>JALMGJ010000017.1:19645000-20102500 GCA_023362775.1 Charina bottae
TAGGTTACATTAACAGAATCTTGCAAGTCTGAAAGTACAAATCTTCCACCCTCCCCAATTAATGCTTGAGTAGTTAGGATGGGTACTTCCTAAGTTTCTTTCTCTGTCCGTTACTCTGCCCAATTTTGATTGGTGTACCAGTTACAGCTCCAGCAAAGGAGATCGTTACCTTGTCTTGGTGCTGGAGCTTGAGCACCTCAATGACACCATGAGCTAAACCGTGAAGGGACACCCAAGACGGGAAGGTCATGGCAGAGAGGTCAGACTAAATACAATCCCTGGGGAAGGTAACGGCAACCCACCCCAGTATTCTTGCCGTGAAAACTAAATGGATCAGTACAACCAGAGATATGCTGGTATACCATCGGAAGATGGGACTCCCAGGACGGAAGATGGTCAAAATGCTACTAGGGAGGAACAGAGGATACGGTCAACTAGCCCCAGATGTGATGACACAGCTAGCTCAAAGCCGAAAGGATGGTTAGCGGCCGACGGTGCTGGTGGTGAACGACGAACGAATGACGAATCCAATGTTCTAACGATCAACACACCATAGGAACCTGGAATGTAAGATCTATGAGCCAGGGCAAATTGGACGTGGTTATTGGTGAGATGGCAAGATTAAATATACACATGTTGGGTATCAGTGAACTGAAATGGACTGGAATGGGCCACTTCACATCAGATGAACACCAGATCTACTACTGTGGACAAGAGGACCACAGAAGAAATGCAATAGCCAACATAATCAATAATAAAGTGGCTAAAGCAGTGCTTGGATACAATCCAAAGAACAATAGAATGATCTCAATTCGAATTCAGGGTAAGCCATTTAACATCACAGTGATCCAAATATATGCCCCAACCACAGATGCTGAAGAAGCAGAAGTAGATCAGTTCTATGAGGATCTGTAGCACCTACTAGATAATACGCCAAAAAGAGATGTTATTTTCATTATAGGAGACTGGAATGCTAAGGTAAGTAGTCAAATGACACCTGGAATTACAGGCAAGCATGGTCTGGGAGAACAAAATGAAGTGGGACATAGGCTGATAGAATTTTGCCAAGACAATTCACTGTGAATAACAAACACTCTCTTCCAGCAACCTAAAAGTAGGCTGACCATATTTCCTTCAGACAAAAATGGGACTTTTGGGATGGCAAAACGGGACAGGGTCTTATGCCACCATGCCGGCCTCCAAACCCCGCCCCCCCAGTCCACGCAATTGGCTCCCACCTGCAAACCCTGCCCCCACCCCACACGATTGGCTCCCGCCTGCAAACCCCGCCCCCATCAGCGTGATTGGCTCGGATTTTAATTTTTTTCCCCCGATTTTTAAAGGTTTTTTTTTCTTCTAGCAGTAAATGGTGCAGCAGAGCTGGTGTGTTTGGGGGAGGCCGGCGTACACACACTGTGCACACAGCACCGTCATCGACCGGGGAACAAGGGGCGGGGATGGAGGGGATGGAGGCCCACCACTGCCCCATCCCCCTCGGGCTTGGCTGAGGGAGGGAGGAGAGTCGCTGCTGCTGCCACTGCCGCAGAGCAGGAGAAGCAGGAGGAGCTGGCTGCGCTCGGCTGCTTCAGCCACACCACTCCGCCCCTTGCTGCCTGCTGAAGTTCCCCAGGGTGGCCGGCTCCTGCTTCTCCTGCTCGGTGGCCCGAAAACTCTCCTCCCTCGGCCAAGCCTGATCAGATGCACATACACACACTCACACACTCACAGGACAGACTGCCCTCTGCAAGAGCCGGCCGTTCTGGGAGGCTTCAGCCACACCACTCCACCCCTCGCCACCCGCTGAAGCCCCCCAGCATGGCCAGCTCCTGCCAGGGCAGTCTGTCCTGTGAGTGTGTGTGTGTGTGTGTGTGCATCTGATCGGGCTTGGCCGAGGGAGGAGAGTTGTCGGGCCACCGAGCAGGAGAAGCAGGAGTGGCCACCCTGGGGAGCTTCAGTGGGCAGCAAGGGGCGGAGTGGTGTGGCTGAAGCAGCAGAGCGTTGCCGGCTTCTCCGGCTCGGCGGCCATACAACTCTCCTCCCTCGGCCAAGCCCGATCAGATGTGCGCGCACACAAACACACATGCACCCCACACCCTCTTTCTCCAGCCTCCCCATGACCAAATGCACCTGCACCTGTTGCAGGGAGGCTGGAGAAAGAGGGTGTGGGGTGCGTGCATGTGTTTGTATGCGATTACACTGAGCAAGTAATCCGCACGCGCGTGCACACACACACACACACACACACACACACACACACACGCACCCCCCCACACCCTCTCTCTCCAGCCTCCCCGCAACAGGTGCGGGTGCATTTGGTCATGGGGAGGCTGGAGAAAGAGGGTGTGGGGTGCATGTTTGTGTGTGTGTGTGTGCGCGCGCGATTACACTGAGCAAGTAATCTGCACGCGCACACACACACACACACTCTTTCCACAACCTTCCCGTGCCTGCTTTCCCTGGCCTCACCACTGCTGGGCAGACAATCTCAGGATCAGGTAAGGAGGCAGGAACCTGGACTGTGGTGCTGTTTCTGCTGCTGGGCTCGCACGTGGCAACTGGGATTCCAGTTGCTGCGCTGATAGGGCCTCTTCCAGGCTGCCTCCAATGGCAAGTCCGGCTCCAGTCCTCCTTCCTGTCTTCCTGTCCTTCCCGCCGGGTTTAAAAAAGGGACAAAATTGAGATTTCGATCAAAACGACGGGACGGTTGAAAAATGCTAAAATAACGGGACTGTCCCGTTCAAAACGGGACGTATGGTCACCCTACCTAAAAGATGACTTTATACATGGACTTCACCAGATGGTTGACACCGAAATCAGATTGACTACATCCTTTGTAGCCAAAGGTGGTGGACATCTATACAGTCGGTAAAAGCAAGACCTGGAGCTGACTGTAGTTCAGATCACGAACTTCTTATTGCACAATTCAGAATCAGACTAAAGAGAATAGGGAAGACCCACAGATCAGTTAGATATGAGCTCACTAATATTCCTAATGAATATGCAGTGGAGGTGAAGAATAGATTTCAGGGACTAGATTTAGTAGATAGGGTCCGGGAAGAAGGGATGGAACTAGGGTCTGTGTCACCCAGGGCAAACATGGATTCCGCCCCCCCATGGGTTATTTTGTAATTTTGGTGCCCCCTGGATGTCATTTTGGCACCCCCCCAGAAGGCAAGATGGCTGTCTGCTGAGACACTGGAAGTAGCCCAAAAAAGAAGGAAAGCAAAAAGCCACAGTGATAGGGGGAGATATGCCCAATTAAATGCAAAATTCCAGAGGTTAGCCAGAAAAGATAAGGAATTATTTTTAAACAAGCAATGCATGGAAGTGGAAGAAGACAATAGAACAGGAAGGACAAGAGACCTCTTCCAGAAAATTAGAAACATCAGAGGTAAATTCCAGGCAAAAATGGGTATGATCAAAAACAAAGATGGTAAAGACCTAACAGAAGCAGAAGAGATCAAGAAAAGGTGGCAAGAACATATGGAAGATCTGTATAGGAAGGATAATAATATTGGGGATAGCCTTGACGGTGTGGTCAGTGAGTTAGAGCCAGACATCCTGAAGAGTGAGGTTGAATGGGCCTTAAGAAGCATTGCTAATAACAAGGCAGCAGGAGACAACGGTATCCCAGCTGAACTGTTTAAAATCTTGCAAGATGATGCTGTCAAGGTGATGCATGCCATATGCCAGCAAATTTGGAAAACACAAGAATGGCCATCAGATTGGAAAAAATCAACTTATATCCCCATACCAAAAAAGGGAAACACTAAAGAATGTTCAAACTATCGAACAGTGGCACTTATTTCACATGCCAGTAAGGTAATGCTCAAGATCCTGCAAGGTTTGTTGTTGTTGTTGTTTATTCGTTCAATCGCTTCCGACTCTTCGTGACTTCATGGAGAAGTATAGAGACCAAATTGCCAATATCCGCTGGATAATGGAGAAAGCCAGGGAGTTTCAGAAAAACATCTATTTTTGTTTTATTGACTATTCTAAAGCCTTTGACTGTGTGGATCATAACAAATTGTGGCAAGTTCTTGGTGGTATGGGGATACCAAGTCATCTTGTCTGCCTCCTGAGGAATCTGTATAACTACCAAGTAGCAACAGTAAGAACAGGTCACGGAACAACGGACTGGTTTAAGATTGGGAAAGGAGTATGGCAGGGTTCTATACTCTAATCCTACCTATTCAACCTGTACGCAGAACACATCATGCAACGTGCTGGGCTTGATGAATCCAAGGCTGGAGTTAAAATCGCTGGAAGAAACATTAACAATCTCAGATATGCAGATGATACCACTTTGATGGCTGAAAGCGAGGAGGATCTGAGGAGCCTTATGATGAAGGTGAAAGAAGAAAATGCAAAAGCTGGGTTGCAGTTAAACCTCAAAAAGAAAAAAACAGGATTATGGCAACCAGCTTGATTGATAACTGGCAAATAGATGGAGATAAAGTGGAGGCAGTGACAGACTTTGTATTTCTAGGTGCAAAGATTACTGCAGACGCTGACTGCAGCCAGGAAATCAGAAGACGTCTACTTCTTGGGAGGAGAGCAATGACAAATCTCAAGAAAATAGTTAAGAGCAGAGATATCACACTGACAACAAAGGTCCGCATAGTTAAAGCAATGGTATTCCCTGTAGTAACCTATGGCTGTGAGAGCTGGACCATAAGGAAGGCTGAGCAAAGGAAGATAGATGCTTTTGAACTGTGGTGTTGGAGGAAAATTCTGAGAGTGCCTTGGAGTGCAAGAAGATCAAACCAGTCCATACTCCAGGAAATAAAGCCAGACTGCTCACTTGAGGGAATTGTATTATAGGTAAACCTGAGGTAAACCTGAAGTGGTGGCTCAGCGGGTAAGACGCCAGGCTTGTCGATCAGAAAGATCGCAAGTTTGGAGGTTCGAATCCCTAGCCCTGCGTGCGGAGTGAGCTCCTGCACTCTCCAGCTCTTGCCAACCTAGCAATTCGAAAGCATGCAAATGCAAGTAGATGAATAGGTACAACTTTGATGGGTAGGTAACAGCGTTCCGCTGACAAAACGTGGTCCACTGGAGGAGGAAATGGCAAACCACTCCAGTATCCTTGCCAAGAAAACCCATGGACAGTATCAAAAGGCTAAAAGATATGACGCCGGAAGATGAGCCCCTCAGGTCGGAAGGTGTCCAAAATGCTACTGGGGAAGAGCGGAGGGCAATTCCGAGTAGCTCCAGAAAGTGTGAAACGGCTGGGCCAAAGCCGAAAGGACGCTCAGTTGTGGATGTATCTGGAAGTGGAAGGAAAGTCCGATGCTGTAAAGAACAATATTGCATAGGAACCTGGAATGTAAGAACTATGAATCAAGGTAAGCTGGATGTGGTCAAACATGAGATGACAAGATTGAACATCGACATCTTGGGAATCAGCGAACTCAAATGGACAGGAATGGGCGAATTTAATTCAGGAGACCATTATATATACTACTGTGGGCAAGAATCCCTTAGAAGAAATGGAGTAGCTCTCATAGTCAATAAAAGAGTGGGAAAGGCAGTACTGGGGTACAACCTCAAAAACGACAGAATGCTTTCAGTTCGAATCCAAGGCAAACCATTCAACATCACAGTGATCCAAGTCTATGCCCCAACCACTGATGCCAAAGAAGCTGAAGTTGACCGGTTCTATGAAGACCTACAACACCTTCTAGAACTAACACCAAAAAAAGATGTCCTTTTCATCATAGGGGACTGGAATGCTAAGGTAGGAAGTCAAAAAATAACCGGAATAACAGGCAAGTTCGGCCTCGGAGTACAAAATGAAGCAGGGCAAAGGCTAATAGAGTTTTGTCAAGAGAACACGCTGGTCATAGCAAACACTCTTTTCCAACAACACAAGAGACGACTCTACACATGGACATCACCAGATGGTCAATACCGAAATCAGATTGATTATATACTTTGCAGCCAAAGATGGAGAAGCTCTATACAATCAGCAAAAACAAGACCTGGAGCTGACTGTGGCTCAGATCATGAGCTTCTTATTGCAAAATTTAGGCTTAAATTGAAGAATGTAGAGAAAACCACTAGACCAATCAGGTATGACCTAAATCATATCCCTTATGAATATACAGTGGAAGTGAGGAATAGATTTAAAGGATTAGATCTGGTAGACAGAGTGCCTGAAGAACTATGGATGGAGGTTCGTAACATTGTACAGGAGGCAGCAACTAAAACCATCCCAAAGAAAAAGAAATGCAAGAAAGCAAAGTGGCTGACTGATGAGGCTTTACAAATAGCTGAGGAAAGAAGGGAAGCAAAAAGCAAGGGAGAAAGGGAAAGATATAAACAACTGAATGCAGAATTCCAGAGAATAGCAAGGAGAGATAAGAAGGCCTTCTTAAATGAACAATGCAAAGAAATCGAGGAAAACAATAGAATGGGGAAGACTAGAGATCTCTTCAAGAAAATCGGAGATATCAAGGGAACGTTTTGTGCAAAGATGGGCATGATAAAGGACAAAAAAGGCAGGGACCTAACAGAAGCAGAAGAGATTAAGAAGAGGTGGCAAGAATACACAGAAGAACTATACAAGAAAGATCTTAATATCCCTGATAAATACGATGGTGTGGTCACTGACCTTGAGCCGGACATCCTAGAGAGTGAAGTCAAGTGGGCCTTAGGAAGCATTACTAACAACAAAGCTAGCGGAGAAGACAGTATCCCAGCTGAGCTATTTAAAATCCTAAAAGATGATGCTGTTAAAGTGCTGCACTCAATATGCCAACAAATTTGGAAAACTCAACAGTGGCCACAGGATTGGAAAAGGTCAGTTTACGTTCCAATTCCAAAGAAAGGCAATGCCAAAGAATGTTCAAACTACCGTACAATTGCGCTCATTTCACATGCCAGCAAGGTTATGCTCAAAATCCTACAAGCTAGGCTTCAGCAGCATGTGAACCGAGAACTACCAGAAGTGCAAGCTGGGTTTCGAAGAGGCAGAGGGACTAGAGATCAGATTGCCAACATTCGCTGGATCATGGAAAAAGCAAGAGAGTTCCAGAAAAACATCTATTTCTGCTTCATTGACTACGCTAAAGCCTTTGATTGTGTGGATCACAACAAACTGTGGCAAATTCTTAAAGAGATGGGAATACCAGACCACCTTACCTGTCTCCTGAGAAACCTGTATGTGGGTCAAGAAGCAACAGTTAGAACCGGACATGGAACAACCGACTGGTTCAAAATTGGGAAAGGAGTACGACAAGGCTGTATATTATCACCCTGCTTATTTAACTTATATGCAGAGTACATCATGAGAAATGCCGGGCTGGATGAATCACAAGCCGGAGTTAAGATTGCCGGGAAAAATATCAACAACCTCAGATATGCAGACGATACCACCCTAATGGCAGAAAGTGAAGAGGAACTAAAGAGCCTCTTCATGAGGGTGAAAGAGGAGAGTGCAAAAGCTGGCTTGAAACTCAACATTAAAAAAACCCAGATCATGGCATCTGGTCCCATCACTTCCTGGCAAATAGAAGGGGAAGAAATGGAAGCAGTGACAGATTTTATTTTCTTGGGCTCCAAGATCACCGCAGACGGTGACTGCAGCCATGAAATTAAAAGACGCTTGCTCCTTGGGAGGAAAGCTATGGCAAACCTAGACAGCATATTAAAAAGCAGAGACATCACCTTGCCGACAAAGGTCCGTATAGTTAAAGCTATGGTTTTTCCAGTAGCAATGTATGGCTGTGAGAGTTGGACCATAAGGAAGGCTGAGCGCCGAAGAATTGATGCTTTCAAGCTGTGGTGCTGGAGAAGACTCTTGAGAGTCCCTTGGACTGCAAGGAGGTCAAACCAGTCAATCCTAAAGGAAATCAACCCTGACTGCTCATTGGAAGGACAGATGCTGAAGCTGAAGCTCAAATACTTTGGCCACCTAATGAGAAGAGAGGACTCACTGGAAAAGACCCTGATGCTGGGAAAGACTGAGGGCAAAAGGAGAAGGGGACGGCAGAGGATGAGATGGTTAGATAGCATCACCGATGTAATGAACATGAATTTGAGTAAACTCCGAGAGACAGTGGAGGACAGGAAGGCCTGGCGTGCTATGGTCCATGAGGTCACGAAGAGTCGGACACGACTGAACGACTGAACAACAACAAAACAGCGTTCCGCGCGTGTCATGCGGCCACATGGCCGTGGCAGCATCTTCGGACAACGCTGGCTCTTTGGCTAACAAACGGAGATGAGTACCGGCCGCTAGAGTCGGACACGACTGCACAAATGTGCGGGGGGAAACTTTACCTTAAAACCTGGAGTAATTTGGCCACATAATGAGAAGACAGGATACCCTGGAGAAGATGCTGATGCTAGGGAAAGTGGAAGGCAAAAGGAAGAGGGACAGACCAAGGGCAAGATGGATGGATGATATTCTGGAGGTGACGGACTCGACCTTGGGGGAGCTGGGGGTGGCGATGGCTGACAGGAAGCTCTGGAATGGGCTGGTTCATGAAGTAACGAAGAGTCGGAAGCGACTGAACGAATAAACAACAATACCATTTACAACCCTACCAAGACTAGGGAGCTTTGGTGACAGTGACTCATGCACTGATCACATCACAATTAGACTCTGCAATATGTCTTCTCTTTGAAGAATATTCAGAAGCTGCAGTTCATGAGGAATGCAGCATTCAGACTGATAGCATGGCAACCTGTTGTAGCAGAATTACACCCATTTGAGGTTGTTGCAGTAGCTTCTGGTCCAGTTGAAAGTGCTGCCTTTTAGCTACAGTATAAAGCCCTATTTGGCATGGCCTTGGATTTTGTAGAGGAGGGCAGAAAGAGCCCTGACAAAAAATTCAAGTCCTTTGGAGAATTGTTAAGAGAAAATACTGGTAATTCAATCCTGGGAAAGGAGGGTGTGTGAGAAAAAGACTCAAAATAACCCTGCCTTGATTATGTTTGGTACAAGTAGGCATAGAGGGAAAGTCTGGCAGGCTTTCAAGATTCTGTTATTGTACTTTACAGCAATAAAGTAGGATTCCTGTAATTTTTGCAATGTCTGTTTCATAACCTGGCCTATTTTGAAGAGCTGGCAGATACATCAGGGACTGCCTTGCTCAGCATGATTCTGCCTCCCTGGTCTGAATGTTGATTAAGGTGTGCTCTAAGAGTCCCACTCCCATATACGGTCAGGGTGGTGAGGGCTAGACGGCAGGGCTTTTTTGAAGTAGCCTCTACACTATGGAACACACTGTCCTTAGAAATATGTTTAGCTCCAACCCTTTGTATATCCTGGAACTATTTTTTTGCCAATGAGTTCTTAGCTTATAATGTGATTCTGCTATTAGTGTTATGCTTTTAATATGGATTTGTGTGAGTAATGTTGCTTCCTTGTTGTGTACTACCCAGAGTATTCTGATTGGAGAGGTCTATAACTTTTGTAAATATGTAAATAAATAAATACTTATAGGATGCCACAAAGATAAGGCGAGATAACATGGAAGTAAAAAGTAACCATGTTAAAATACATTTCTGTTTAACCTAAATTGCAAGGATGTGGTTTGTGGGACCCTATCACTGCTAGTAGAGTAATTATTAAATACACAAGTTGCTTTGGGTCATCCCTAGCTAAAAAAAAATCTGGTTAATATTTAAATATGTTCAGCACTGATGTTTGCATAATTAAACAGTGCATCAGTGCTGATCACTCAGAATAATTTGTCTTCTTAATAGGGATTTTGTAACTTGTTAAACTGTTTTGAAATCTACAACCAAACAGCAGGAGTATTTGTGCTGATTGGATTAATTCATTTATAAGCCTCTGCTGTGTGGAGAAACTGATCCCATCTGATGAGGCAAAAATCCAGGAGACCTGATTTGGCTTTTAATGTATTTGTTACCAAAGCAGTTAATAAAAAATTGCTGTTCATAGATATTTAGGTCTGGGAGTTTTTGAAATATAAAAGCTTACCATACATTTCCCCCAGTTCCTCAGCTTTGTGGGCAAATCTGTTATCCATTTTTAGCTTTCAGTATCTTTTCAGTATCTTTTCTGTATCTTCAGTATCTCATCTTTTCAGTATCTTTTAGCTTTCAGTGGGCTTCAGTATGTTTTCAGTATGTTTTCAGTATCTCTTTAGCTTTCAGTATCTTTCAGTATTCTCTACCAAATTTGTAGGCATAGATATTGAAGAATGATTTCTCTGAAATTTTCCTAGGAAAGGAGAAACCCTCCAGCACCAATGCTACTGAACAAGCTCTGTAAGATTCATTATGTCTTCTTTTGGGATTTGATTGAAACATGAGAAACCAAGGAGACTGTAGGCTACTTGGGATATGATTGTAGAATGAAAGACAGGTCATTTCCAGACCCCTCTTGACCACCTTGTTATTAAGTGCAAGAATTTATAATGCAAACTTGCTTTCATCAAATTGAAGGAGAAGTGATAGAAAAAAAATGCTGGAGAATTTCTTGTGCAGGCTAATTGATATGGAGAGTCTGCACTTTCATGATGAGCATTTTGAAGGTCAGCATTTTTTATCTTTGTGTGTTAGACTGAGTGGGCAGCAGAATAGTGCCCTGTGGCTATAGACCACATAGAGCAGCTACTTTACTCCCAACTTAAGAATGGAAAACGGAATATTGGTGGACAGCAAAAGAGATTCAAAGATACTCTCAAAGCTAATTTTAAAAATGTAATATCAGCATTGAGAACTGGGAAGCCCCACTTCATGAGCATTTCAGTTGGAGGTCAGCCTTTATTAATGGCGCTATGGACTTTGAAGAAGCACGAGTACAGGGCGAAAGGGAGAAAAGAGCTAAGAGGAAGGCACGTCAGGCAAACCCTCATCATGACCGTCTCCCACCCGGAAACCTATGCCCTCATTGTGGGAGGTTGTGCGGATCCAGAATTGGCCTTTATAACCACTTACGGATCCACTGTTAAAATTTTACCTTTGGAAGACAATCTTACTCGGCTACGAGTGATCGCCAATGAGACCAGGGTCAAGTTAAAAGCTGGAAGGGATTCTCCAGATATGTTCCTAGGAAAGAGGTGGGAAGGTGAGGCATGACTGTGGACTGGATGATGATGAGTTATGTGGTATTTAGTAGGAGAAGTCTAATATCCCTAATACCTTCCAACATTATTTGTTTTCTCCATGCAGAGGGAAGTCAGGAGAAATTTACAGAGAAAGATACTCAGTGGAGTCTGAAGCATAGGGATGTTACACTTTGCCAAACTTTCACTGGTCCAAGCAAAAGCATTTCTTGTGGATACTGATATGTGGTCCCAGAAACAAAGTTGTAGTTGCAGGTATTCCAGTTGTTGATCTCACCACAAGTGAAGGGTGAGGTCAGATCTTTAGAAGATGAACTCTTGGAGAAAACTGAATGATTAGACTAAATGTTGTCATATTAATTTATCCTATATAGATAGGTGCAAATCCTGAACAAAATAGTCTCCTTTCTATGTGAAGTAGTAATAATTCTTCACATGTAACTTGATACAAAGGGTCTGAGAATCAGATAAGATATAATTTGAGTTCACAATCTGAAGTCAACAAGATGTGAGAGATTGTGAGGAGGCTAGGAAAGGAATAGAAGGAAAAGAGAGTAGAAAATAAATAATCAAAAGACAGTGGGTAAATCACTCGACAGCTTATCTTATAAGCAGAAAGAAAACTGAGGAGAAGCATTCCAGATTATCCAAAGAGACTCCCCTTAATGAATTCACTATAAATAAATTTTCAAGATTCTGTATTTATCTGAATTAGCATTAAATATACTTTACTAAAATCTTTGTAGTTCTTGCTTCCTTGATCTTGCCCAGCTGCACGGGGCTTGATACATAGTTAAGTTTGAATTGATTCAGATAATCAAAATGTCTGCAGCTACTTCATGTGTGAGGAAACTTCTTTATCTAATTTGTTGGATGCCTTGCATTTAACAAAACAATCACTTTTAAATTCACATATATAGTTGACCTAGTTTTTGCAGATCTGTGTACTAATTTTGTCTTCTTTTTGGGGGGAGGAGGGGACTTATTGTTTTCTGGTCAGGAATAAGTAGCCAGTTTACTTCCCCTTTGTCCATTCCTCCTCCTCCTCCTCCTCCTCCTCCTCCTCCTCCTCCTCCTCCTCCTCCTCCTCCTCCTCCTCCTCCTCCTCCTTCTCAAAACACCCCTTTCCATATTTATTCACATCAAAGCAGTGTTCTGTCTTAAATTTGACACCAGGCTGTACATGATAATACTAACTCTATATCACATTTTTGGCAAAGCATTGAAGGATCACCCCACAGGCCTGGGCATATCTTCCACCTCTCTTCTAAAATATACCTATTGATGCTTAGTAATTTCAAATATGCCATATCTTCCAGAAAGGGAGGAGATGTCTGCAAAAATTTTCATTGCTTATGCTAATTCCCCTGGATAATGAATCTTCACTGATGAAGGCACAGTCCAGGGGGAGACTTGCTACACAGTTTGGCATGTTTCTTTTTCAAAAATTGTAATTGTTGAGTTTCTTAGTTTATGCTTTCTGAGTTACTGCCAGGTTTATCTTGATCTGTTGTGTCTCAGCTGTCTGAATGGGATGTTATACTATTATACTATGCTATAAAAATCCTTATGCAGTTTAGGCAATTGGGGAACTGGAAATTTCAAAGCAGTACCTTCTCTCTGTTTCTCACTTGCTAAACCATAAAAATAAAAAGCTTCCTAGAACCATAATGGAAAAACATTTTAGGGGTGGGATATTCCATTACCCAAGGGGTTGACCTTTCTGAGCTAGTGGGCACATTTAGAACATGGGATGTATTTTGCAGGATCTTGGTAGAATCCCAAGGCACTGTTGGTTGATGCTAAAGACAGGTGGTCTTTGGTCTTTGTTTTAAATATAAATAACTTGGTGGAGCAGGGAGTCTGTTGGGCAAGGAGGTATCTGAGAGCATACTGATGTTCACAAGCACCATACTGCCTATCTGCCTTATTCAATGGAATCCTATGATAGACATTTTGTATATAAATTAGCTGCCCAAATGCCTCATCTGTCACATTTTAACACGATTAAGAAACAAAACTAAGGATGGGGCTATGCTGCTGCTGCAGATGGATTATGTACAGAATTCTCGGTTGGTAAGAGTCATTTTCCCATATAAAATTATACACTTCACAGGGGAGAGATCAAGGCCTATGTTTAGAAACTCTATTCAACTAGTCATCAACTGTTAAGCAAGTTTAAATATGTATCATGACTCTAAGGCTCTTAACAGCTTTGGCTTGGAATACTTTTGAGACAATCTATTCTAAATATCATTTAGATGAGGTATTCTGATGCTACCACCTTGGCTTTTTATCCTCTGCATGCTAAATTTGTAAAACAGAAGCTTTGTCTGGATGGGTACAAGTATACTACAATGCAATATAAAAACATGCTGCCTTTAGAAAGCTAAAGTATTGGGGGAATGGGCTGTAATATAATCATTTTCCTAATGTACTAATTTTCTATATGTGGGCGATTAAAATGTATGTACTCTGAGAAGATAAAATTCATGGGCCCAACTGTGTTGGACAACTTTAATCCAGATTCCAACATTCCCTTTTTAGAGAGGGTGGTGGGCTCTCAGCTTCTGAGGGCCCTGGATGAAGCAGATTATCTGGGCCCTTTTCATTCGGGGTTCAGGCTGGGTTATTGTACTGAGACATCATTGGTTGCACTTATGGATGGGGGTGGTATGTCCACCCTGGTCATCCTAGATCTCTTGGCAGCTTTTGATACCATGATATACTTCTGGACTGGCTTTGTGGGTTAGGACTGAGGGCCACTATTTTGCAATGGTTCTCCTCCTTCCTCTGTGGCTGGTTCCAGACGGTGTTGTTAAGCCATCCATTGGCTTCTCTTGTGTGGAATGACTCAGGGCTTTGGTTTCTCCCCTCTCCCATTTAACATCTACATGAGGCTGCTGGGTGAGGGCATTTGATGACATGAGGTGCAGTATCATCAGTATGTGGAATATACCGAGTTAATACATTTCTACCCTGGGCTGGGTAGGTGATATGGTTTAGGTGTTCACCCAGGGCCTGCAGGCTATGAGTGCCTGGATGAGAAGGAACTGGCTTAGACTCAACCCTGGCAAGACGGAGTAGATTTGGATGTTTGGTCCCCCAGGATCCAGTGACTTGTCATCCTTGACTGTGATGGGGTAGCATTCCCCCCGATAGAGTTGGTGAACAATTTGGCAGTCCTCCTGGACTCAGTTCCTGCTTGAAGAGCAGGTGGCAGCTGTGGTCAGGAGGTCTTTGCACAGGTTCAGCTTGTGCCTCAATTGTGCCCTTTCTTGGACCTTAGTCATCTCTTGGTTGGATTACTGCAGTTTACTCTACATGAGGCTGTCCTTGAAGACCTGGAAGTTACAACTGGTCCAACGTGCACCAGTGCATGCAGTTCTGGGTGCTCCATGCTTTGCTCATGTTCAACTGCTCTTGCACTGATCTGCACTGGCTTCCAGTAGTTTTCTGGGTGCAATTCAAGGTCCTTATTATCACCTTTATAGCTGAAACTGGCATGGGGCCAGGTTATTTGTGGGACTGCCTCTCCTTGAGGATATCTGCCTATCCCACCAGGTCACATAGGGTGGGTGTGCTCCAGGTCCTTCTCTTAAATCTTGTCACCTAATAGGACCTTGGAGATGTGCCTTCTCTGTGGCTGCCCCAATCCTTTGGAACAGCCTCCCCCTGAGATTTGAAAGGCCCTACCCTACTAGCCTTTTGGAAGGCTAAAGACCTGGCTCTTCGCCCAGGCTTTCAGCTAGAAGTAAGCCCAACAAAATGTAAGAGTCTAAGTGATGTTGCAATGTTGTGCTTGGGTTATGTGGTGCTGTCATGGGGTTGGTTTGTTTTATTTATTCTGTTTTTATTTAGTATTTTTGTGAACCAGCTGGGATTATCTTGATAAGATAGGCAGCCACATAAGTTTCTAAATAAACAATGCAGTATTCTCACAGATCTACTCTAGCTTTGCTATGGATGTCTCCTCAGGTTACATCTATGATCCCCAGCAGTAGTCATTGATTCAAAAGAGTATATTGGGTAAAGATGTGGAACAAAATTCATCTGAACAACTGTAAAACACCCCAATTTCATCTATAGGAAAGCAGAATTTGCCCCTGAGAGATACTGGAACGAACAAACAAACATAGAGGGGTGACAGATGTTGCCATCCTCTATCTATTTCCAATATTCATATGCACCACAAGTTGATTCAATAACTAAATAAAAATAGTACTTTATTTCTCTAAAGCAGTTTTGCTTTACGGTCTCTAAAATACATAGTAAGCAAGGAAAAGAAAGTTGGAGAGGAGGAGGAAAAAAGCAGGCTCGGATGGCACCAAATCTTACATTATAGTTCTTTTCATAACTAGATAATTGTGGGGTCTGTTGGGAAGGTCAGTGACATCTAGGGACAGCAGGTATACTGCAGCTTCTCCTTTGGCAATGATAATGGAAAATGTGAAGCACTATATATTCATCTTGCCAATGGTGGGCAAGAATTTGCTAACTATATAAAGATGTGTAGTGTATCTATTCACAAGAAGTTTTGCATTTCCCAATCCTGCCTCCCAGACACCTCCAGTCGTAATGACCAGCACTTTGCCAGTAATCTAAAAGCTATACAGCACTTTGTATAGAACACTTTATACATTAATAAAAGTTACAGAAATGGTAAATAATGCTGTTGAGGGTACCTCTATCCCAAATAAACAATTGCAATTCCTTTGTTCATCCTATACAGCCTTACAGGTAGGACTTTATTTTGCTCAGCAATTGAATTCATCAACTCTTCATGCCTCAATAATTCCTGAAATACTCTTTCCATTAAAAATAAATATCCTATTTTATATCCTTGAGATGGTACCCATATTTGATTGTCTTCTCTATGGTGGCATATATTGAAAACTATAAAATTATAATACAACTATTAATCCTCTGTATCTGCTTGTACCTAATTTTTTATTAAAAATATATTGCAATCCAGCTGGCTCGTAAATTACAGTGTGGTTGAAAAGTCTCTTGTTGGATTACTCCTGAAGCAGAACATATTGAAGTAAGGGGTATGGCTTACTGATTAATATTTTGACTTTATGGAGATGATGATGAGGTGAGACAGTTGTCTGGCTATGGGCAGAGCAATTCTAAAGAATAATTGTTAGAAGAAACATACTGATGAGGTACCAGAGAAAAAAGCAGTCCTTCGGTGGGAAATACATGGGTTGTCTTTTGCATGCCTGTGACTGATAACTAATAAAAATTATATTTTCTATCTAAATTCAGATCACATTTGATGTTACGAGTATACAGTCCCTCCAGAAAGTTTCCTTCAAACTATGGTTTTAAGGTGACTATAGGGCAGGGCTTTCCAAAGTGCTGCCGCTGGCAACACACCAGCGGCAGCGGCGGTGCGCGCGCGCATGGCGACGTCACAGGGGGGCGTGCGGCGGCGCACGCGCACGGCGACGGCGTGGGTGTGTGTGCGGCGGCGCGCGCGCATGGTGACGGCGCAGGGGGGCGTGCGGCGGCGTGCGCGCACGGCGACGGCACGGGGGGCATGCGGCGGCGCACGCGCGCATGGTGGTGGCGCGGGGGGGCGTGCGGCGGCGCGGGGGGCGTGCGGCGGCGCGCACGTGCATGGCGGCCGCCGTGCACGCGCACGCCGCCGCTTCCGGGTGGTGTGGCGACACACAGTTTGGAAAGCTCTGCTATAGGGGAATATGATTAGAGACCTGGGGAGTATTTTTAATAACTTTTTAATTAATTAAATTGAAAGACAAATGAAATAAAAGTCAATTTTAGTTATGGTCCACATGACCGTGGAAGCGTCTTTGGACAACACTGGATCTTTGGCTAACAAACGGAGATGAGCACCGGCCCCTAGAGTCGGACACGACTGCACAAATGTGCAGGGGGTACCTTTACCTTTTTTACTGTTTTGATTGGTCCTAGCCTATTTTTTGCAGGGTGGCCACTTGCATGCCACTCAAAGCCAAGCGTTGCCCCCCCACACAAGCTCTGCATCTGTTTGATGTGAATCAGATTAGTGTAAGATGTGTATTTCCAGGATTCAAAATCCAACTGTAACAAACAAAATGGGAACAGATAAAATAGTTTAGACTAACTCTAAGCGCACATCTCTAGAAAGGGAAAAGTTATGTGCAAGTCTCTGTGTGTGTGTGCATGTGCGTACTCATGCAATAAATATAGATGAATATGTGTGTTTTTAAGAGTGAATTTATACTGTCTGCAATTTTGGCTCATAATGCAGATGAAATAATATGACAGGTGGTATATATGGTTGAGGAAACTAGTCTCTCCAAATTCTCCAGACAATTTGTGGATGATGAAATATATTTTCTTCAAATACTCTCAGGTGTGAAATATTCCAACAACTGGCTGAAGTTTATTTACACTGGTGAATTTAATTTCAATTTTTAAGGAATAAAGCACTATGTTTGCATGAAAATGACCTATTAATTTAGGATGGGGAAGAGTAGGGGTATTTCATGAGCCCTATGGTACCCTACAAAGAAGTGGCCAGGAGCTCATCCCCTCATCCCCCACTAGTAGTGACTGGAACCACCCATTCAGGAGAAGTGGAACCACTGTAATACAGAGTTTTACACACCATCCACTTTGGACTTGATGGTACAGAAGGATATCATGGTCAATGGTATCAAATGCAACTGACAGATCCAGTACAACCAGGAAGGCTATACTTCTTCTACCCAAATCCCACCACAGGTCATCCACAAGAGTTATCTCTAGTTTCTAACCCATGCCAAGGTTGAAACTTGACCAGAGTGGATCCAGATAATCAACTTTATCCAGCATCCTCTGCCACTACCCCATTGGCCAAATCATTTGGCCACTACCCCATTGGCCAAATCATTTCTTCAGAAAAGGAGAGCCTAGCGCTTCCGGGTGCTGAAGACGCCGGTGCGTTGAACCGAGCGCTCCTGGCTCGGCTCAGCTGTTTTCCTGCTTGCAGCGGTTTTTAAAGAAATAAAACTGCTGAAATCTCCCCTTTGAAGAAAAGGGGATCAGAAGATAAACCACAAGGGTCGCTGGAATCGTTGCTCTTTCCCAATTCCCGTTTCTCCACCACGGGAAAAAGGAAATTGAAGCGACGAAAGCGACTGGAAGGACCATCGTTATTGCTCTACAGGGAACAGCGAAATCTTTTCAGATGAGTAGCACCTAAATTCAGCACTTTTAGTCACTGTTTTATATTTGTGTTTATTTTAACTTTACATATTATCTGCTAAGATCCTTCTATGGACATGACCGATGCTGCTGGTGATTGTGTAACTTTCTTGCTAAAGAGACTTGAGAAATGGTGGGAGCTTAAAGAACAATGACTTTACTTGGAAGTGAAATGGAGTGACATTGACTATTGACGAATGGCTTATTTACTGAAGTGGGACTAATCTATTTTCCTCTCTGGATTTTGAATTCAAATGGGTCAATGTCTGCCTTTTATCTTATTTCTTTGCTTTTCTGCTTTTCATCTTGAGATGGTATTTTTTTTTCCTTCTTTTTTCTGTAATGCATTTGGAAATTATTTGGATTATAATGGGTATTTTTGGAATATTTTTGTTTTAAACAGTTTTGGGAATTTTTTTATTATCTGGGATTTTAGTGGACTTTCTTGTTGCTTTTTGTCTTGGAGAGTGAAGACATTTGGAGTTGGGGCTTTTTCCTATTCCCCCCCCCTTCTCTTTTTTTTTCTTCTCTCTCTCCTCTTCGGGACTTGTGATTATAAGCTTGCCTGAGAACTGGATTGTTATTACATTTTCAAGGATATTTTGACTACAGCTAAAGGACTTACCCGTTGTACTCTTATCTTTTATTTTTCTTTTATGTGAGAATTGTTGATTTTACCAAAGTACATTTTGCCCTTTTTTTTATGCAATATCTATTAAGAAAAAGCAGTATTACTTTTATTTTTTAATTTTTCATTGTATTTGGATTTTTTTCTCTCCTCTCTTCCCTCCTTTTTTCTTTTTAATCCTTAATAATTTTTTTATCCCTCTTCCCTTTTTCTTTTTTCTTTTTTCTATTGTTCATAGTGGTTCTCCTTTGTCTTTTGTTATTTTTCTTTTCTCTTTACAGGAATATTATATACAACCTGGTTACTTGCAAGAGTGAAGAGGGATAGATACAAGGAAATGGAGTCCATGGCTGCACCTTCAGAAGTACCAACATCAGATATGGGAAAAATATTGGATGCGATTACAGCACTGAATCCAAAAATAGATGATTTAACTACTGCCTTGGAGGAAAAGATGGTTATTTTAACTGTTACCTTGGAGAAAAAGATGGATGACTTAATTACTTCTTTTGATATAAAAATAGATAAAAAGATGGACAATATTCTAGATCAACAAGTAGAAGAGAAAATGGAAGTGATGAAGGAAGACTCAGAAAAAGAATTTAGAAATGAAATACAGACTGTCAAAGAAATTGCAAATATTCTTCCAGGGGATTTTAAAGAGACGCAAGGCCAGGTTAAGAAATTGGAGATTAAATCAGATTTTATTACTATGGAATATAATTTAGATGCTATTGTATTAGCAGAAATGAGAGAAGAAGAATGTATTTTGAGTCTGATAGGAGCTCTGGAAAAATTAGATGAGAATATGAGAAAATATATAGTTGATACTTTAGTTCAATATTTAGAGACAGAAGAAGAAGACATGGACTCTGAGATAGATAAAATTTTTAGAGTTGACTCACGTTATGTTAGAGATAAGAAACTGTCAAGATATTTTGTGAGAAAAGTTATAAAAGAGCAAAATCTGAAGAAATATTATAGTGAGAGATCAAAAATAGTAGGGTTGGGTATAACTTAAAAGAATTAAATCAGAATTTTTTCTTTTTGTTTGGAATCTGGGTTGTATAAATAGAAAAATTCTTTTCTTTTTACTTCTATATGCATAGTATAATAGTATAGTTGGGTATAAATTAAAAGACCTAAATTAGAATTTTTTCTTATTATTCGGAATTTGGGATGCACAAATAGAAAAAAAAATTCTTTTTACTTATATATGTATAGTTTTGGGAAAATTAAAGTGTACCAACAATACAGGAATGGATGTTGAAACTACTAGAAATGGCAGAAAATGACAAATTGATTTGCCTACTAAAAGAAAATTTTAATTATTATTCTTTAATGAGTGGAAATCTTTGATGGACTATTTGCAAAAAGCAGGAGGAGTAAAGCTAAATATGGAGTATTTGTTGATTAGATTATAGATAAATAGTACATAATAGACAAGGAAAAATATATGAATGTTATATGAATAGCCAGCATGTTAAAACAAATTATCTATTTTATTCTTATGACCATAGACGGATCGGAGGTTATCTAATTTCTATGTATGTCTTTTTCTTTATTCTTTTTTTCTTTTTCTTTACTGCACTTTTCTTTTTCTTTTCTTTTAATTTGTATTTCTTTTTCCATTTCATCTTTATCTTTTAGCTTTGTATATTTAAAAACCTAATAACCTAAACTTAAAAAAAAAGAAAAGGAGAGCCTAGAAGAGAACCAGCACAATACAGTGCTGCCCACTCCCCCCACTCCAGAGCTGAACCAGAAGGAATCACGGTTAATGGTATCAAAGGCCACCAAGAGGTCAAGTAGAGCCAGAATGGATGCACTGCCCCCATCCTGCCCCCACCACAGATCATCCAAAAGCACAACCAATTCCATTTCTATCCAATGTCCAGTCCTGAATCCTGACTGAAATGGGTACTTCCTTTTCTAAACACTTTCAGAAATTGCTTGATAACTGCCTTTCAGCTATTAGAAACCTTTGGATCAACATGTTTGACAGCACTGGGTGAGTTTCTCTTCAATCCTTAGCAAAAGAAAGTTTTAACTACAAGTTCAATGTAGAAATCCAATTCAGTGTTTGGGGCTTGAATCATGTCAACTGGATTTCTATTTTCTTAGTGGAAACGTTTCACTCCTTATCCAAGGAGCTTCTTCAGTCTGAGTAAAGTTAGTAAGGGAATCCTTAAATATGTTTCTAGGCTGGCTGTGTGACCTTGCACCTGGGGCTAGGTCATGGTTATTTTTGAGATGTTTGTTTCTAAGTCCCTTTATCATCTAAAGGAGGATCGTTAAGATTACCCTGCTGCTGTTGAGCTTGTGAAATGGTCTTAATCTTCCTAGGCACAGAAGACAAAGCAGGAAGGAAGATAGGGGAAAGGTTATGCCTGAGGCCCCCACCTCTATTCAAGGAAGGATTTTCCAAGTTGGCATGAATGGATTCCTTTTCATCTAAAGGAAAAAGGACACTCATTTGAGGACATTAATGTTCACATTTTAGACAGAGAAGATAGGTGGTTTGAGAGAGGGGTCAAGGAATCCATTCATGCCAACTTGGAAAATCCTTCCTTGAATAGAGGTGGGGGCCTCAGGCATAACCTTTCCCCTATCTTCCTTCCTGCTTTGTCTTCTGTGCCTAGGAAGATTAAGACCATTTCACAAGCTCAACAGCAGCAGGGTAATCTTAACGATCCTCCTTTAGATGATAAAGGGACTTAGAAACAAACATCTCAAAAATAACCATGACCTAGCCCCAGGTGCAAGGTCACACAGCCAGCCTAGAAACATATTTAAGGATTCCCTTACTAACTTTACTCAGACTGAAGAAGCTCCTTGGATAAGGAGTGAAACGTTTCCACTAAGAAAATAGAAATCCAGTTGACATGATTCAAGCCACAGACTGTTCCACCTGGATGACTGAGAACCTTCATAGACAATTCAGTGTTGCATCCATCTGGGGTTATCCACGCAGTGTGTGTGTGTGTGTGTGTGTGTGTGTGTGTGTGTGTGTGTGTGAATGCATTGGAGATTTGGTGTGATTTGTAGTTGTGGGTTGTCTCAGGTTTCATTTACTTGTGATCAGGGACTCTGCTCCTGAGATAGTGGGGTATGAATGTTTATATTTTATGTTGGGCCAAAGGGATAAGCTGAAGAACCTGCTGCCCTGGTATCCAGCAAGTTCCACCCAACTGCTGAACTTGGTCTTCGGGCTGGTGTTGGAGACTTCCCATCTTCTGGTGATGAGTGACTTCAATCTTCCTGTCCTAGCTCGGTTAGATAAGGTTCAGGAATTAATTATCTTAATACTGTCCACAGAGCTTTCCCAAGAAATCTCAGGCAAGACATATTGAACTCTTTTTTTTTTGCCTCAGAACAAAAAGTGCCTGGATATGGAGGCATTTCACTTGGCCTTTTGACATGCTCAGATCACTCCCTGGTCCAGATGAGATTAACTGCCATCTGTGCTCTCCATGAGATGAATGAGCTGATTAAGAAAGTTCACTCCAGGCACTTTATGGATCTGGGGGCTTGGGGAGTTTTCCAGAGATTTTGTGAGTGTATTCACTGAGTGCCTGGTAACAGACGCTTGAGATAATCCCAAGCAGTCTCTCTCTTTTGTTCAATCCTGTTGGTTCTCTGGTTTACTGAGGAGCTCTGAGAAATGATGTAGCAGGAGTGATGCCTGGAATCCCGCTGGAGGAAAATTAAGTGATTCTGACCAATCTTGGGTACAAGCTGATGTTAGGGCTTATACCAAACTGATAAGGGAGGTGCAGCATTCTTGCTTTCCGACTGTCAGCCAAAGGCTTTGTTTAGGGTTTCTGATTCTCTGTTTGGGAGGGGGCAACAAGTTGGTGGATGCTGTCCCTGGTTTGCAGAGCACTTTGCAGATAAAGTAACTTGTATTCATCAAAATCTTAACTCTTTGTGGGTGGAGTCCAACACGGTGACTGGGGCAACATCTTGCCCTGTTAACTGGGTCTCCTTTGGACTTGTGGACTCAAATGAAATGGAAAGGATGCCATCCAGTATGTCCCTGGTCACATGTAAAATAGATCCACATCCTTTCTGGCTCTTGCATGGGAATGGGGGAAGATGATTGGTTGATACTTGGGAAAAGGAGATTCTGACAATCTTGTGGTGTACCCCCTCCTTAAGAGACTCTCCATGGATCCACCTATACTTGACAACTATTGCCTGTTTCTAACTTTCCATTTCTAGGGAAGATTATTGAGATGGTGGTTTCTGTTAGCTCTCAACAAGGTGGAACATCCCTTGAGAAAGCAGTCTGCAACTTGGAGGCCTTCTTGGACTTGCAGATGGTCAGGTAGAGGCTGTGACCAGTGATATCTTTGCCCAGATTCAGCTAGCATGCCAATTGTGGCCCTACCTGAGTGGAAAGATACGATTCATACTTTCATATCTTCTTGTTAGACCACTGTAGTATGTTCTGCAGAAGGCTGTCTTTGAAAACCACTTGAAAGCTACAGTTGGTCCAGAATGCAGCTGCCCAGTTATTGGTCAGTGTGTGCTACTAAAATCATGTTACATAATTAGGGTTTTGCACTAGCTCCCATTTGGCTTCTGGGTGTAATTTAAAGTGCTGTTTTTGACTTATAAAGCCGTATATCGCTTTGCACTTAAGTAGTTTTTTCTACTCCAACCGAACTCAACAATCTGATTTATTCATCCCAGAAAATGCTGTTGTTAGTCCCCATTTTTGTGAGGCAAGGGAAGCTGAGGTCCTAGGTGCTGCTTCTCTGTAGTTGTACCTTTTAGAAATCAGGCTTCCAAAATAGAATTATTTTAGAGGAGTTATGGAGAGTAAATTGATGCCATCTGTTTTGAGGTTGCTATTGTTGTGGTATATCATGTGATATTTACTTCTGATACTATTTTATGATTTAATTTTAATTTATTTCCTGTGGATGTTTTAATTATTGTTTATGCTATTTCTATTGTTGTGAACCATTGAGAGTCTGTTTGCAGCAGATACAAACTCAATCAATTAATGTAAAAGACAAAACTGGATTTATATCAAACTTTCTCTCTGGGTGTTCTGTTTGTTCACTGCACATATGGGGAAAAATAATGAAAAATCACATTTTATGGTTGCTTTCCACAGTGCTGTCTTTCTTTTTTCCTAGGCTTGCTGTATAAAGTGGAATTATACAGGCTCTCAAGATGTCAGTTTTAGAACAAACTCATTACCATTGATGTCCATAATAGAGACTAACAAGATACCCATATAACAAGACTGCTTTGGCTTGGATGATTGTATTCTTTTTGATCACTGATATTTACAATAGTGTATGAAGTGCCATTCATTTTCTTCTTCGTTTGGTTGAAAGGACATTATGGAGAAGGAGTGCCTAAAAGCAAAATATATAAGCACAACTCATACTTCTGTGCCTGGTGCATAATTGTATAGAAGATCAAAATCTGAAGAACTATATTACATTCACTCTGCTTGGGACCCAAATCTAAAGTAACAAAACAGAAGATTCCAAATATTAGATTTATTCTTTTTCCAGTTGTCGTTGATGTGAGAATACCCATAGATGCATTAGCAAAAAGTGAATTGTGTATTGTCCTCAATGAATGAATGAATGAAGGGATGACACAAATTTGTATTAACATGGCCTAAGGTAATTTAGGGTTTCACAGCCTGAAGGTCCAGCACTGCATGCAGACCCTCAAAACTAAAAAGTTGTCTTCAAACTGAATTTCTAATATTGCAGAAGAGGGAAAATATTAAATACTTAACTGTAGGTTAACTATATTCACTAGATTTAAGTAGCACCATTTTTGTTAATGTAGAGGAAATAGAATTCAAGTCTTGTCCTGGCCTCATCTGCTTATTGGAGGAAGGTCCCAGTGCATCACTTAAGAATCAAGTGTGGCTGTCAGTGCAGAAAAAGTTGCCTGCCCTTGAAATATATCCTTATTTAGAAAAGAACTACCATAATTTAAACAGAAACACAGCATCTCTCTCCACAATGGAAGAGATGGTAACTGTATATCTGATGGTCAATGCTAAGGAGTTATAGGCAATTTAAAGTATTGTATTTTAATGTGTATAGGTTTTTTATGTTAATATTATTGTTGTAAACCGCCCAGAGTCTACTGCTGTAGAGATGGGCGGTGATAAATCTGAAAAATAAATAAATAAATAAATAAATAAATAAATAAATAAAGATTGTTCCTCCTCCTCCTTACAAGTCCTTTTTGTAAAAGCCCAAATAGCCCTTCAAACCTGGGATCCCATCTATTAGAGAGCTGTCCCCTGTAAGGTAACAAAAATCTACCTTGTCTAACTACTTATTAACCAGGCATACAAGGGAATGAAGAGGGCTTCTTTACTCTGATGCTTCTAAACCCCAAAAGTGAAGTCTCCCTCTCTCACAGAAACTTGCCTAGCAGGTCAGATCTTCTTTGAATGCTCCTCTCTGGGAAAACACACTAGGCCTGTGGAACTCATTTGACAAGGTGCTTCCAGAGCATCCCACCAGATCTGGTCTGAGGGTCACCAAACAGCTGCAACATCTTGAAGGCTTGTCAGAGCTGCTTTGATTTGGACATGTCCAGAAGGCAGTTATACTAGAAAAGCTGGTCAAATGATTTGCGCAGGCCCAGTAAACACAGACACAATACAGGTTGTCTCACTGTTGAAAGCATCATAAGAACTCAGCTACCTTAGTTTTTTCCCCATGATGCTACCAATTTTGGAAGATTTTCCCAAGGGATGTGTCTTCCTTTCCTTTCTTGTTTTGTTTTCATCCATAGATCTAGAACCATTATTTCCAATTTCCTCAATCATGTTATTTGTTTGACTGGTAAGTTATAATGTAGACCTCTGCTGTTGTATTGCTTGTTTTACTGCTACTTTGTTTTTTAATCTTTAATTTGTTGAGTTGTTATAAGTCCCTTTGGTCTGTTTTGGTACAAAAAATGGAGTATAAAAATCTCAGCACTAAGTATATGGAACAGAGATTCCAGATTTGAGGGATTCTTGGGTAGAAACATCCTTACATGTCAGTAAGTGGTAATGGGCATACATACTGTAGCTTTGCTGACAAAATTTAAGAACATTGGAAGGATGAGGTTCAGGTACATTTCACATTTCCCACAGTATCAGGGTCCCTGAATGATGACAGATTGAGGCTCTTATGGAAAATTAAAAGAGTGGCTAAACCCAGGTGACTAGCAATACTCAGAATGCCAGGTCAACACAGAAAAAATAAGGGCGAGGGTGATTTGGGTAAACATCAACACTTGCACAAGAATGGCAAGTGACAGCTCCAGCTTTAAAACCATAATTCAACACAGTGACATTGCAAACACAAAATTCACATCCACTGGGGTTCTTCCTTCGCTGTAGTTATTCTCTTTATCCTTGCCAACTTTTTTCTAAAGAGAAAATAAAACAAAATCCACAGGATTGCTTTTTAAAAAATGGCCCTAAGAAACCTTGTGTGTGTGTGAAGGTCTATGAAGGAAAAGCTCTCTTACTGATGGGTGAAAACCCTGATGATCTATTGTCCTGCTGATTCACTAAATGCATATTGACATGATGGACAGTCATGGTGCCAAAGAAGTCCATTGTGGATACAATCTGCAGATAATGGGTCTCTGGGAGATTTTTGAAGTGTGCCTTTTTAATTCACACTGTCACACTTCCAAGATGCACAAAGGCTCAGGTTCCTTTAGATGTACTGCAAAGTCTCCTGCAAACACCTTGGGCACTGTCTTATACTCTTCGATTGATAGAGCCATTTATGTTCTCAATGGACGCACAATAATGATTCCATTTGGACCGATCCAATTTCAATGCCATTGCCTCGTGTGCTTCCATTAAAAAGACAGGGTCGTTACAACTGGGCTGATAGATTATTTCTTTAAAAAGAAAGAGAAAGGAAATTAACCCACTATATTGAATTGCACCAGATTGACACAATAAATAATGACATGGACCAGGCTCTAATCTCTCTCTCCTATATTTCCACAAGGAGAAATAGACATATTTACCACAAAGTTGGTGTCACTTCTAGGTTAAGATAGAGGCAATACTCTGATAAGATAGCAATGGCATTACAGAACTGGCCAGATTTTATATTGCTAACAATATAATTCCAATTGTGAAGCTAACAAATGTTCCATCCCTTCTTCTTGTCCTCCCTCCCTTCCTTCTCCTGTACATGCCACTGTTGGATGCTTTTGTCTTTAGAATCTTATCTTAGACAACTTTCTTCTAAATTATGTGATCTCCTCCACTAAACTTTTTTATTTTTAATCATGAATACTGCAGCCTCAATTAATTGTCTTTCCTCATTCCTATCCATCACCAAAGACATAGCAATAACTGACATGAAGAACTGGAGACAGTGCTGATGTTCCTAGTGTTAAACAAAAGACTTTGTTGGACACAGGAAGAAGTTTTAATCATGGTGAACTAAGGACAGAAAATAGCTAATGACAGGAAGGGGTTTATGACATCACTGCCTCTCATTATTTCCTTCGGGAGTATGTTCTGAGCATGCTCCTGAAGATCATTCAGTGCCCTCTTAGAACCAGTGAATGGAGCAGAGCTTAACGTTGTGTAAACTCGTGCAAAGAAAAAAGTAATATTGTTTAAAAACACAGCCTGTGAGCATGTTAGAGAGATTCAGGTTCTTATTCTTACACTTTTAGCTCACCCAAGCATAAAGAAACACATGCTTAGACACTGCAGGTACAAAAAGTAAGTACAAAAGAGTTCTTACATTTATTTTGTCCAGTTACAGCCATTTCAGTAGAAAATTGGTTTCAGTTCTTCTTTCTGTTCCCTAAACTGTATACCTCTGGCCCTGTTTGCTGCCAGAGGCTGTGTAGAGAAAGGGGGGAAAGTCTCCTGAGTTGAGGCCTAGCACATGGCCTCTCCATGGAGGAGCTCATGCACATGCGTGCTTCCATGATGGAGAATCAGAGAGAGAGAAGAGGAAGTGGGAGGGGCAACAAGCAGCTTCCTCTAGAAGCACAGAGTTTGCCTCCTAGAGCATGCTAATGAGGCATGCTTGATTTGCCGGATTCCAACAGCTCCCAATTCCTGAAGAATATGAACCAGCTCCCTGTCCTGCTTCCAGTTTGAAACATGAGGGGAAATGGCTTCCCAAATTCTTCACCCCATTAACTGGAGAAGATCAGACAAATGTGTTTGCTGTATCACCTTTATAAGAATTGGAATTGTAGATTTATTTATTTAGGGGTTTACTTCAATACTAGTGGTTGTGGACTGTTTTACAAAGATGGCACATTTTATGGCTGTTGTGGGTCTTCCGGGCTGTGTGGCCGTGTTCTGAAAGTTGTGGTTCCTAAAGTTTTGCCAGCATCTGTGGCCAGCAAGCCTTCGACAATACATGGCACATTTTATTCCCTGCAAGGGCCTTCCAACTGCACGAGCAACAGCACAGTAGTTTTTGGACAATGTCTTTCACCATAGAGGTATGATCAATCACTTAATTTCGGATCACGGATTGCAATTTACTTCCAGGTTCTGGGGGGCGCTCTTTCAGTCATTGGGGGTCAAAATACACTTATCCTCTGCGAATCATCTGGCTAGTAATGGGGAGGCTGAGGAAATTAACCAATTACTGCAGCAATATCTAAGATGTTACATCAATTATCCCCAGGACAATTGGCCAGATTTGCTCCCCATGGCAGAATTTTCCTACAACAATTCAGTGCATTCCTCAACCAAAATGTCCCCTTTCCAGGCACTCTATGGGTTTAATCCACGAGTTTTGCCTGTCTCCTCGCAACAAGGAGCTGTGCCAGCAGCTGCAGACTTCATTAAAGAGCGACAGGCTGCTCATCAGCTATTAAAGGAGCAATTAGACATCGCAAAGGCAGCTTATAAGAGAGCTGCAGATGCACACAGACAAGAAGGGCCACAGATTACTGTGGGAGACAAGCTCTGGCTCTCTACAAAGTTTTTAACCTCTAGCAGGCCTTGTAAAAAGTTGGACTCTAAGTTCGTGGGCCCTTTCACGGAGTTACAGCAGATCAACCCAGTAGCTTATCATCTGCAGCTTCCACACTCCATGAAAATCCATCCAGTATTACACAGATCATTGTTGGTAAAGGAGCCCCCCCAAGTGCCTTGCATTCGCAGATTCCACCCCCACCTCCACTTCTCGTGGAGGGGGAAGAGGAGTATGAAGTTCAAGACATTTTAGATTCAAGGCGGAGGGGCAGGGGCATCCAGTACTTGATAGGGATGCGATAGCTCAGCAGGTTAAACAGCTGAGCTGTAGGCTGCCGATCAGAAGGTCGGCAGTTCGAACCCCGCGCAATGAGGTGAGCTCTCGTCACTAGTCCTAGCTCCTGTCAACCAAGCAGTTCAAAAGCCTTGCAAGTAGATAAATGGGTACCACCCTAAGTGGGCTAATTTGCTGGCATCCTGTCGGGAAGTCAGCTCCGCTGGAGGAGAGGATCGGAGGATCGGAGGAAGATCAAAAAATGCGGTGGTGATGACGGACCCGGATGTGACAGCTACAGGACGTCAGCAGCTGGCTCAAGGCATCCTGGGAATTGTAGTCCGGAGCCTAGTAGAGTCGGTTCCCTCTCCCCCTCCCTTCACGCGCAGTGAACTGTATATCTGAAATTTGGTGTATTGTATAATTGAACTGTATATATGATTGTAAGCCGCCTAGACTCCTCCACTAGGGAGGGGATAGGCGGGGTATAAATATCACTATACATAAATAAATAAATACACTGGAATGGGTATTCCCAGACAGAACGGTCCTGGGAAAATGCCAAGGACATGCATGCACCCTTGCTTGTGCACAAATTCCATCAACTGTTCCCTCAAAAACCACGGCCTCGCCAGCTCCCAGAAGTTCAACCCTTGGCTGCACAAGGAGAAAACCACCACGCAGAGGAGTTCGTAAGTTGGCAACTTGCACCCCCACGAGAGGCCCAGGAGCCAGAGAGAAGGGAGGGGGCTGAGCCGCAGCCCTCCACTTCTGGCATGCATTTCCCAAGAGGGAGGGGGGAGCACTTCTCTAACCCTCTAGCTGTTTTGCAAGAAGAGCCAGCTGCACAGGAGATGCTATCTGATCTGCCCGACAGCAGAGGTGACTCCTTTGGAGTTCATTCCATGGAAGAGTTCCCCCCACTGCCCAGTTCTCAGGAGGATTCGGAGGAGGAGATGAATTCCCATCAGAATGTTGCCGGCCCCAAGGACACTGGAAGGGAGGGGGTTTCTATGGAAAATTTTTCTGGAGGAGAAGGTGGTGTCAGGGAGATAACGGGCGGCGAAGGAGGGGGCTCCCTCCAGGAAGGGAAACGCATGCGTAGTACTGAATCTCTATGTTTCCCTCCCAAGAGATTGAAGAAAGCCCTGCCCTAGGTTTGTGGACTTATTCTTTGGGCATTGCCACTTCATGTTAGTCTAGATGGATTCTCTTAGGGTAGTAGGATAATAAATCACTAGAGCTTGATTCCAGCCTCAGCGTGTTATTTCTACGCCCGAAGTCAGGACACAAGCACTGCTTTAGCCACTTTATTATTGATTATGAAGGCTACTCTTGTCCACAGTAGTAGATCTGGTGTTCATCTGATGTGAAGTGGCCCATTCCAGTCCATTTCAGTTCACTAGGTGTCCATAGATATGCATATTCTGATTAATATTATAAACATTGTAACCATATAACATAATTTTAATGTGAATGAAGGGTTTGTGGGTTTTATAAACTGGTATTGGTTATTGTGATTTCTTCTGTTTCCATTTCTGTTATCTAACCAGTTGTACCGAAATCATGACCCATCCCTATATCCAGCCTTTTAAAAACAAGTATTATTAAGGCTACCATAGAAGATAAAGGGGACAGGTAACTTTTCCCATATTCATGACACAAGTTTCTAGAGAGCCATAACAGCAACTTGCCACTGGCAGTCATCCTCTTCAGAAATAACGAACAATTTCTGACTGTCTAAGAAAGATTTTGAGGAATACCATATTTTTTTCCCCTCAATTAGTATGATGATTTGGGAAATGCTATATGATCCACTCATTCATGTCATTGTTTATAATTTCCGAGATAGTTCATAATCAGTTATTTTGGTTTCCTTTTTTAAAATTGTGAACATAAAGTGGTGACAATCAGATTTATGTGTTGACAACTATTAGAGTTTTCCCAAGAAAATGTTCATGCGGCTTTTGAGATATTCTTCATCATCTGCTATTTATATTTGCAGATTCATCTACTGTTAAAGGAACATAGTTATTTTTTTTAAAGTTGGCTTATCCTACAGTTGCATATTTGAAAACTACAACCGGTCCTTATTTTTACACAAGCCAATCCATGTTTTCCAACTTTCTTTACAATGGATTTTTTAAAAGGAGAAAAGAAGTTAATTCCTCTTGTTCCTACCATTAATTACAGGTGTTAATTTGATACATTTTTTCACATGAAAAGAAATGGCTGCAAGATTATGTAGAAGTAGAGCAGGGGATAAAAATCCATTGACAAAGAATTGCAAGACCAAGATAACAAGTTTCCCTGGGGTCTTTGACAATTCCAAGCTTCGGTAAACCTATTTAAAATAAAAGGCATATTAAAAGCAAAGCTCCTTTGTTTTAAAGAAGCACACAGATATAAAAAGTTATTCTCCATGGAAATTGCGCCTTTAAATGACATTTCCCTTTTATGAACAGTTTTATTACAAAATAGATTTCCCGAAGCTAATTTCATCAGTTGCCTCCACTCAGTAGATACTTTCTGCTGCCTCCCTAACTTCTAGTTATCCAAGTATGGTTACGTTAATTGCTAGGTGATCTAAGAGTCTTGGCTTCTCTCCAAAATCATAAGCTTGGAGATGCAGAAGCTAGCAGGGACCAGGGGGAAGATGCTAAAATGAAGCTAACTGTGCAAGCAGTATTTAAAGCAATATTTCCATTTGATAGATTGTCTCTGATGGATGTGAAGGATGGTATCTCCTAAGTGTCATTTTAACAAGATGTATATGTTGTTCAACGTATTTCACCAGTCAGTCTAATAATGCATCGTTCTCCCAGAGAAGGAATAAGTGATTAGTAGCACTAATTAGAAAGTTCCCTGAGACAGACTTCAGTTGATAAAGTAGAGTGTGGGCTTTCTGTCATTAGCAATAATACAATGAGTTCAAGGTAGAATCAATCTTAAGTGTGATTGCAGAGATGACATTAAAAAATTATAGGCCTCTTTATTCATATATTGATTTGTGTTCTAAATTAAGCAATGCTGAATAATAAGTCAAGAGAAGGAAGAGGCTAGTAAGCTGTGCTCCTCTTGTGCCTGATGCAAACTTGTACATTCTTTTTAAATCAATGGCTATTGGCTATTTGTGGAATCAAACAACCCGAAGCCCAGAGAAATGGTGGAGTCTTGATGGCTTTGGTGGGAGTTGAGACATTACATAATTCCCAAAACAGCAAACATCATCCCCTTGGACAGTTATCTGAGAGTTATCTGAGTTATCTGAGTTATCTGAGTTATCTGAGTTATCTGAGTTATCTGAGAGCTAACTAATGTTAGCGTATTAGAAGAAGCGAAAACCACCAGCATTGAAACAATGATCATCCAACATCAACTTCGCTGGACCGGTCATGTTGTTCGAATGCCTGACCATCGTCTTCCAAAGCAGCTACTTTACTCCCAACTTAAGAATGGAAAACGGAATATTGGTGGACAGCAAAAGAGATTCAAAGATACTCTCAAAGCTAATTTAAAAAAATGTAATATCAGCATTGAGAACTGGGAAGCCCTAACTCATAAGCGTTTCAATTGGAGGTCAGCCTTTATTAATGGCGCTATGGACTTTGAAGAAGCACGAGTACAGGGCGAAAAGGAGAAAAGAGCTAAAAGGAAGGCACGTCAGGCAAACCCTCATCATGACCGTCTCCCACCCGGAAACCTATGCCCTCATTGTGGGAGGTTGTGCGGATCCAGAATTGGCCTTTATAGCCACTTACGGATCCACCGTTAAAATTTTACCTTTGGAAGACAATCTTACTCGGCTACGAGTGATCGCCAATGATATCTGACAGTAGTTTGGGTATAGTGAAGGTCCTGCTCTGTCTTGAAAAGGGACAACACTAGCCAGGTGGTTCCATCTTCCCTGGAAGCCTCAGTTACACTCTCAGTTACATCACTAGGCATAAATCTACTTTAAGTTGTTTTTCTTTCACTATCATTGTAGGTAGCATCAGCAACAGATGGGTTGGCAGCTAGGGCACCATTTTTTGTCCTTCTCAATGTCTTAGGCTTAGTGTCATCTCAGGACATTTTGGAGAAAAAAAATGTGCTATGTTTTTGATTCAAGTTCAGAAAGGTGTTTCTTTCATATCCCATACACTCTAAAGGTTTGTTGAATCTGAAAATCTGCACAGCCCTAGGAAATCACAACTACAATAACAAGGCACAGGGCCCTCTCAGAGAACAAGGGCCTGGTGCCTTGTACTGGTTTCATGTTCCAGCCCCTGGTTCCAGGTCAGCAGGTCTTTGGAGGTCCTGGCTTTTGGCTGTTGCTACTAAATGCCAGCTCAACCTGTAATAAAGCTTCCCTCATCTGTGATTTAATCACAGATGAGAGGGCTGACCTGGCATGTATTACCAAAACCTGGCTGGGTCTAGAAAGGGGAGTTCCACTTTTGGAAATGTGCCCAGCTGGGTTTCAGGTGTGGTATCAGCTGAGACTCCAGAGCAGGAGTAAGGGTGTAGTGGTTGTCATCTGGGAGTCTCTTATAGTTTTCAGGGGCACTGCTCCGCAAGTAACTGGATGTGAGAATCTGTTCATTAAGTTGGACTCTAGGGATCAGTTGGGACTGTTGCTATTGTACCAGCCTTCCTGATGTGTAGCAATCTCCCTGCCTGAGCTCCTCAACACCTTATGATCCTGGGGAATATCAATCTGCTTTCCCTGGGAGTGGGGTCTGAGGTGGCTCAGGAGTTCATGGCCACCATGACAGCCATGGGCCTCTCCTAGGTTATCCAAGGCCTGACATGGGACAGTGGTTTAGGGGAGCTCTCTGTGGCTCCCCTGCCATGGTCAGAACATACCCTGGTATCCATGAGATTTTCTGGTGCTGCATCCTGCCACAGGGAGGCAGGATCTATTAGATTGGTCTGCCTCGGGCTACTGATGGACCTGGAAACATTCCAGAGGGAGCTAGGGGTTGTTCCTGATGGTCTTCTGCATGGTCTGACAGGCCTTGGTCTTTGCTTGGAATGGGAGGGTAGCTGAGGCTTTGGATCAGATCATGCCCATGCAACCTTTCTCCTTCCATGGGTCCCATTACTCTCCATGGTTTATGGAAGAGTTGAGGGGGATGAAACAGGAGAAGAGATTTCTAGAGCATCACTGGAAGTCAATGAAGGATGAACTCAACCAAACATGGGCGAGAGCTACTATTAAGGCCTACCTTGTTACAGTAAGGGCAGTGAAGCAACAATACTTGTTTTGGGTGGCCTTGTTTTGGATGACCTGAGCCCTTCTGGGTAAGAGGGCTCGGAGATTCACCTACAAGGCCATGCAGAGGAATTTGCAGAGCATCTGTTGGACAAAATCACTCGAATTTGTTCCCAGATAGATGCCAGCTTTGGTGCAGGTGCTATGGAAAAACCGCCCAGAGTCCCCTCCGGAATGGGGGGAGATGGGCGGTGATATAAGTTGGAAATATAAATAAATATAAATAAATAAATGCTTGGAGCACAGTCTTGCCCTGTTATCTGGGAATGGTTTGAACCTGTTGGGCCTAAGGAAGTGGACAGGGTCCTCATGACTGTAAGCTTGGCCACCTGCTCATTAGATCTATCTCCCTCCTGGCTAGCTGGTTGGATTCTAGTGGTGGTGAATTCTTCCTTAAGAGAGGGGTTTTTAAGGAGGCATTGGTTCACTCCCTCCTCAAAAAGCCATCACTAGATCCTACATACTGGACAATGTCCATCCAGTATCCAACCTCCCTTTTTAAGGGAAAGTTGTGGAGAAGGTGGTTGTGAAGCAGCTTCAGTGGACCCTGGATGAAGCGGATTATTTGGACCCCTTTCAGTTAGGATTCAGGCCTGGACATGGGATAGAAACGGCATTGGTTGATGGCATTGGTTGAGTTTTTGGATGATCTGTGGTGGGGGAAGGATTTATTTATTATTATTTGGATTTATCACCGCCCATCTCCATCCATCCTGGCTCTACTTGACCTCTTGGTGGCCTTTTATACCATTGACCATGGTATCCTTCTGGATCAGCTCTGGGATGGTGGTGTTGGTGGGAGTGGGCAGCACTTTATTGTGCTGGTTCTCTTCCAGTCTCTCCTTTTCTTTAAAAATCATTTGGCCAATGTGGTAGGATGTTAGTGGCAGAGGATACTGGATAAAGGTGATTATCTGGATCCATTCTGGTCAAGTTTCAACCTTGGCATGGGATAGAAACTACAGATAACTGTTGGATGACCTGTGCTGGGATTTTGGTAGAAAAAGTGTAGCCCTCCTGGTCGTATTGGATCTGTCAGTTGCATTTGATACAATTGACCATGATATCCTGCACCATCAAGTTCAAAGTGGAGGACTGTATCCAGTCACTACTAGGGGCCACTAGCCACTTCTTTGTAGGGTACCATAGGGCTCATCTCTTTCCACTAACCTATTTAATGGAATGCATCAGCTTGCTTGCTGATGGGTAGGAGCTATTTCAGCAGAGTAACACATATATTGCAAGTGCTTCATTGGCTACCCATATGTTTCTAGATACAGTTCACAGACCTGGTTATGATCTGTAAAGCCCATTGTGCCTTGGATGCTAGTTATCTGCAAGGCTATCATCTCCAGGTTTGCTGATCCTATGGATGCAGTCTGAGAAGATATGATGTTAGGCAGATGAGGGTCCAGAAGCAGGCATTTTTACTGGCTCTCCTTGCCTTGTGGACCCTCTTTGTTAACCTCTAGGAGGGTAGCATAAAGCAGTTCTGTTCTGCTGAGCTTTTGGAGCACAGAATACAATGTATTGGGGCTGCTACAAATTTTGTCTGATATTATTGATTATTTAATTATTTAATTGATTGTTTAATGTACTTGATTTTTTGAGTTTGTGACCCACAATGATTTTGATTGGGGCAGCATATAAATAACCATTAAATGCTCCTAAAATGCATTTTACAAATAAATAATAAAAACTACACAAACACACAAGCTTTAATTTTAAGGGAAAAAATAATAATTGGAAAAAAAAATATATCTAATGGATTGCTTGGAAACATCTGGACAACCACTGTCAAATGCAAGATTTCTATTTTAAAATGCCTGTTATTTATTAACTCATCAAACGCCACTTTTGTCTGCTCAATCCACTTTTCATGACCACATCTCACTTTTGAGTGTAGTCCTTGGCATACTGCCCAAGATCAAATATGACTCATACCTCTGCATTCAGGGAACAGATGCATGAATATGTGAGGAAGAAATACCACATCTAATTAGTTGCCTTGGGGACAAAAAGGCCACATATAATGGCTTTTTATAAATAAGCAAACAAACAAGTGAGAATTAGTGAGCATTTTGTTCACTTCCTTTTTTTATTCATAAGAACCTAGGAAAGATTAGCATATATTTTCAAAAGCAGATTGAGTGAATTTGAGGTTATACAAAATTAAATGTGGAAGAAAGAAAGGAAAAGTGGCAGTTTTATCCATTCGGGTAAAGAATAACACTGCCGTCCAAAACAGTGTTTCTCAACCTTGGCAACTTTAAGAGGTGTGGACTTCAACTTGGGTTGAACTCCATGCCTCTTAAAGTTGCCATGGTTGAGAAACATGGCCCTCTAAAAGGTAGATCAGTAAGATTCTGCTTTTCGTTTTCCTGCAGTGGGATCAGGCAAGGCAGGTGTAAGCCCTGTTGCAGATCTTCTAAGAAATTATAATTACTTACTTCAGTTTTTTCTTCTCATACTAGATATCTGAATGGCAAGAAAATTGCCCAGCACTTCTGTAAGAGCTAAAGTATGAGTAGCTTGTGGTTCACCTTCATCCTGCTTTTATCCCTGAAAAAGGATACAGGATTCTTTTCCCATGAGGCTCCAGCATAATGCCACCAATCAAGCATTGCTGGGAAAAAGTTGGACCTATTCTACCTTTGTTCCTCCTGGTCCCATAACCCATCCCTCTGCTGACTGGGCTTGCAACAGATGTTTTTGAGAATAAAAAGAGTCAGCATTGAGTGGGCAGGGCCAGTTTTTCTCAGCTGATACCTTGTAATGATCCCCAGCCATGTCAGAATGCTATATGCATGTACATATGAAAATGGGGCCTTATCTTCCTGCAGCATCTGCATCTCCATGGTCTACTTACCCAGACTGAGCTTGGCTATTAATGCTTGTTCTTCCACATCGGTGCCAGCTGAGCAGAATTTATAAAAATGCACTCTTTCAGAATAAATTGGGACAAGGCTTTCACAATAGGAAATTGAGAGCTGCAGCTTCAAAGTCCCTTATAAAGACTTAAATGCCTTTTTGGGTGCTTATTTGCTTTATTTTTATTTCTCCATGTTTCAGTACTTTCAGGCACAGCCCAGAATTTTGTACTCTTTTCAGCACTTCACTCTTGCTATTGTAATAAAGCATGAAATAGATTAGTTGGCATTTATTTATTTTATTTAAAAGATATATATGGCTGCCTGTTTTATACAACATAACCCTGAGTGATTCAAAACAGCAACATACAAAAATAGTGAAACATTAAAATATCAAAACCATTACAACCATTTAAAGCCTGGGCAGCTGTTCCTGAAATGGCCAGGTAAAAATATGTGCTCCATCATCACAATGTTGAACTTTTGGTTAAACTGGAGCAAACCCCTGCAGAGATGTAGCTAAGCTGGACAGAGTCACCTGCATCACCAAATTGGACATTGAAGGAACACTGACCATCAATAAATGGAATAGAACATTTTCCCCAGAATGGAATTATTGGACATGTGTTTAATATGGGAGATAAAAAGCATGTATGACCATGCAACAGAATGATATTATAAATGAAATGATAAAATGTTTAAAAGTCATACCCCTTTGGATTGCTGGTCTTTAAAATCCCTCCTAAGTTAATATGTCCCAGAAGGTAGCATTATCTAACTGACCTTGGCTGATCTCAGCAAAGTTAAACAGGGTCTGACTTGGTTAGTCCTTCAATTGGACAGCACCCAGAAATCCCAGAATTCCCCAGAATGGGAAATTGAAAACAAATCTTGAAAGAAGTCAGTGGCAGATTATATACTGCCATGAAAACAATGTGGATGTTTTCATGTAGTCAGCAGGAGCTAAGTTGGAAGGTGGATTTATTTCAATATTTCAATGTTATGATCTGCCTGAAGGACTTCAATTACTGGCAGATTTGAAGTATAATTAAAAGATTCACAATATTTTCTTGATATTTCTCTTCTTCCTCAACTGCAGAAAACCCTGACTTAAACTCTGGCACTGTATAATTGGGGGAGTTACTTTCCTTCCATGGTGACTGAAATTATGCCAGTTCTGCATAGCAGATGTCTTGTTAGCAGGATGCAAAAGTGCAAAACTTTCTCTGCATTGCAGGGACAGAGGTTCTTCAACAGGAATGCCTTGATGGCTGGGAGGCTTGATCTTCCAGCTTTGCCTGGTTGAATCCCTATCTGCCCATTTCTTGGACATCTTTGGCAGATAGTATTGGGGGAAAAATATTTTGCTGGATTCCTTAAAACTTGTGTTTCCTTTTAGCAATATTGATATGATAATGTTGCTCCTTGTGTAGGTGATTTTTGATGTATCGAACTACTTAGATATTTCAGGGAATGACTTTAAACAACAATAAACAAGAACAGAACAAGAACAGTTTTTCTAGCTAGCATCTTAAAAATTATAGATTGTAGATAGGCTATGTTATTTCATCCCCAGAGAACTGATTTTAAAACAAAACCTGTTTTATTTTTCTTTATTTCTGATGTAGAGGTTTATAGGGACTTGAGTCAAGGAAAGCCACAAGCTGATTCCACAGGAAGAAAATAATATGAAACATGGCATAGTGGGAAAAGCTGAGTTGATAACATAACTTTCTCTTGAGAATGAGAATTAAATTAAAAGTGCTCTAATATAGAGCATTCTAGTGGCCTACAGAATGGAGACCTAATTCTATATAGATCACAATGATACCACTTGGATTATGTTCCAGGAACCAGTATTTAATTTATGTTATTTATCACATTTTGATCCTACATTGAGACATTGTATCCAAGGATTCAGGATAATGTTCACAGAATTATTCTCATAGCAATCCTATGAGATAAAGTATGAGGAATGTAGGCCCAGCCAAGGACTATAACATTATTTTCTTTTGCAGTATGATCAGATTTCTTTAACAGCAATGTTTTCAGAAGGTGCATAAATATCATTTTTCTATACCCTTCTGTGTTTCAACCCTGGGCTAAACTTTTCTGATGCCAATGTTTTCAAACACCCTTTTTGGGTAGGGTAGGGTAGGGTAGGGTAGGCTGGGGTGGGATGGGAGAGGATGGGAGAGGATCAGAACACCTCAACATTTTTTATGAAGATTATGATCAACCCATCAATTCCTTTCTTTCCATATTTGGTATGTGAGGCTGGGGGAAAAGGGCATTTAACAGATTCTGCTTGGCATCCCTAACCATGAAAGACTCTCAGACAAAAGCTGTGTTCTCATAACAAGAATTGTTTTACTAAATAACACATGACTAGCTAGGTTCACACAGCACACGAAAGCCTAAAGCATGGTAAACAAGCCACAGTAGCTGGACTCACCCTTCAGACCAAGTGACCAGAAAACAAACCACATTATGGCTGAGTGTGTAATGTGAACCCAATCAAAAGTGAACTTGTTTTGCTAGATCTGCAAAGAATGCTTATTACCCAACCTTGAATATAACCATCAGCCCTTCAATGAAAACCTATTTCAAGTTGCAGATCAAATAATAATTTAACCAGGCACAACCTCAACTGCAACCATAGTTCTGAAATACTGTAGATCAAAAGCCTTTCTCTATTTTCCTTGAGTGATTTCAATTTTAGTGAAATAATCACATGCATGAAATAATTTAAGTCCTGAGGCTGTTTTGGACAATGTTTTTTTTTTCTGACAGTGGGATGGACAGGAAAATGGGTCTTGCCTGAAATAAGAAAAACAAAATTCTCTATCTCTATCTCTATCTCTATCTCTATCTCTATCTCTATCTCTATCTCTATCTCTATCTCTCTTTCTTTCTTTCTTTCTTTCTTTCTTTCTTTCTTTCTTTTTCTTTCTTTCTTTCTTTCCTTTCTTTCCTTCTTTCTTTCTTTCCTTTCTTTCCTTTCTTTCCTTCTTTCCTTCTTTCTTTCTGTTTTGCCATCTATGCAGATCTTTCATGCCCCTGCAAACATCCCTTAAACATTACAATTTGTTTCATCATATTTCAGACTTCCTTGAGTGCTTAATAACACATGGAACAGAATTTAGTCCTCTGTTACCAAATTTAGATTGATTGTGTATAACGTTTGAATAGAACAATGAAAGCTGCAGAAATAGGAAGCCAGGCTTCACTATGTAGCACTAAGCAAGCATGCTCCATTTGATCAGGCACTATAGCATATGTTAAGGAAATCTGATAAGGCAGTGGAAAACCATGTTACAGCAGCCCAGGATATTTAACAAACTGAGGCAGAGCAGCAAATGTCCCCCTCCCCTAAGTGCTCTACCATTAGAACTAAAGGCTGGTCAAGTTATTTTGGTACATGAAGCAAAGAAAATCCCATCAGTAGTTCTCTCTTTCAGCAGTCAAAAGAGCTACAATAAGAAATTAAACAGTGAAAAGTGTCAGATAGGGGCGCGCGGAGATGGAGCGGCCTGCTTCTCTCCTAGGCACCAGTGATCCAAGTACTATGCAGTAAATAGACTCCAAATCAGAAGTTAAACAAATATCCTATTTACTTTATATACATACGTATTTACAGATCACTTCCACAGGTAACAAATGATACACCATCAACGATACAGCTTTCACGAGGTAAATGGGAATAAAATGGAATACAGAATATCTCTGCATTTATAGTCAAACTGACCTATCACATTATAGGTCAATCTCGTTAACTACCACACCCAACCTAACTCTAAGCACCTGTTGAATGAGTCACACATGACACATCATTCTTACAACAATGGCTGCTAATTGGGTGACTGTGCAGAATATTTCACCTTTTACCTAGAAATCAAGCCTCTCTGTATAATTTATATCTAGAAGTAAATTCCTGGGTTTATCAAACCCTAACACCCCTTCAATTTACAATAGATATTACATTCACATATACAGAATAGAAGACATACACATTTGAGATATACACATCCTATGTCTATCTATGCTTAGAGGCTTTGTCATCACATCTGCTACATTACACTCAGATGGACAATATTGCAAATCAATACAATACAATACAATACACTTCCAATTATTGACTGATCACATATTCTTGATCACACGAAGTTTGTTCATTGTCTCCAGTCTCTGTCATGACAAAATCCGTTGTCATCGGGGTTGAAACTTCTAACCCCCATCAACCTTCAGAATACCCATGCCTAGGTAATTCTTAATTTCTCCCAGATCTTTGACATCAAAGTGCTGTTTCAGATTTTCAGTAAATTCAATTACCCTGCTTTGATCTTTCGCTATAAGACACAAATCGTCTACAAATATCAAAAGCAAAATCTGTTCATCATTTTCACATTGCTTTACATACAGACACGGGTCAGCTATACTACACTTGAATCCCATTCTTTGTAATTCCTTATCTAAAGTTAGATTCCAGCAACGTGCTGACTGCTTGAGTCCATACAATGCTTTCTGCAACTTGTATACCCTTCCTGCAATCTTTGATTCATACCCTGGGGCTTCAGTCATATAGATCTCTTCATTCAAATCAGCATGCAAATATGCTGTTGTGATATCATAATGCTGTACTACACAATTCCCAGCTGCTGCCATTGCTAAGGCAAACCTAAATGTCTCCCCGCTCAGCGTTGGTGCAAAAACCTCATCATAAGTCTGATTCTTTATCTGGGAAAATCCTTGTGCTACCAACCTAGCCTTATACTGAATATCACCATTCACTAAGGTTTTCTTCTTATACACCCATCTACAGCCTACTGCTCTATGCCCCTCAGGCAGCCTAGTAGATTTGAAAACCTTATGAGAATTAATGGCTTTCATTTCCACATCCATAGCAGCTCTCCATCTACTCTGCTCGGGTTGTGGCAACTTCAATACGTCCCTGTAATTACGAGGTTCATAATCAATAAAACACACTTTTACATCACCTGGTGTATAACGCTGAGGTGGTATGCCCTTGTTAACTCTCTCAGATCTACGCAATACTGTAGCATCCTGCATCATTGGCACACTAGGAGTTAATTCCTCTTCCTTCTTAATCACATCAGTGGCCTCTGTCCGCTCTGAAAACTCAAAACTGCTCTGACTAGGAAGATAAACCTCACTACTCCCGTGTAATCTCTGCCAATTGCTGTGCTCACTAAAACTTGCTGATCTAGAAATAACAACTTTCCTGCCATCAGTGAACCTATATCCCTTGGTCCCTGGCTCATACCCCACAAACGTCAGCTTCTGTGCTTTTGCCTGTCCTTTCCTACATACCTCCTTATGCACGTGAACATAGGCAGTGCACCCAAACACCTTCAAATGAGCTAATGGTGGCTTCTTGCCATATAACATATAATATGGAGTTTGGTTTACAGATACACTCCATAACCTGTTAATTAAATAATTAGCAGTTAATATTGCCTCTCCCCAGTATCCTCTTGATAACCCTGAGTCAGCAATGAGTGAATCCTTCACTGTCTGCAATGCCAAATTCCTACGTTCAGCCACGCCATTCTCAGCTGAACTATGTGGGTTAGTTCTCCTATGCACAATGCCCCTTCTACGGAGCCATTGCTGAAAACTCCCACTCAGAAACTCTGTACCCCGGTCAGTTTGTAAACTACACACTTTTGTGCTATACCTACGTTCCACAAACTGCACCCAGTTTCTAAACTTTTCAAATGTTTGGCTTTTAGCTTTCAATAGGTAACAGAACCCAAATCTGGTATAATCATCTACAATGACTAAAACATATTTAGCACCCCCTATTGAAGCTGGTAATGGACCAATTAAGTCAGCGTGAACTAATTCAAAACATTTATGTGACTTCCTATCACTGAATTTGCTCACAGGAAACACCTTTGACTTTGCAACCTTACAAGCTGTGCAATCCAAATACACTTGGCACTTTTTCAATTCCATTCCAGAACTTGCTTCTGACATCTTTTCAATCACTTTGAAACTCGGATGTCCAAGCCTCCTGTGCCACAGATGCGCACACGAATCATGTGTTGGCTTATTAATCGTAGCTAAACCATGATGGCTGCTGCTTGTCCTGGCTTGTACAATTTCATAAAGACAGTTTTGCAAAATACCTTTGCCACAAACATTGTTATCTTTCATAACAACACATTCATTATTACCAAACTGTACAGTATAACCCTGTTTATCCAATTGTGACACACTAATTATATTGTACTCCAGTTCAGGTACACACAACATTGATAATTCAATATTTAACCCTGGTACATATACAAATCCTTTACCAGTCACAGATGCAATGCTTCCATTAGCTAGAGTAACATGATCTCTATCAGCTTGCCTAAAACTCTTAAACATCTGTCTGTTATTTCCTATATGCTGACAAGCCCCACTGTCAATTAGAAATGGTCCCTTTAAATCTTGTTCTACACTTGAACTAATTAAAGACAGCTGTGCAGCGTCTCCCGGCTTGGAAATTTTCAGCTTAGCCTTCGGCTTCAGTTTCTTATCACAATGTTTCAACAAATGCCTTTTCGACTCACAGTTAAAACATTTTCGTACATGCAAAACATTCTCAGAATATTCCTTAACACAAACACTGTTTTGCTTAGCACTAATTATGTTAGTACACTGTTGCCTTCTTAGTAAAACCTTACATAACGGTGAGCTTCTTAGATAAACATTCTTTAAAGCTTCCCAACACTTATAGGCTAACTGACAGTCTCTAACATAACACAATTGGCTATCTTCCAGACATAAAATTATGCTTGCCAATGCTCTATCGTCCTTTAGAGCAACTTCTTCATCTTCCAGGTCTGGTTCAGGGCAAAGTACACTCCTCCAAAGCCCTTCACGCCAAAGATACATTTCCATTTTATATGACCATGACGAATAATTATTGTCATTCAGTCTTTCCAGAGGAAAACCTCCCCCGACTGCCGGCAACATCTTCGCTGTGCTCATCTGTCTTCAGCCCCTTCTGGGCAGACACCGATGATTAAAGACACAGACCTTATCAAAACGTCCTCCAGCTGCAAAACAAGCGTAGGAGAAAAAAACACACACGCAGACACGGAGCCTGGTAGAACTCCAAATCACTCCAAATAGCCACACGACTCCTGGATAGGCTTCCAAAGCTTCCAGCTCACAGACTGCACATGATCCACCGATCCACAGCCAGTGCAAAGCCTTCCGTCTTCTATGGCGTCTCTGCCGCCTCTGGGCCCATAACCCTGTCAGAGGGAGCGCGGATGGAGCGGCCTGCTTCTCTCCTAGGCACCAGTGATCCAAGTACTATGCAGTAAATAGACTCCAAATCAGAAGTTAAACAAATATCCTATTTACTTTATATACATACGTATTTACAGATCACTTCCACAGGTAACAAATGATACACCATCAACGATACAGCTTTCACGAGGTAAATGGGAATAAAATGGAATACAGAATATCTCTGCATTTATAGTCAAACTGACCTATCACATTATAGGTCAATCTCGTTAACTACCACACCCAACCTAACTCTAAGCACCTGTTGAATGAGTCACACATGACACATCATTCTTACAACAATGGCTGCTAATTGGGTGACTGTGCAGAATATTTCACCTTTTACCTAGAAATCAAGCCTCTCTGTATAATTTATATCTAGAAGTAAATTCCTGGGTTTATCAAACCCTAACAAAAAGTTTGCTGCTATTTCAGTCAGAACCAAAATCAGTTGCTTATGGTAGCTACCACCTTCTGCCTAATGGTAGAACCGTTTCTAAGCATTAGCCTCACTGCAATAACAATACAGCATTTGGGGTTGCATCAGTTGAGACTATGGCATGGTATGGAAGGCTCCTCTGTGCCAAAAAGAAATGAGGAAAAAATATATCAGGAAGTAAATGACTCTACAGATAGAAAATTGGCAGGGATTTATACTTAGTGGAGCATTAAAGTGAGCACTCACTTGCAATTTGAAATGGCATCGTCCAGTTGTAGATTTGCCATCTCAGATAGAACTTGCCTATATAACCAGATGCAGTCAGATACACTGAGGGTTTCTCAAGTGTCTGCTTTGTAACTAGCTAAAAATTGCGTGAAATGTGCAATTCAGTAGTAGGCAACCTGGTCTCCATGGGTACCATCATTCACAAAATACCTTCCTTAGTACCCATTAGCCTCTATACCATGCCCTGACTCTTTTTTTTAAAAAAAAAAATCTAAATCATAACTGTAAGAACAGCCCTACTGGATCAGGGAAAGGCCCATCATAGTCCAGTATTTTCTTTTTCATGTTGGCCAAGCAGATGCCTCTTGGTGCTCACCAACAAGAGATGGATATATACCCTTCTCCCATTGCCTCTGTCCTGCAACTGTTATCTGGGGCCAAGCCAGAAATAACATTGTATTTTTCAAGATTAATAGGCCTTGATATATATCCTCCTTATTTTAAAGCCATCCAAATTTAAGTAAGAGCTGGTTTACTTGTTTGTTTACAGCCTTTTGTAAAACTCTGGAGAGTGTGCAACTGAACAATGAAATAGAATAACAAAAATAAAAAGCATACAATTAAATCTTCCCAAGATGATGACCATAAGCATTCAATGTTGGTTAAAACCATGATGGAAAAGAGTTGCTTTGATGGCCTTACAAAATGCCAAAAGGGAGGGGATTTCATGAATCTCTGGGGGCAAGGTGTTCTAAAGTACAGGGCCAGCAAAAAGAAAAAAAACACCTATCGTTTAGCCCATGCCCTCCTAAACTCACATGGAATGGGGACACTCAGCAAGTTTTCTCACAATATTCTTACCACATGGGTAGATTCAATCTTGGCAGGAGGTGCATCAAGCAAAAAGGCCATTTTGAACTATGTTTAAACCTGCTATGAATATCTACAGCAAAAACTTCATAAGAAGGAAATGATCTGAACCTTCTACCTCTCTAGCATTACCATCCTGCATTCTACTGCCTGAAGCATTTTTCTTCCAATCAGTTCTACCAAGAGGAATAAGCTGGGCTGGTGAACAAAGGTTTTACTATAAACTGCCAAGACAGCTTGGCAGTTGGCAGTAAAATAAGTTAGATAAATAAAGAAACAAATAAAATCAAGCTGCTTGGCAGTGGAGTACTGTTCTAGGAGTCAATATAGGGGAGGCCTTCTTTATCCCCAACTGTGCACAATGAGCTTTTTTGTTGTAAAAATGAAGCTGGTATATAAAGAAGCACTAAATAGAGAAATCAACCATGTCATTTACAAGGCTAACAGCAATGCATAGAGATTGCCATTAAAGAGAGAGAAAGGGGAAGGAAAAGGGGAACAATTTTCTAGAGATTTCAAAGCAGGCTGCAAAGAGAGAGGGAGGTCACGCCAGAGAGAAATACTAGCAAGGAACTGTAAATAACTTATAGAGAGCATAAACTAGTTATGGGCTTATTTAGAACTAATGGACGGCAATAGGGAAATGTACTGTGGAAGTCTACTGTAGGATGAATGGCATAGTAAATCTGTTTGCTTAGTTAGTTTGTTCTGCCATAGCATTTAAGTGCAGTTTCCTACAATGCTGAAGATACAAATGATGAACTGTAAAGAAATGTCTTTTTCTTTGCCTTCTCTTTTTGCCACAACCTGCTGTAGTGGATGGCTGGGCCTATAGGGTAAAAGAAAGGGGGTCTCAAACCTCATGTCCCAGATGAGATTGTTAACCCTGACCCTACATCTTGCTTTAGGGTGGTAGCTTGATAGTTCCCACTACTGCCACTTATCTTCCAACAGGCACCTGATCTACCATCTACGCCATAAGCCTGGGGTGTACGAACAATAGAGCTTTTACAACCTGTGCTGCCTTTCATTTGCACTGAGAGCTGAGCCAAAATTACCCTTCTAAATTCCCCACCAAATTTGCAGGCAGAGAAATGTGTGAATTTCTCAATTGGGAAGAATTTCTCAAAGGCAGGACTTCTCCTTAGTGGTTCCAGTGGCACAACTACTGAAAAAGCAAAATCTTCCCTTGGGAATTAGCTGAAACTCAGGATGCCAGGGAGACTGCAGACTGCTGGAGAGAGGATTGTTACAATGAAAGACAGGGCATTCACAGATACCACTTAATCATACTCCATCCATGAAAATTTCTCCAAACTTTTTTTCTTCTTCTTTGAAAGAGTTTCTCTTCTTCTTTGAGTTTCTGAAACAAAATTTCTTCCATCAAATTAAACTAGTTAAAAATAAAGTAAAACATTTTCTCTCTCCTGCACTACTGGAATCAAAGGATTATTCAATTGAATGGAGTTCAGTGATATGTAATGGTTCTGACCAGATATGCAGAGAATTGTACTATAAACTTCCAGTATTTGTGTGTGTGTGTGTGTGTGTGTGCACGCGCGCGCGCGCCTTCGAGTCAATGTTGACTCCTGGTGACTGCCCGGACAAGTCCTTGCAGTTTTCTTGGCAAGTTTTTTCGGAAGTGGCTTGCCATTGCCTCCTCCCTAGGGCAAGAGAGCGTGACTGGCCCAAGGTCACCCAACTGTCTTTGTGCCTAAGGTGGGACTAGAACTCACAGACTCCTGGTTTCTAGCCTGTTGCCTTAACCACTGCACCAAACTGGATCTATGCTCTCCTTACGAACAAATAATGTTACTATGAGGTGAAAGCATTTGAAGAGGAGCTGCTACTTCTTACTGTTTGTATACATAATTATTTTGCAGTGTGACATAATACATTTGCTCCATTTGCTGAAACAACCTTTAAAAGTTTTGAAAACAAAACAGTAACCTGCACATTTCATCTAATCAAAGTAAAACAGAGATGATTATGCAATGAGAAGCAACCTTCCCCTACTCTTTCCTAACCACTCTGAATAAACTATCAATTCTCTCCAGGTAACTTTCAAATTAGCAACCACTGGGATGACTACAGCACCTGGCACTTCTTACGGTTTGAGGAAGTGAGTGGGGAGCTCCATGCTCTACCATATCACACAGGCAGGATGGTCTGTGAGAAAGTAATACATCTGCATGAAGCCCAGGCACTTGTGTGAAATGAGAGTTCACTCCGGCACACGTAATATAAATTTAGTGATTACATCTGCCATTCTTTTTTATTAAATGATCCTGTCTGCTAAGCAATCACTCTGGATTTTGTGAAACTCAGCAGTCTTACCTGCTTATTTATGGTAACATCAAGCAGTGGGCAGTCTCATTACAGTCTGTAAATAACTAGGGTCATGTCCTTGATAGATGAAATATGATTGCACTGGAAGAGGAGGTGTGTTTCGTGGTTAGTCCTTAGGGACTATAAAATGCTCAGAAAATAATTGCCTTTTGATATGATAATATTTGTGTTCTTAACTGATCAGAAGCTGACTGGGTTTGGCTTGCCAGTCCTTCAAAGGTTGCCAAATCTCTGAAAAAATAAACCCCAAACTGACAGTGGATGCTCATTTATATACATACAGTATACACATACTATTCCCTTTTGGGACAAGCAATGTTATGCAAAGCAGAGAAAAAGAGTGAGAAGTACTAAGCAAACTTAATTAATGGCAGGAGGTAAGAGAAAAGAAAAGGAGATCTACGTAACTAAATCTAGTTTATCAATAACTAGATAACTAACACTACTACCTATTCCTGCCCATACCTTTCTATCCCTGACAACCACTTTTGTTTTCACTACATCAATACTCTGCTTCACACATTGCCTTTTGTTCTTTAAACCTCTCTAGTCTTTCTTTTTCAGAATCTCATCAACCTACCCAACCTTTATGTTTTGCAATTCAGTCTTCATTCATTCTCTTTATATGTCTAAAACACTCTGTGTGCCTTTCTCATACTGGGTCACTCACTTTTCTATTCAATCCCCATCCATTCAGCACCCATTCATTCTAGACCCTCCCTCTCCTCGTTCCTTACTACATATTTTTGTTGTTCAGTCATTTAGTCGTGTCCGACTCTTTGTGACTTCATGGACCATAGCACACCAGGCCTTCCTGTCCTCCACTGTCTCCCGGAGTTTACTCAAATTCATGTTCACTAAATCGGTGATGCTATGTTGGGGTTTGATAAACCCAGGAATTTACTTCTAGATATAAATTATACAGAGAGGCTTGATTTCTAGGTAAAAGGTGAAATATTCTGCACAGTCACCCAATTAGCAGCCATTGTTGTAGGAATGATGTGTCATGTGTGACTCATACAACAGGTGCTTAGAGTTAGGTTGGGTGTGGTGAATAACGAGAGTGACCTATAATGTGATTGGTCAGGTTCACTATATATACAGGGACATTCTCAGTTCCCATTATTCCCATTTTACCTCGTGAAAGCTGTATCGTTGATGGTGTATCATTTGTTACTTGTGGAAGTGATCTGTAAATACATATGTATATAAAGTAAATAGGATATTTGATATAACTTCTGTTTGGAGTCTATTTACTGCATAGTACGTGGATCACTGGTGCCTAGGAGAGAGGCAGGCCGCTCCATCTCCACGCGCTCCCTCTGACAGGGTTATGGGCCCAGAAGCGGCAGAGACACCATAGACGACAGAAGGCTTTGCACTGGCTGTGGATCGTGTGCAGTCTGTGAGCTGGGAGCTTTGGAAGCCTATCCAGGAGTCGTGTGGCTATTTGGAGTGATTTGGAGCTTTAACAGGTTACGTGCCTATGTGTGTGTTTTTTCTCTCCTACGCTTGTTTTGCAGCTGGAGGACTTTCTGATTAGGTCTGTGTCTTTAATCATCGGTGTCTGCCCAGAAGGGACTGAAGATAGATGAGCACAGCGAAGATGTTGCCGGCAGTCGGGGGAGGTTTTCCTCTGGAAAGACTGAATGACAGTAATTATTCGTCATGGGCATATAAAATGGAAATGTATCTTCGGCGTGAAGGGCTTTGGAGGAGTGTACTTTGCCCTGAACCAGACCTGGAAGATGAAGAAGTTGCTCTAAAGGACGATAGAGCATTGGCAAGCATAATTTTATGTCTGGAAGATAGCCAGTTGTGTTATGTCAGAGACTGTCAGTTAGCCTATAAGTGTTGGGAAGCTTTAAAGAATGTTTATCTAAGAAGCTCACCGTTATGTAAAGTTTTACTAACAAGAAAACTTTATCACGCTAGATTAGGGGTATCTGATAATATAAGGGATCACCTGCATTATATGACAGGGTTGTTCCAGGAATTGGCTCAGAGAGATATGCAATTTACAGAAGCTAACAAAGTGTATATAATTCTCAGTTCTCTAAATGAAACATGGGATACTTTGGCAATTAGCTTTGGTTCGTTATCTGAGGAAGATTTAACCATAAGATACTTATCTAGCAGGCTTTTAGAAGAAGTGCAAAGAAGGCAGCAGTGTTCTAACGTAATTAGGTCTAAGCAAAACAGTGTTTGTGTTAAGGAATGTTCTGATAACCAAAACAATGTATTATTTGTAAAGAGAAACTGTTTCTGCTGTGGGTCACAAAAGCATTTGTTGCGGGATTGTGATAACAAACGGAAGCCGAAGGCTAAGCTGAAAATTTCCAAGCTGGGAGACACTGCACAGCTGTCTTTAATTAGTTCAAGTGAACAAAATTTAAAGGGACAATTTTTAATTGACAGTGGGGCTTGTCAGCATATAGGAAGTAACAGACAGATGTTTAAGAGTTTTAGGCAGGCTGATAAAGATCATGTTACTTTAGCTAATGGAAGCATTGCATCTGTGACTGGTAAAGGATTTGTATATGTACCAGGGTTAAATATTGAATTATCAATGTTGTGTGTACCTGAACTGGAGTACAATATAATTAGTGTGTCACAATTGGATAAACAGGGTTATACTGTACAGTTTGGTAATAATGAATGTGTTGTTATGAAAGATAACAATGTTTGTGGCAAAGGTATTTTGCAGAACAATTTATATGAAATTGTACAAGCCAGGACAAGCAGCAGCCATCATGGTGTAGGTACGATTAATAAGCCAACACATGATTCATGTGTGCACCTGTGGCACAGAAGGCTTGGGCATCCGAGTTTCAAAGTGATTGAAAAGATGTCAGAAGCAAGTTCTGGAATGGAACTGAAAGAGTGCCAAGTGTATTTGGATTGCACAGCTTGTAAGGTTGCAAAGTCAAAGGTGTTTCCTGTGAGCAAATTCAGTGATAGGAAGTCACATAAATGTTTTGAATTAGTTCACGCTGACTTAATTGGTCCATTACCAGCTTCAATAGGAGGTGCTAAATATGTTTTAGTCATTGTAGATGATTACACAAGATTTGGGTTCTGTTACCTATTGAAAGCTAAAAGTCAAACATTTGAAAAGTTTAGAAACTGGGTGCAGTTTGTGGAATGTAGGTATAGCACAAAGGTGTGTAGTTTACAAACTGACTGGGGTACAGAGTTTCTGAGTGGGAGTTTTCAGCAATGGCTCCGTAGAAGGGGCATTGTGCATAGGAGAACTAACCCACATAGTTCAGCTGAGAATGGCGTGGCTGAACGTAGGAATTTGGCATTGCAGACAGTGAAGGATTCACTCATTGCTGACTCAGGGTTATCAAGTGGATACTGGGGTGAGGCAATATTAACTGCTAATTATTTAATTAACAGGTTATGGAGTGTATCTGTAAACCAAACTCCATATTATATGTTATATGGCAAGAAGCCACCATTAGCTCATTTGAAGGTGTTTGGGTGCACTGCCTATGTTCACGTGCATAAGGAGGTACGTAGGAAAGGACAGGCAAAAGCACAGAAGATGACGTTTGTGGGGTATGAGCCAGGGACCAAAGGATACAGGTTCACTGATGGCAGGAAAGTTGTTATCTCTAGATCAGCAAGTTTTAGAGAGCATAGCAATTGGCAGAGATTACACGGGAGTAGTGAGGTTTATCTTCCTAGTCAGAGAAGTTTTGAGTTTTCAGAGCGGATAGAGGCCACTGATGTGATTAAGAAGGAAGAGGAATTAACTCCTAGTGTGCCAATGATGCAGGATGCTACAGTATTGCGTAGATCTGAGAGAGTTAACAAGGGCATACCACCTCAGTGTTATTCACCAGGTGATGTAAAAGTGTGTTTCATTGATTATGAACCTCATAATTACAAGGACGTATTGAAGTTGCCACAACACGAGCAGAGTAGATGGAAAGCTGCAATGGATGTGGAAATGAAAGCCATTAATTCTCATAAGGTTTTCAAATCTACTAGGCTGCCTGAGGGGCATAGAGCAGTAGGCTGTAGATGGGTGTATAAGAAGAAAACCTTAGTGAATGGTGATATTCAGTATAAGGCTAGGTTGGTTGCACAAGGATTTTCCCAGATAAAGAATCAGACTTATGATGAGGTTTTTGCACCAACGCTAAGAGGGGAGACATTTAGGTTTGCCTTAGCAATGGCAGCAGCTGGGAATTGTGTAGTACAGCATTATGATATCACAACAGCATATTTCCATGCTGATTTGAATGAAGAGATCTATATGATTGAAGCCCCAGGTTATGAATCAAAGATTGCAGGAAGGGTATACAAGTTGCAGAAAGCATTGTATGGACTCAAGCAGTCGGCATGTTGCTGGAATCTTAGGTTAGATAAGGAATTACAAAGAATGGGATTCAAGTGTAGTATAGCTGACCCATGTCTGTATGTAAAGCAATGAGAAAACGATGAACAGATTTTGCTTTTGATTTTTGTAGACGATTTGTGTCTTATAGCGAAATATCAAAGCAGGGTAATTGAATTTACTGAAAATCTGAAACAGCACTTTGATGTCAAAGATCTGGGAGAAATTAAGAATTACCTAGGCATGGGTATTCAGAAGGTTGATGGGGGTTATGTTCTAGAGCAGCGGAAGAAAATTGAAGCACTGCTAAGAGAGAACAATATGGAACATTGCAAGGAAGTTCCAACCCCGATGACAACAGATTTTGTTAAAACAGAGACTGGAGATGATGAACAACCTTCGTGTGATCATGTGATCAGTCAATAATTGGAAGTGTATTGTATTGTATTGTATAGATTTCCAATATTGTCCATCTGAGTGTAATGTAGCAGATGTGATGACAAAGCCTCTAAGCATAGAGAGACATAGGATGTGTATATCTCAAATGTGTATGTCTTCTATTCTGTACAATTGAATGTAATATCTATTGTAAATTGAAGGGGTGTTGGGGTTTGATAAACCCAGGAATTTACTTCTAGATATAAATTATACAGAGAGGCTTGATTTCTAGGTAAAAGGTGAAATATTCTGCACAGTCACCCAATTAGCAGCCATTGTTGTAGGAATGATGTGTCATGTGTGACTCATACAACAGGTGCTTAGAGTTAGGTTGGGTGTGGTGAATAACGAGAGTGACCTATAATGTGATTGGTCAGGTTCACTATATATACAGGGACATTCTCAGTTCCCATTATTCCCATTTTACCTCGTGAAAGCTGTATCGTTGATGGTGTATCATTTGTTACTTGTGGAAGTGATCTGTAAATACATATGTATATAAAGTAAATAGGATATTTGATATAACTTCTGTTTGGAGTCTATTTACTGCATAGTACGTGGATCACTGGTGCCTAGGAGAGAGGCAGGCCGCTCCATCTCCGCGCGCTCCCTCTGACATGCTATCTAGCCATCTCATCCTCTGCCATCCCCTTCTCCTTTTGCCTTTAGTCTTTCCCAATAACCCATTCCCACTGTCTTCAAATTACTTGTATGTTTCTCCTGATAGATCCAACTCATGTTTCTGTATAACAAGATGGGAAGAAGCACAACCATTTTTCCCCCCATAGACATTCAGCCAGTGCATCATATCATATATATATATACTACCTATAGCAGTATTTGCATGTCTTAAAATGTCTTCCTCAATTTCCCCATCTTTGGTAAACATCCTACCAGGGTACAAATTCATCTACTTCCTTTGGTTTTCTCTATTTATGTTGCAAATTTTCACCCCATTTTGCCTGCCAAACACAGTTATTTTGGTCTATGACAAATTAATACTCAAACATTTGCTGCAAAAATCATTTGGCATCATCCCACATGGCATTGTCTGCCTACAAAAGTGCAAATACATTCATGTTCCCAATCAGCACACCTCCAACATCAACACATTGATGTATAAACACGTTAAAAAAATAAAAAGGGCATCATCCGTCCTTTGTCTTACACTCTGCCCCGTGATCAATGTCAGACCATTTCTTAAGCATGCCATCTATTCTTATGCATGATTCATTTGCATCATTACTGCATTCAGCAATCAAGCTTCAACTCCAAAGTTGTTGCTGTTGTTATTATTTATTGTTATTATTATTATCACCACCCAACTCAGGCACAGTGAAGAAATGAATCTCCCTGAAGTTTACTCTTGCCACCAACAATAACAACATACTTCTAATCATGTCAAGCCCCACATAAGCAGCAAAATCAAGTAGTGAGAACCACTGAATTTCTGAAAGGCACATTTAATGCTGCAAAACCATTATCTGGAAAACTGTAAGAGTAAATGCCCAGAGTGACTTTTAGCAAGCCAATTAAAGAGTCTCTTTGAAACCTTGCCTTCTCACAACCCCCACATCTGGGCTGGGCTCCTTCTTCTCACATGAACTGAACTCCTCCCACTCTCCACCTGCTTCCCACAGTCTCTCACAAAGTGTCAGGCACAGATGCAGTCTTTAAACAAGTTTGCACAGCCATTCCATAAACAAGCCACATTCATACTTGAACACTTCTCTAGTAGTGCCATCTACACTTGCAGTCTTACCATTTTTCAATATTTTCACTGCATTTATGACTTCCTTTTCATTAATTTTTTTTCTTAGACATTAACATGTATAGGATTCATTTCCATCCAACTCTTTGATTTCACTATCAATTTCATTTTGATTGATTGATTGTGTGCCATGAAGTCAGTGTCAACTCTTAACCACATAGATAGATTTCTCCATGAGATCTGTCCATAACTGGTCTTCCCAGGTCTTCTAGTGGTGCACCCATCGCCACTGTAACTGAGTCCATCTACCTTGCTGCCGATCATCCTCTCCTTCTCTTTCCTTCCACCTTTCCTACCATTAGAGACTTCTCTAGAGAGCTAGGTCTTTGTATAATTTGCAGAAAGTAAGATAATTTGAGCCTCATTGTTTGCACATCTAGTGGGAACTTTGGGTTGATTTGTTCAATGATCCATTTCTTTATTTTCTTGGCTGTCCACAGTATTTTCAGGAATCTTCTCCAACATCAAAGTTCAAAAGTGTTAATACTCTACCTTTCTGCTTCTTCAGAGCCCAATTTTTGCTTCCCTAGAGGGTCACAGGGAATACAACAGCTTGTACTGTTCTGATCTTTGTAGGTATAGACATATCACTGCATCTGAATATCTTTTCCATGACCTTCATGGCTGCTCTACCAAGTGCTAATCTGTGGTGTATTTCTTGACTGCTTGTTGGTTGATGGTTGATCCTAAAAGTCAGAAGCTCTCTATCACTTCAGTGTCTTCATTATCAGTACTAAGGCTGGCAGTTGTACCTGTTGTCATCAGTTTTGTCTTCTTTATATTTAATTTTAGGGGCGTGGTGGCTCAGTGGGTAAGACGCCAGGCTTGTCGATCGGAAGATCACAAGTTCGGAGGTTCGAATCCCTAGCCCTGCGTGCGGAGTGAGCTCCCGCACTAGCTCCAGCTCTTGCCAACCTAGCAATTCGAAAGCATGCAAATGCAAGTAGATTAATAGGTACCACTTCGGTGGGTAGGTAACAGCGTTCCGCGTGCGTCATGCCAGCCACATGACCGTGGAAGCGTCTTCGGACAACGCTGGCTCTTCGGCTAACAAACGGAGATGAGCACCGGCCCCTAGAGTCGGACACGACTGCACAAATGTGCGGGGGGTACCTTTACCTTTACTTATATTTAATTTTAGTCCCATTTTTTCACTATGCTCCTTGACCTTTGTTACTGAGCTTGCAGATCCTTTGCATTTTCAGCTATTAGGGTAGTGTCATCAGCATAGTGCAGGCTATTGGTGTTTCTTCCTCCAATTTTAAAACCATGCTCATCTTTTTCCAATCCAGCTTCCTTTAAAATATATTCTGAATATAGGTTGAATATATAAGGGGAAAATATATAGCCTTGTGTCACTCCTTTGCCAATCTGGAGCCAATCTGTTTCACTGTGTTCTGTCTGTATTGTGGCTTCTTGACCTGTATATAAATTTTTCCTAAGGACAATGAGATGTTTTGGGATTCCCCATTTTCTCAGCACATTCCAGTTTGACATGATTGACATAATCAAAGGCCTTTCTATAATTAATGAAGCACATACTGACTTATTTTTGGTATTCTTTGGCTTTCTCAATTATCCAGTGTGCATCAGCAATAATGTCTCGTGTTTCTCAGCCTTTTCTAAAGCCAGCAAGAACATCTGGCATCTCTTTTTTCCATGTAGTGCTCTATTCACACTGCTGGAGGCTCCTTATTTAACCCTTTTCACCCACTTCCAATTTTTAAAAGTCCCCATCAGCTATGCCTTTTCTATATCCTTTTTAATCTTAACTGTTCATTATTCTCATTATTTATATTTAGTATATACTTTTTGCAGTGATCTTTTTCCTTTATGCATTTTTCCTTGTGCATGTGGCCACATGACCGTGGAAGCGTCTTCGGACAGCGCTGGCTCTTTGGCTAACAAACGGAGATGAGCACCGGCCCCTAGAGTCGGACACGACTGCACAAATGTGCGGGGGGGAACCTTTACCTTTACTATAGCTTCTTTCACTTCATCATTCCACTAAATATCCTTCATGTTTCCCATTAGTGTAACTTCACACACCTGTTGCACTTTGTAACATACTTCTTTTTATTCTTTTCTAAGCAGATCACTCTGCTAAAAGGTCTGTCTTCTGATTTTTTTTATAGAGGACTCATACTATCTCTTTCTACAGTCATTCTGTTTTCTCATTTTCCTCACTTTTTTCCTTTTTTTCCATGACAATTTTTATCCCAAAAATCACTCTTGACACTATTAAAGAAGATGGTCTGTCTCACATTCAGAACCTCTCATCACTGTTGAGTTATTCTCTCAATTTTTCATCATAAACAATCAACTCAATCATGCTTTTAGATTTATATTAATCCTTTGTCATGTGTATGTATGCATAGATGACAATCACCTTCATTTATGTATATTACATCCATCTCCTTTCTCTTAGTTTCATAGCTACACCACATACCTCTGTCTTTTTATTTGATACATAAATTCTTGCTCTTTACATTTATTTTTTCTTACATTCAGAGTCAAAGTACTTCTCTTATATTCAAAGTTTCCTTACACCATGGTCATCACCATATCATAGATATTGATATCTTCTGCTTATCATTGTTTTGGTCAATCAAGGCTTTCACATTAGGCTTAAGAAATAAGAAATAAACATAAGAAAAGGGGAGTTTGTTAAAACTAGATTACCTGCCTTAATTGAACCCATGCCATATGCAACATTACCTGTTAACACTAGTCAGTTTTGGCATATTTTGGCCAGTAAGCCACAAGAGCAACCAAAGCCAAGTTTTACTCCAAGCATACTCAACATCTATATAATTTAGAGATTACCTTGCAAGCCAATAGACTATTGTCCACATCTTACCAATTAGGAATGATAGGTAGTATATTGGCAAACTTAGGACACCTCATCTACAGATATAATTTAAATGTATGCACATTGGAAATTTCTTATTATTGAAGTCTTAGGTTGAGCAAAAAATAAAAAATAAAAATCTGGCCATGTGGTTAAAAAAACCAATCATCTTTCATAAAACTAATGTGGATTATTTATTTGTATCTATGTGCCTTAAAGGCAAAACTGAAGTACTTTGGCCACATAATGAGAAGACAGGATACCCTGGAGAAGAAGCTGATGCTAGGGAAAGTGGAAGGCAAAAGGAAGAGGGGCCGACCAAGGGCAAGATGGATGGATGGTATTCTGGAGGTGACGGACTCAACCATGGGGGAGCTGGGGATGGTGACGGCCGACAGAGGGCTCTGGCGTGGACTGGTCCATGAAGTCACGAAGAGTCGGAAACGACTGAACGAATAAACAACAAAATGTGCCTTATTGGATATACTAATGGCCAGCTCGTGCTTCCATCTTGAAGCTGAGGTCTTTTGCTAAAGAGCACAGCTTATTGGCATTTAGTAGGAAAAAACACTTAATTTCCTATACTTGGATGCATAGCATTCATTTCAAATAAATTGCAATTTTGGGGCAGTCTTCAGGGGTAGATCTACATAGATAAAGGGCTGTAACCAAGGATTTGTTGTTTATTCGTACCTCATGGACCAGCCCATGCCAGAGCTTCCTGTCGACCATCACCATCCCCAGCTCTCCCATGGTTGAGTCCGTCACCTCCAGAATACCATCCATCCATCTTGCCCTTGGTCGGCCCCTCTTCCTTTTGCCTTCCACTTTTCCTAGCATCAGCTTCTCCTCCAGGGTATCCTGTCTTCTCATTATGTGGCCAAAGTACTTCAGTTTTGACTTTAATATCATTCCCTCAAGTGAGCAGTCTGGCTTTATTTCCTGGAGTATGGACTGTTTTGATCTTCTTGCAGTCCAAGGCACTCTCAGAATTTTCCTCCAACACCACAGTTCAAAAGCATCTATCTTCCTTCACTCAGCCTTCCTTATTGTCCAGCTCTCGCAGCCATAGGTTACTACAGGGAATACCATTGCTTTAACTATGCGGACCTTTGTTGTCAGTGTGATGTCTCTGCTCTTAACTATTTTATCAAGATTTGCCATTGCTCTCCTCCAAGAAGTAGACGTCTTCTGATTTCCTGGCTGCAGTCAGCGTCTGCAGTAATCTTTGCGCCTAGAAATACAAAGTCTGTTACTGCCTCCACTTTTTCTCCCTCTATTTGCCAGTCATCAATCAAGCTGGTTGCCATAATCTTGGTTTTTTTGAGGTTTAACTGCAACCCAGCTTTTGCACTTTCTTCTTTCACCTTCGTCATAAGGCTCCTCAACTCCTCCTCGCTTTCAGCCATCAAAGTGGTATCATCTGCATATCTGAGATTGTTAATGTTTCTTCCAGCGATTTTAACTCCAGCCTTGGATTCCTCAAGCCCAGCATGTCGCATTATGTGTTCTGCGTACAGGTTGAATAGGTAGGGTGAGAATATACAACCCTGCCGTACTCCTTTCCCAATCTTAAACCAGTCCGTTGTTCCGTGCTCTGTTCTTACCATTGCTACTTGGTCGTTATACAGATTCCTCAGGAGGTAGACAAGATAACTTGTTATCCCCATACCACCAAGAACTTGCCACAATTTGTTATGATCCACACAGTCAAAGGCTTTAGAATAGTCAATAAAACAGAAATAGATGTTTTTCTGAAATTCCCTGGCTTTCTCCATTATCCAGCGGATATTGGCAATTTGGTCTCTAGTTCCTCTGCCTTTTCTAAACCCAGCTTGTACATCTGGCAATTCTCGCTCCATGAATTGCTGGAGTCTACCTTGCTGGAGTCTACCTGAGCATTACCTTACTGGCATGTGAAATAAGTGCCACTGTTCGATAGTTTGAACATTCTTTAGTGCTTCCCTTTTTTGGTATGGGGATATAAGTTGATTTTTTCCAATCTGATGGCCATTCTTGCGTTTTGCAAATTTGCTGGCTTATGGCATGCATCACCTTGACAGCATCATCTTGCAAGATTTTAAACAGTTCAGCTGGGATACCGTCGTCTCCTGCTGCCTTGTTATTAGCAATGCTTCTTAAGGCCCATTCAACCTCACTCTTCAGGATGTCTGGCTCTAACTCACTGACCACACCGTCAAAGCTATCTCCAATATTATTATCCTTCCTATACAGATCTTCCGTATATTCTTGCCACCTTTTCTTGATCTCTTCTGCTTCTGTTAGGTCCTTACCAACTTTGTTTTTGATCATACTCATTTTTGCCTGGAATTTACCTCCAATGTTTCTAATTTTCTGGAAGAGGTCTCTTGTCCTTCCTATTCTATTGTCTTCTTCCACTTCCGTACATTGCTTGTTTAAAAATAATTCCTTATCTCTTCTGACTAACCTCTGGAATTTTGCCTTTAATTGGGCATATCTCCCCCTATCACTGTTGCCTTTTGCTTTCCTTCTTTCTTGGGCTACTTCCAGTGTCTCAGCAGACAGCCATCTTGCCTTCTTGCTTTTCTTTTTCTTTGGGACGTTTTTTGTTGCCGCCTCCTGAACAATGTTGCGAACTTCTGTCCATAGTTCTTCTGGGACCCTATCTACTAAATCTAGTCCCTTAAATCTATTCTTCACCTCCACTGCATATTCCTTAGGAATATTAGTGAGCTCATATCTAAGTGATCTGTGGGTCTTCCCTATTCTCTTTAGTCTGATTCTAAATTTTGCAATAAGAATTGTACACCCCAAAGATCAAACTCCAAAACACAAGAAAAGCAATGTAGTTTATGCAATCCAGTGCAGTGAGGAGTGCTCTGAACTTTACATTGGAGAAACCAAACAACTTTTGTACAGGAGGATGGCCCAACACAGGAGAAGTAACACCACAGGACCAGAGTCAGCAGTTTATCTTCATTTAAAGGAAAAAGGACACTCATTTGAGGACATTAATGTTCACATTTTAGACAGAGAAGATAGGTGGTTTGAGAGAGGGGTCAAGGAATCCATTTATGCCAACTTGGAAAATCCTTCCTTGAATAGAGGTGGGGGCCTCAGGCACAATCTTTCTCCCATCTTTCTCCCGGCTCTGTCTTCTGTGCCTAGGAAGATTAAGACCATTTCACAAGCTCAACAGCGGCATGGTGATCTTAACTATCCTCCTTTAGATAATAAAAGGACTTAAAATAACATCTCAATATAACCATGCCCCCAGGTGTAAGGTCACACAGCTACCTAGAAACATATTTAGGATTCCCTTACCAACTTTGCTCAGACTGAAGAAGCTCCTTGGATAAGGAGCGAAACGTTTCCACTAAGAAAATAGAAATCCAGTTGACATGATTCAAGCTACAGACAATTCCACCTGGATGACGAGAACCTTCATAGACATTTTGCAATAAGAAGTTTGTGATCTGAACTACAGTCAGCTCCAGGTCTTGTTTTTACCGACTGTATAGATGTCCGCCACCTTTGGCTGCAAAGGATGTAGTCAACCTGATTTTGGTGTTGACCATCTGGTGAAGTCCATGTATAAAGTCGTCTTTTAGGTTGTTGGAAGAGAGTGTTTGTTATGCACAGTGAGTTGTCTTGGCAAAATTCTATCAGCCTATGTCCTGCTTCATTTTGTTCTCCCAGACCATGCTTGCCTGTAATTCCAGGTGTCGTTTGACTACCCACCTTAGCATTCCAGTCTCCTGTAATGAAAATAACATCTCTTTTTGGTGTATTATCCAGTAGGTGCTGCAGGTCCTCCAGCAAAGGAGATCGTTACCTTGTCATGGTGCTGGAGCTTGAGCACCTCAATGAAACCATGAGCTAAACCGTGAAGGGACAATCAAGACGGGAAGGTCGTGGCAGAAAGGTCAGACTAAATACGATCCCTGGGGAAGGTAATGGCAACCCACCCCAGTATTCTTGCCGTGAAAACTAAATGGATCAGTACAACAAGAGATATGTCGGTATACCATCGAAAGATGGGACTCCCAGGTCGGAAGATGGTCAAAATGCTACTGGGGAGGAACAGAGTTCAACTAGCCCCAGATGTGATGACGCAGCTAGCTCAAAGCCGAAAGGACGGCTAGCGGCCGACGGTGCTGGTGGTGAACGACGAATCCGATGTTCTAAAGATCAACACACCATAGGAAGCTGGAATGTAAGATCTATGAGCCAGGGCAAATTGGATGTGGTTATTGGTGAGATGTCAAGATTAAATATAAACATTTTAGGTGTCAGTGAACTGAAATGGACTGGGATGGGCCACTTCACATCAGATGACCACCAGATCTACTACTGTGGACAAGAGGACCACAGAAGAAATGGAGTAGCCTTCATAATTAATAATAAAGTAACCAAGGATAACTATTGTCAAAGATGGCCAGCTCAGAAAGGGTTATAATTAATCTTAGTTGCACAAATGTGTTCCATTGCTACTTGCACATTCATTTCGGGGATCAAGGAATATCCTCAAACTACAGACCTGCTGTCTCTGGTCCATAAGATAAGCTTCATCTCAATCCCTAAGACCAGCTTTCTCCTTACTGACAAGATCTCTACCTTTGGAGTCCTTGGAATTAGATGGTATGCTTCTGGAAGGAATTTGTTATTCATACCTGATGCACTGGAGAGGGGTGGTTGGGATCTGCAGATGGCACCAAAAACACTGAGATATTGGCCATATTAGAGGCAACGGGCTGATATTCTCAGCAAGCTCTAGATTTGCAAAAATAAATACAGTATATGCCTATGATTATATTGCTATGATTATTGGCATAGCTTTGATAAAGGGAAAGACGACTGAAATAGTCTGAGCTCAGTAAAATGTGTATTGTAAAATTCTGAGAAACATAGGCTGGTGGTTTGGAAAACTTCTTATAATAATGTACCTTAAATAATACTCACTGTCCATTCTAAGGATTCAAATATCCCTATGTCTCAGAGTCTTGAATATATAATATGCCAGCAATTTCAGTGTTTAAGGAATCAGGGAGGAATGAAGATCCTTAGAGAGAATCTTCTCCATTGTTACTGAGCTGCTGGGAAGAACTGAAAAGGGGAATGGCTATACTGGTTGAAAGTGAATATGTTCCTTATGAGCTCTTTGTCTTTCAGGCCTGATTTCATAATGACAGGTTTTTGAGGGGTTGGGTAGTTGCATGAATTCTTAAATTCACATTGTATATTAGCCAATTCCATATTTCTGTATTTTCACTTACTTTTTAATGCATGGGCACACTAGCTTCAGTGGGTAATTGAAAGAGCCTGACAAGAGAAGCTATACAGTCCATTATATTTTCATATAGAAGCTAATGGAGACTCCTTCCCATCCCATTCCAATTAAATTAGGAAGACGTTATTTTCATTTGGGATTGTTTAGAATAAAGCCAGGACAAAAATTAACTTGATTTCATTTCATTGTTATTGAAAGTTCATTCAAATTAAATTTAGTTATTATGACTACTCTCCAATTTATTTATTTTGTTACATTAAAAGTTACAATTTAGAACAATTTTTAGAGGTCTGGGAACTACTTTAGCACAGCAAGCCCAGTTTTTTCAAGTGGTATTCTGTAGCGGTCAAAGCACATGCCTCTGTAATAGAATGCAGCCTTGTTTCTCAAAGAGACTCTCTTGAGAGAGAGAGGGTTTCACGCAAATGTTTTCTCACAGGATGATTTCCATCATCCATTGACTTAAGACTCTGAGCTCCCAACTTGTCAATAAGGCCATTTTCTATTAGTGACTTATAGCAACTTCTAGCATATCCAGCTATCATTAAAGTGATAAAAAGCCTGTCCTCATTACTGTTATATCAACCCAACGATGGTTGGATGACTCTAGAAGGTGCAATAAGTCTCTAGCGGAGTTCCTGCCTAAGGATGATATGTAGCTTTATCAAGTGTCAGAACCAAAGTGAACAATCTATGGATTTGTCATTGGCTATTTCATAATATGCTACAAACTTAACCTGGAATATAAGAATACTTGGCTTCCTGTATTGCATACAGTATGTATCTATTTCTTTGGTGTGATTAAATATTTTTCTCCTTAGGCCACATTGAAAATACTATTTGGTAATAACTTTGAAAGGACTCTTTGGGCCACCTGTAACCTTGGGTTTATACACCTCTGCTATGGTCAATGCTGGGCAAGATGGATGAATGGGTTGTTTAGGTATAAACTAGCTTCCTATGTTTCTATCACACATTGTATCTAAGCTGGGTCAGTAATTTTCTTACTTTAAAAAAGAGACATTATCTACATCAACAGCGCAAAGCAAGGTGTCATTCTCTAATTCTTGACAGTGCAATCAAGGACAGCCTGGAACCCTTTTGAATGTAAAAAAGGACCTATCAGAATTCACACAGAATTTTATGTATCACATCAGATGTTGCCTTGATTAAATAATAGCAGTATGGTATCATTCATTTCATCTTAGGGCTGAGAAATATAGCCTCTCTATGCACATAATCATCTCCATTCATTGTATTGGAGAAGTCTGCTCCAGGAATACAAAGAAAAGTATGCATATATTTTCTATGTCGAAATGAATAAAACCATTATTTTGCTGTTTTTACATCAAGCCTCTGTCTTTGAGAAACCACATCAGCATCAAAGAAACTGTATTCAAAATCTGTATAAACTACTTCAGGAATAAGCTGATGTTTTATTTCAATTACGTGCAACTGATACAACCCATTAAACATTTTAATGAATGATCCTCCACTGAATCATGTTTTTTTTTAAAATATCTTCCTGGATTTCTTTTTTAAATTCTGTTGTACTTCTCTGCTGTGCTTCAGTAACAAAAGAATTCACCTCTTGCTGAAAATGATGCCATTTTGCTAATTTTAAGAGGACATTAGTTTAATAGTCTGTGACATTTATATCACCTTTATTTTATTGTATTCTTTTACTTTGCAAAATATTCAGGTTTTTAGCTTATTCCTTCATTTGCACTTCTAATTTAAGGTGCGTGTTGTGCTTCTGTGTGTGCTCAACAACCTCTGAAGAAGTTGGAATACATTTGCATCTTAATTATTCTGAATGTACGCAGAGCACCATCTGGGACTGTGCAAGTTTTAATCTAAAAAAAAAGGTTGTCTTTAAAAGCTGTTTCAAATGTTTTTTGGAACAAAGCTTGTGTTTTCCTATCAGCTGATCGGTTTGACTTGATAAACATATCTCAGTGTATTGCAGTCCTTCATGATTTATGTGAACATGTACCACATAGTGTTCTCCTAAAGACTAATTTACCAACAGGCTGATTAAGCCTTTCCCAACTTGACAACATCCAGGTGTGTTGGGACTGCACTTCCCAAAATTCTCAGCCATGTCTAGAGGATACATACTGTAGGTGGTGAAAGCTGGCTTAAAGGTTATTATTTTTTCATGTACTCCAACTTATAGGTCAGCAACCTATCCCAGCTCATAGAATTAGACAAATTAGTCAAATTAATCTTCCAGCTTCAGCAGGTGACAGAATGTGGCCAATCTTTCCTGGCTCAAAAGCCCAGCAGAGTAGAAGTGGTTGGTAGCTGGAGGGGAAAATGTCAGGTAATACTAGGGCTGTAGGCTGGGAAGTTTAAAAAATAAATCTGGAAGAAGACAATGGCAAAATCATGGAGTTAATGAGTTAATAGAAGATTTCTGAAAGTTGTTGACACAAGAAAAAGTATTTTAACAAGTAGCTCCCAGGGAAAGTGAACAGAAAACTGAAGATTCGAAATAGCAGATTCAACATGTAGGATAATATTAAATCCTTCAAATTCAATACAAAAATAATAGCAGGGAGGCAATGATTTATTCTGTCTTCCTTATTATTTAAATGGGAAAAGAAGCCAAAGCTTAAAAAGATTTGAAAATTAATCCAGAAACAACAATAAGCACCAAGAGAGATCACTTCTCCTTGCTGTACAAAGCCTCTCTTGGGGTACATAAACTTAAAAAATATAAAAAATGGGTGATTTAGAAATGGGGTGGTTTGACTTAGTGTCCCTTTAAGGCTACAGCATGGCTTTGGAAATGATGATGTCCCATCCTCCCGGCAGCTCTTAGCTGATCGTCACAAACGCTGTTTGCGATTCCCGGGCTACAAGTTGCCATGCGGAGGAGAAATGGGTCAATTCCGAGCATTTTCCTTACTCCGGAAAAATGCTCCTGGGCTTCAGGAAAAACCAGCCTCGATCTCGCTATTAGAAGAAACATTTCTGTCGTTGTTAAACTCTTCAATTTCTTCCACAACATCCTCAACCAGATGACACATTTTAGACCTCATGTTTTCCATAATGTCCTGAATGCCTTGCATAAAAACTTGACAGGAATCAAAAAGAATCTGTTTAAGGTCTCAATGAAAATCCAAGATAGTCTGATTGAAATCCTCCATGTCTCATGCAGTAAATTATTGCGCCCCCTAGGTACTTAACCAGCGAAAGTGGGAGATAATAGAAAAATTCTGAAACTTGTTTACACAAGTGGAAGTATGATAACAGGCAGTTCCCCAGGGATAGTAGCAACAGAAAGCTGAAAGTTCAAAATAGCAGATTCAATGTGTAGGAAAATGCTAAAATCTTCAAAGTACAAAAATAATAACAGGGAGATGATTACGTACTCTCAACCTTCCTTAATATTTGGATGGAAAGCAAAATCCAAAACTTAAAAAGATTTTTTTGAAAGAAATTAATCACAAAAATAATGATAAGCAGCAAGAGAATGCCACATATTCAAAAGAAAGCAAAAAAGAAAATAAAACTGAGGGGAGATCTTCATTTTCCAATTATAATTTTTCAGTATGTTCAAGTTCTAAGAGCTATTTTACAATTATATGTATAAGCATTAGCATGATTAAAGGTGTTTTTGGTTTTATTTGAAATTTTAAAAAATGCGGAAGAGGTTGGATCTCAGTTACAGATGTAGGATTAGGAATTAGAGTGGTTCCCCAGAAAAGAGGAAGTTGGAAACATGGAACTCAGATATCTACATCAGCCAAATAAAAAACTGTCTGTCCGTCTCTCTCTCTCTCTCTCTCTCTCTCTCTCTCTCTCTCTCTCTCACACACACACACACACACACACCAGAAATAATGAGTTCCACCCACACTCAGCCCTGGAAGACCAATAGTATATCATTGTGGCTTCACATTGATATCTTAGTGACCTACCAGCCTAAGCATCTACTCATACCTGGAAGCTCCAGTTTTTGAACTTAGAGGAGAATGAGGAGAAGACAGACAGACAGTGCCAAAGATAGTCCTGAAGTTTCTATTGCCAGATCTGGAAATATCAATGGATTTCCTTGGAAAGGAACCATATTGGGCCATAGAGAAATGAATATCATAACTTTTCTTTCTAGTTGGCAATCTGGAATGATTTACTACCAGCAGTCAGTGGTGGGGCCTGCTGAGTGAATACAAGTGTGAAGGTAGTGTTCAGCGACTATTCCTGAAAGCATTTAAGGGAAGGAGATGCCTTGATTTTGAAAGCAGGGATTATATTTAGCAGCAGCAGCAGCAGCAGTAGGAGAATGACTGGGACTGCAATGTGCCAACACAGGGCAGAGCTGTTGAAGTTCCAGCAACATCCAATACATGCTGTGATCAGCTTAGTAGCTATCTCTTCAAAATTCATGACTACTCTTGTTTTTCACTGCCACAAGTTAGCATCCATCTACATCAGTGTTTCTCAACCTTAGCAACTTTAAGATGTGTAGACTTCAACTCCCAAAATTCCCAGCCAGCCATGCTGGGAGTTGAAGTCCACACACCTTAAAGTTTCTAAGGTTGACAAACACTGATCTACATGGATGAATTATCCTTTTCTCTTTCATTTTACCTAAGAGAAGACAGTCCTCCCTTTAAAGGTTTATTTTACTCATATATCTGTTCAGTCCAATACTTTTATTTTAAGATAAGAATTCAGAAGATGCAAGAGCCCATGTTATTGCCCTGGAACATTTACACCTGGCTTACAGGCTGAACAGCAGGCAGTTGTCCTCAATATATCATAGTTTTCCCCAGTATAGTGAGATCTATTTCTTTTTAAAAATGTAGGATTGATTTCTAAATTTGCACTGACACATACTGTATACCCTATGCTATATGCTAAATTTAGGCCAACATGCATCCTGTTTGGTCCTCTTTTTTGGAAAAGCATTTCCCTTTTTTTTTTGGCAATGCATAAGTAGTCCATCTATCTCTTTTCTAATTAGTTCACATGGGTGCACATGAATTCAGAGTGGGACAGCTTCCAGGATGGCTAGTTTTCATAGGAAATAAAGAACACACTGATTCCAAAGGATGCTTCAGTATGCAAAGTTAGTCAGCTTCCACCTTCTGGTTCTTTCCTGTACTTCTGCCCTGCGGTCTCCTTTTTATCTCCATGCTTGGTTTCCTGATGCTGATGCTTTAGTCCTTTAGTAGAGGACTAGATGCTGGATCTTGGACAAGTGTGTGCAGGCAACCAGGAAACAAATTATTTTGTTGAAAGTAAGGAAATCCCTTAATTGGACTTTCATCATGTTTGCTTAGCATTCTTTCCTTTGTGAGAAGTTATACGTCCCAAAAACATGTAGGTTAAAAAATAGATTTATTGATCTCATTTTATCTTCTTTTTTTTAATCCACTATCTGCACAACCTGCCATGTAGCTCGAGAACGTAGATTTGTGTTATCCTGGTACCTAGATTTATCACTCTAGTGGCTGCATCTGTACTTTTACATAGTGGCAGGGAATCAATACGTACAACTCACCAGCTCGTCTTTCTGATGCTCATAAACTGAGTCCCATAAACTGGGAAGCTATTTGATTTTATTGTTTACTTGGACATCAGCACACGTCTTTTCCTTAAATCACACTGGGTGTGTGTGTGTCCTTCCAATTAATTAAACAATCACTGCTTTCCTGAGACACAGGAACACTGATGAGCTCCATTCTGCTGTTGCACTTAGAAAGCAGTTGTAAACTTCAGTGTCAATAGTCTCAAATATTAAACTTTTACACAAAATAGAACAACATAGTAAGCATTTTAAACTTTTTGGATCAAGCAACTTTCTTTGTGTAGGAGGAACTAACAACAACAACAACAAGAACATTATTTCCATTTCCAAGTGGCAGAAAACATTTGTGAGGCAGTTAAATAACTGAATGAGGTGGGTTGAAATTTATGTCTATGAAGGTTCTCAGTCATCCAGGTGGAACAGTCTGTGGCTTGAATCATGTCAACTGGATTTCTATTTTCTCAGTGGAAACGTTTCGCTCCTTATCCAAGGAGCTTCTTCAGTCTGAGCAAAGTTGGTAAGGGAATCCTTAAATATGTTTCTAGGTGGCTGTGTGACCTTACACCTGGGGCTAGGTCATGGTTATTTTGAAATAACAAATAACTTAGAAATAACATCTCAAAATAACCATGACCTAGCCCCAGGTGTAAGGTCACACAGCCACTGAGAAACATATTTAAGGATTCCCTTACTAACTTTGCTCAGACTGAAGAAGCTCCTTGGATAAGGAGCGAAACGTTTCCACTGAGAAAATAGAAATCCAGTTGACATGATTCAAGCTACAGACGGTTGAAATTTATATATTTCATTTTAGTAGAAGGGGTGTGGATGGCTAAAGGGAAACCCTGTGTTAACCCTGTGGTGGCATACTACACTTATTTTAAGTGTTTAATTTCTTAAGAAAAAACAAACAGCAATGTAAATTAGGAGACCTGTAGATGGCCACAAAAATGGGGCTGGCTGACAACATGTGGCCTGTGAAATTGCAGGTTGCCATTCCTGATATTTTATTTATTTATTCCTCACATTTCTTCACCACCCATCTCACAAAAGTGACTCTGGGCGGTTTACAATCAGATTAAAATAATAAAAGATTAAAATACCATAAAAACAGATTCATCATAAAAATATAAATATAAAATATAAAATCCAAGATGGAGAAACAACAGTCTCAATAAAATTCCTCAGGGCCTCATCATGGTGCCAACCACCCCCATGATTGACTATCCCCACTTCCACCCCAAGCGAGGTGGCAAAACCAAGTCTTCACTCCCTTTCAGAAGGCTGGGAGAGTGGGGGCCTGCCTCACCTCTGGGGGAAGAGTGTTGCACAGGGAGGGGGCTACAGCAGAGATGCCCTCTTCCTGGAACCTGTCAATCGACAATCTTTCATAGATGGGGTCCGTAACATGCCCTCTCTGCCTGACCAGGTGGGATGGGTCGATGTAATGGGGGTGAGGTGATCCCTCAGGTAACCTGGACCCATGCCATGTAGGGCTTTAAAGGTAATAACCAACACCTTGAATTGGACCTGGAAGCAAACTGGCACCCAATGCAGCTCGCCCAGCAAAGGTGTTATATGTGCCATCCTTGGGGCCCCCAAACTGCTCGTGTGGCCGCATTCTGAACCAGCTGTAGCTTCTGGATACTCTTCAAGGGTAACCCCATGTAAAGTGCATTGCAATAGTCTATACGGGAGATGACTAAGGCATGAGTGACTGAACGGAGGGCCTCCCGATCCAGGAAGGGGTGTAACTGGCACACAACATGAAGTTGGGCGAAGGGTCCCCTGGCCAAGGCTGCCACCTGCTCTTCAAGTAGTGAGTCCAAGAGAACCCCCAGGTTCTGCACCGGGTCTGTCTGGGGCAGTGCAACTCCATTCAGAACCAAGGATGATAAATTCCCGGATGCCAAGGAGCCCCCAACCCAATCTTCTAAACCAGCCTTTCTCAACCTTTTGACCCTGGAGGAACCCTTGAAATATTTTTCAGCTCTCGGGGAACCCCTGCACATTCAGACTCGAATATCGACCAGAAGTTACAAAATTATTACATTTGTTTCATGTGTAGGCCTGCATATATTATTTATTTATTATTTAAATTTATATGACCGCCCATCTCCCCCAATCGGGGGATATATGCATTAACAGTGTTCTTAAACTAAAAATAAAGAATGAAACTTACTTCTTTAATGTGAAGTTGCCCGAATTTGAAATAATCTTTAAAATAAATCATGATCTCCCAGGAAACCCCTAGTGACCTCTTGCGGAACCCTAGGGTTCCATGGAACCCTGGTTGAGAAAGCCTGTTCAAAATGTACTCAGTAGAATTGGGAAACCTTCCAGAACAGATCTGGAGGATGAAAGTGGGAAAGAAGGACTGGGAAATCCCATTTTGCAAGCACAATTCATTCATATTGAATGTTTCTGGTTTAAGAAGAGAGTATATTTTTTTAAAAAAATGGAGTAAAAATATAATTTAGCTGGAAAAAATGAACCTTGGAATATTTTTGGAAGTACTGGTTATCTTTACTGATAATTTATAAGATGTAATATTGAAATCAATGGCTCTTTGCTATTAACACTCTGTGTCCACTGACATATTCTTCTGGTACTATTAGTACTCTTTGGTCCTAATATATAGTACTATTCTGGATTAAGAATATAAAAGAAATAACTCAAAGTGCACATTTTGCTTGTATTTTGGACAGAAGCAGCCTAGGTGAAAAATGCTGGAATAGTTCCCATGAACAAAAGATTTTGATTATTTTTATCTGGGTATTTCCATGCATTATAATATTTGATTATGTATGGGAGTACATGAATGTATAATTATTTAATATGTAATTATATTAAAGACAGGTACCTACTGCAAATCTCTAAGATATATTTATTCAGTGAAAGACAACCATTGGCCACCATGTTACTAAGGTAACTGCATTGAAAAATACATTGAAGCCACAAGAATGTCACCAAAATGTTCTGTTTTTTAAAGCAATTTGATCTTGATAAAATTGAGAGAGAATGGTTGATGTAATGTGGAATACATTTTGGCATAACATTTGATGGAGTATTACTATTTGACAGGAAGCAATACTTTCCCAATAGACATCAGTTTGCTCCTGCAGGTATCTGAAGGAAAATTGCTTGCTGTTCTTTCAAATAAACCTATCCTTTTAAAGAGCCTTTTTAAAAATGGAATTGGACCAGTGGGGCTCAGCGGTTAAGACGCCGGAAGGTCGCAAGTTCAGAGGTTCGAGACCCTAGCCCCGCATGACAGAGTGAGCTCCCGCACTAGCCCCAGCTCTTGCCAACCTAGCAATTTGAAAGCATGAAAATGCAAGTAGATTAATAGGCACCACTTTGGTGGGATGGTAACAGCGTTCCGCACACGTCATGCTGGCCACATGACTGCGGCAGCGTCTTTGGACAGCACTGGCTCTTCGGCTAACAGATGGAGGTGAGCACTGTCCCCAGAGTTGGACACTACTGTGCGGGGGAACCTTTACCTTTACCTAAAGAGCCTTTTTAAAAATGGAATCGGACCAATGGAACCTTTTATTCTCTGCCCTTGCTCTCCTGGGAGGGGGGGTCACTGCAGGTATCACAATGCCTATGTATGTTGCTTGTATGTCCAACCAAACATTCCTCTTGTCTATTGCTCATTACTCAGAATATGGGAAGTACTCATAGACACTCTGCTTTTGGCTATAAACTGCACACTGTGCAGTAGCATATGCATACTGAAAAAGGATGGGAAAGAAAGCCCTACGCCAGTTTCTTTGGGATAGGGGTAGCTGTGTCAGTCTAATAGTAAATTGGGAACTTAAATTTTTGAATTCATACCTGTGTATTTTAAAAATATCTATAAGTGATGCCAATTGTGCTGTAGTACAAAGAAATTATAGTTGAAGTTCAAAGATCAAAGAAATAAATACTTGAAATAGAAATGGTTCTTTGATTTTAGTGGGCTGCAAAAGGGTTGTCATCAAAATGTTAAAATTCATTCTTGTTTTGTTTTGGTTCCATATTCTTTTGATATCCACATTCCAAAAAAGTATGGGTTACTTATATTTAATATTTTTCTTCTTCTTTTCTTTGGTTAATACAAACAATATTAAACTTCCTTCACATCCCTTTCTACTATCTCCAGAACAAAGAATCGATTTTTCACAAATGTTGACTACTCCTAAAAAGATATATAACATGCTGTTATAGGTGGATTTAATTGGGAAACACAAGTTTTCAGATGTGGTTGATCTTCAAAAGTGTATGTTATGTGTATAGATTTCAAGGGTCAGTTTGACCCATTTGTTCTCTATAGTATCTTGTCAAGGGATGAGAAAGAATGGGACCATATGAATGAAAGTTTGTTTCCCATAAATACAAATAGCTTTTCTTCTTGACAGTTGGCAAGAAATAGCAATAGTCAGAGTGCAGAGATGGAAAAAAAATAACAAAAGGCAACTAAAGCAGTCAAAAAACATTAAAATATCAAAAGGCACTGACAAGTAAGGTGTAGTCCAGTGACATCCCAACCTCTTGATGCACTACAATTACCATATACAAGAAGATGAAAGCATTTGTGGTGGTGTACAATAAAAAGGATGACAATCGAAAGCCCAAGTAATTTAAGGCAGCTTCATTGAAAGCACTGTTTCTGAGTCAAAGAGGTGCTTTGCCCAAGCAGTACAACACTACAGAGAGTCGGTGTTGATATTATGAACAACAAAGAAACCAAAACAAGCCTTTAAGAGTGTGGAGAAATTCAGCATGATAGGAGAGATCCAGCCAGATTCCACCTATGTGAATTTTTAGTCCCATTTGCAACCCCCTCCCCAGGGATCATCAGAGCATTGCTGAACAGAACCCAAAGTGCTTCAGCATATGAGTCATGCTGCTTAGGGAACTTGGTATTGAAGCTCTCTCACTAGTTTGAAAGAGATGCATTGATTTCCGATATACAGTATGTCTAGGTCATGTTCAAAGAGCACCTGCACAGCAGGACCTCTTCTGAAGATTTAAACACTTGTATGAGGACCTTGGGAAATTCAGATACAGAAGTTATTTAGAAATCTCTAAATACCCTGGGCATCTGAATTTCTCAAGGTCCTCATGCAAGTATTAAGCTTTTCAAAAGACATCCTACTGTGGATGTTCTCTTTTTTTCAGAGGTGCTTTTAGAGGCTGTAAAACCTATGGTGTTTCTCAACCCTGATGTCCACATGTGTATAATTCCATTCACATGAGATGTGGGGAGAATAGAATAGAAGTGTGCTTGGCTGAAGTAGAACAGAATGCAGTAAAGGCCATCTCTAAGTGATAACCAAACCAAGAGGGAAGAATAATCTTCTCATCCTCAGTGATGGCTTCTGTACACACTGAGCAAGTTTTGGGCTATTTCAAGTAGATGGCTACTGTTGCCACTAAGAGTCAAACTTGCCTTTGAAAAATTGTTGGAGTATTCCTCTTTCTTCTGAAGGAATTTGGAGAAATTGTCTATCCATTTCTTTGGTTACTAATTTGATAGAAAATAACAGCCTATGGAGGATAGATGACTGAGTGGCAGATATGTATTTGTTCAAGGAGATGGGTCCGTTGAAGCTGATCCTGTTCTCCTTTCACATGTGATTTGAACTGGGTGGAAATTGGATTTGCCTTTGCATTTCTAATCTGAAAGTTGTTATTCTTTTCTCATTGTAGTGAAATAAAGCTTGGTGCATAGGTGATTTTTTTTTCATAGACAACTGTTGCTGTAGAACAGTATCTGTATCCTACTGCGTATGAAAAAAGGAAGTTTATATTTTTTCGTATGATGAAAAGCAAATGAAATATAAGGGTTTACAAAAAAACAAAAGAAGGCTTATATTTTCTTATGCTGAAAAACAGCTGTCAGTACACTTAAAAACACTTTTGAGGTTTTCCTCGAAATGTTTTTATCTTCACTTTCCAGGAAGTCTTTCTGAACATGTACTCCTTTGGCCATTTTCTGTCATGATGGCATCTATACCATCCTGACATGAACAGAAACCACTTAACATATCCACAGCTAGTGCGCCAAAAGCAGTCAATAGGAAGAATGTAACAGCAACCTGTCAGACAGACAAGCAGCACGCAGTGTGGATTGGAGAAGACAAATCAGCACTTTGTCTAGACAGCTCCGAGCGTGGACGAGAGGGTACGAGATGGTACTGATAACGCATTCGATGGGAGGGAGGAAATGGGAACCTATTTAACTGTAAGCTATTGTATACCTGCTTTACTTGGTTCATTGACATGAACCCAGATCGCTTGCTGTAAATAAAACTTTTACATATTCCAAGGAGTGTATATCTGAGCCTTGTTTGCCAGTCGAAGGATCAGAGCATCACAGAATGAACCAAGTCAACATGGATAATTTACCCATAAATGACCAGTTTATCGAGGAAGATCCACAGCCAGGAACTTAGAACTTTCTGAGTTTAGTTTGTATTGGCTTTTATTATTATTTTTAAACAATTTTTAAACAAAAATTATACACACACACACACACACACACACAAATGCACACACTGGTCCTTTAGATCTTCCAATGGCACACCCTGTAACTACATCCATCCACCTTGCTGCTGGTCATCCTCTTTTTTTCTTTCCTTCCATCTTTCCCAAAAAGCTAGGTCTCTGCATAATATTTCCAAAATATGATGATTTGACCCTGGTCATTTGTGCTTCAACTGAAAACTCTGGATTTATTTTGTTGTCCCAGTCCAATACTGAGTTCGTTCACCCAGTGCAATGAGCCAATGAATGACACAGAGTCAAGGAAAGTGGAATTCAAACACTTTATTTCTGCATAGAAGCGAAGAGATACACTTGGGACTGAAGTCCAAATCAAGCACATCTGCTGAAATTCAGCAAGTTCTTTTATACCATAAAACCACATATACGTGTCATAATTTCCTGATTTTACATTACTTGTTCCTGATTTATTGAAGGCATGCACAGTTTAGGCTAATATCCCATAATAAGCACGGGGGGTGCACTTAATTAGCTAAGCTCTCTACCTCTGGGTGTGTTTTATAACATGCTAATGATAAACTTTGTTTCATCTCCAGACCTTTGCCCGGACATTCTTAACCACAGCTAAGCTGAATGTCATGTTACCTTCCTCTGTTCCAGTAAAAAGTTCTTAGCAAAGTTTCCAAAACCACTACAAAACCACAACCTTCAGTTAAGCTAACACTTCTTGAATACAAATCATCTGCAGTCAACATCCTTAGCTTCTGCCAATAGGTATTGGTTGTTGATTCTAACAATAGCAAAATTGAGCAAAAAAGCAGAGATGGAATGGTTAAAATGGAATAGTTCTGGCTGAAGCTAGTTCATGGCCCACTTACAGAAACTCCCTAATAGTTTGCCAATAGGTTAATTGGCCAGGCCCTCAATTTGTTTGATGATTCATTTATTTGTTTCTTGGCTATCCATGGCATTCTCAGTAGTCTTTTCCAACTCCACATTTCAAAAGTTTAATACTCTTTCTATCTTGTTTCTTCAAAGTCCAACTTTCACTTCTATAGAGCATCAACGGGAAAACCACTGCCTGCACAATATTGAACTTTGTAGGTATTGACATGTAATGGCATCTCAATATTTTTTCCAAAGCCTTCATTGCTGCTCTACCAAGTGCTTGAATGTGGCACATTTCTTGACTGCTGGTTCCCTTACTATTTATAGTTGAACTTAAGAGGCAGAAGCTATCTACCACGTCAATATCTTAATTGCCATTGTTAAGGCTGGTTTGGTCTACTTTATATTTAATCTCAGTTCCATTTTTTCACTGTGCTCCTTGATTTTCATTATTAGAATTTATAGTTCATTTACATTTTCAGCTATCTGAGTAGTGTCATCAACATAGCACAAGTTATTGACATTTCTTCCTCCAATTTTAAAACCAATTTATCTTCTTCTAATCCAGCTTCCCTCAATATATATTCAGCGTATATAAGGGGAGAGCATACAGCCTTGTCTCAGTCCTTTGCTGACTTGGAGCCAGTCCTTTTCATTGTGTTCCATCCAGATTATGACTCCGTGACCCGTGTATAGGTTTTACATGAAGACAATGAGATGTTTAGGGATTCCTATTTTCTTAAGCACATTTCTCAGCTTGATAAGGTCAACACAATTGAAGGCCTTTCTATAATAAATGAAGCATGTACTAACCTCTTTTTGGTATTCTTTGGCTTCCTCAATTATCCAGCATGTATCAGCAACAATGTCTCATATTCCTTGGCCTTTTTAAAAGCCAGCTTGAACATTTGGTATCTCCCTTTCCATGTAAGGCTCTAATATACATTCCATGATCCTAAGCATGATTTTGCTAGCATGTGACATTAAGGATATTTTATGACACTTTGCACACTCTATTAAATCTTCTTTCTTCGGTATATAGATTGACCTCTTCCAATTCGTTGGTCAGTGTCCTTCTCCAGATTTGCTGGCATGGTTTAGTTAGAACCTGTACAGTTCTTCTTTCCTGTTGCTTACCATATTTCTGTAGATATTCCATCAATTCCTGTAGCCTTCTGATGTGGTAATGACCAGAGTGCTGACCTAACTTTATTTTCTAATACTATAAGTTCTTGTAAGTAGGGAATATCTTCTAAGGCATTTTGGATGTTGACATCTCTACTGTACAGAATTTCAGTATACTCCTTCCATCTTTTTAAAATCTCCTTTGAATCAATTACTATCTGTCCACTGGTGTCCTTTAGCAAAACAATTTGAGGTAGAAACCTTGTTCTGAGCTTGGAGATCTTTTAGAAGACATTCCTTATTTTTTCATGTCTGTTTCCATTTTCAATATTTTTACATATGTTATTGTAATACTGCTTTTTTTCTCTTATAACAGGTCTCTGAAATTTGTTGTTAAGTTCCTTCCTGAGATCTTTGTCTTTTTTGGCTTTAGCTTAGCTTTTCTTCCTGACAATTTCCACCATTTCTTCTGATATCCAATTTGCTCTCTTATCAATATCCTATCAATGAGATTCAGGGCTTCAAAGTGATTCCTGTTATTCCCCTTGAAAATAGTGGCTATGTGCTCAAGATCATATTGTGGAAAGTGGTTGGCTTTCTTCTTCCACTTTAGCTTGACTTGGAACGCCCACATGAGCAGTTTGTAATTGCTCCATAAATTTAAATTTATTAACATATACAGTCATAGACCCAACCCATACCCCCAAAAGATTAGGGTTAGAGTTTCTAGTTATTTTATTGGAGGTTTGTTCTACAGTCAGCCTCCAGCCATGTTTTGCTCTTATAAAGCCACCCTGGAAGACATATATGGGGTCCCCTCACCAACTTTTGCCCAGACTGAAGAAGCTACTTGGACAAGCAGTGAAACGTTTCAACCAAAAGAAAGAAATCCAGTTGCCATGACTCAACCTACAGACTCTTATAATGGAGCTCTTCCATCTCCATGTACCAATGATATTGTCAATTAGATTTCTATATACTCCATCTGATGATGTCCATGTACATAGGTGTCATTTTGGTTGTTTGAAGACTGTGTTAGTAATCAAGAAATCATTGGATTGGAATAAATTGATAAGTCATTTTTCTGCTTCACTTTATTTTCTTAGGCCAACCACGTTTTCCTCCTTAATATTTTCAACTTTGGTATACCAGTCTCCAACTAGTAGAAGCACATTTTGCTTGCATGTTCTATTAATTTCAGATTGAACTTGACCATAAAACTCATAAAACTCCTCTTCTTCTGCATCAGTGGTTGGAACATGAACTTGGATAATTGTCATATTAAAGGGTTGTCCATGAAATTTAATTGATATTATTCGGTCACTGACTGCATTGTACCTAATTGTCTGACTGCACTGTCCTTACTATATTGTTTATGACGATGAAAGCAACACCATTTCATCTTTGTTTTTCATGTCCTGAGTAATAACAGTGTGATCTTCTGAGTGAAAGTGTCCAATTCAAGTCCATTTCAATTCACTGATTGATAGGCCTTCATCTAGCCACATCATAAACACCATTAGAATTCCAAAAGATCCTCAGCTCTTTCTCATAACATGTTGGGTATGTCTAACCTGAGGGGCATTCTCTCTTCTGAGATAAGAAATTGGCAGGAACCCTGTGGTTGTTTTCCCTTTAGGGATTGTTTCTCAAACTCAGGTCTAACCAGTGTGAAAAACAAAATCAAGGCTATCCAAAGTGCTACATTTATTTATTTTATTTATTTAATCAAATTTATCACCACCCAACTCCCCTGAGGGGGACTCTGGGCGGTTTACAACAAAATATAATCATTAATATACAATTATAAATAGATTAAAATACATATTAAATAACAGTTTAGAATATAGAGAATATAATAAAATCCAGTGGCAGAATCTACTCATGTTTGAAAGGGCACTCCAGGGATAATCTAAGGTGCTAGCCATCTCCAGGTATGCACATTCTCCTTCCCACCCCAAGCATACTGACAAAGCCAGGTTTTGAGTTTTTTCTGGAAGTCCAGGAGTGAGGGGGACTGTCTAATCTCTGGGGGAAGAATGTTCCAAAGGGCAGGGGCAACAGCAGAGAAAGCACGCTTACGTGACCCCATTAGATGGAACTCTTTAACCAAAGGGGTCCGCAGCATGCCCTCTCTGTCTACCTGGGTGGGATGGGATGAAGTGATGGGGATGAGACGGTCCCTTAGGTAACCTGGTCCCATGCCATGTAGGGCTTTAAAGGTGATAACAAACACCTTGAATTGGACCTGGAAGCAGACTGAAACCCAGTGCAGCTCACGTAGCAAAGGTGTTACGTGTGTCCTCCTTGGGACACCCAAAATTGTCCCTCGGCTGTGTTCTGGATCAGTTGTAGCTTCCGGATATTCTTCAAGGGTAGCCCCATGTAGAGCGCATTACAGTAGTCTATGTGGGAGATAACCAGGGCATGAGTGACTGTTCAAAGGGCCTCTCGTTCCAGGAAGGGGCGTAACTGACGCACAACACGAAGTTGAGCAAAAGCCCTCCTGGCTACGACTGCCACCTGCTCTTCAAACAGGAGTTGTGAGTCCAAGAGGACCCCCAAGTTACGCACCGGATCTGTCTGGGGCAGTGCAACTCCATCCAGAATTAAAGATGACAATTTCCCAGATGCCAAGGAGCCATTAATCCACAGCCACTCCGTCTTACTAGGGTTCAGTCGAAGCCTGTTTTTCCCCATCCAGGCCCCTACAGCCCCCAGGCACTTGGACAGGGTGGTCACTGCATCACTTACTTCACCTGGGATGGAGATATACAACTGGGTATCATTGGTGTATTGATGATACCTCACCCCGTGGTGCCAGATGATCTCACCCAGCGGTTTCATGTAGATGTTAAAAAGGAGCGGGGAGAGTACCGAGCCCTGCAGGACCCCGCAAAGAAGGCCCCGCGGGCTGGATCTCTCGCTCCCAATCAACACTGACTGGGACCGGCCTCAGAGGAAGGAGGTGAACCAGTGCAAAACCATGCCGCCCACCCCCAAATCCCTAAGCCATTCCAGAAGGATACCATGGTCGACGGTATCGAATGCCACTGAGAGGTCAAGAAGAGCGAGAATGGATGCACTGCCTCCATCTTACTCCCACCAGAGATCATACATAAGCGTGACCAATGAAGTTTCCATCCCATAACCTGGCCTGAAACCTGACTGAAAGGGGTCCAGATAATCCGTTTCATCCAGAATCCTCTGGAGCTGCAACGCCATCGCCTTCTCAACCTTCCCCAAAAAGGGGAGGTGGGAGACTGGACAAAAACTATCGAGTATAGTAGGGTCCAGCGACAGCGTCTTGAGGAGTGGGCACACCAGTGCTTCCTTAAAAGCTGCTGGGAACATCCCCTCTCTCAAGGATGTATTCACCATCACCTGGACCCAACTACAAATCCGCTCCCGAGCTGCTTTCACCAGCCAGGAGGGGCATGGGTCTAATTGGCAGGTGGTGGCATTTACAATCCAGAGGATTCTGTCCACTTCCTCAGGTCCAACAGGATCGAACTGTTCCCAGATAACAAGGCAAGTACATTCCCTGGGTATCTCTCCAGACTCTGTCTCACGCTCGGAGTCTAACTTGGAACGAATCCGAGTGATTTTATCCTGCAAATGCTCAGAAAATTCCTCAGCACGGCCCTGCAGATGGATCTCTGACTCCCCTTTCCCTAAAAGGGATTGGGTAATCTTAAACAGGGCCACTGGGCGGCATTCCGTAGATGCAATAAGTGCGGAGAAATATTGATGTTTTGCCGTTCTTACCGCCACAAGGTAGGCCTTAATAGCGGCTTTAGATTGTGTTCAGTCAGATTCAGTCTTTGTTTTCCTCCAGCGGTGCTCAAGGCATCTCTTAATCCTCTTCAGAACCCTCAGCTCCTCCGTGAACAGGGGGAGTGTCGGGTTTGACTGGACAAGAGAGGCCGCATAGGCATGATCCTGTCCAAGGCACCAGCCGCTTCTCTATTCCAGGCGGCAGCCAGAGCCTCCGCTGGACCATGCATCAGATCCTCGGGTATAACCCTCAGCTCCCTCTGGAATCCTATCAGGTCCATAAGTCACCGGGGGTGGACCAGTTGAATAGGTCCCACCTCCCTGCAGAGGGGAGCGGCATAGGACAATCTCAAGGTCACCGGGGCATGGTCTGACCATGACAAAGGGGAAAGGTGTAACTCTCCCCTCAGATCACTTTTCCACTGCTCCGACAAGAAAACTAAATCTGGAGTGAGGCCACTGTCTCGAGTCGGGTCCTGGATGATCTGGAACAGTCCCATGGCTGCCATGGTGGTCATTAACTCCCGAGCTGCTTCCGAGGTTAGCCCCAGGGAGGACAGGTTGAACTCCCCCAGAACTATAAGCCTGGGGAACTCAACCGCCAGCCCCAAGATGGCCTCCAGCAGCTCGGGCAGGGAGGTTGCTATGCAGCAGGGAGGCTGGTACAGTAGCAACACTCCCAACTGTTCACGAGAACCCAACTTAAAGAACAGGGTCTCATACCTGGTCACTTGTGGAACAGGGCTCCTGACGGCCATTAGAGATTCCTGGATGACAACAGCCACCCCTCCTCCCCTGCCCTGATGTCTCGGCTGGTGCCAAACCCGAAACCCAGCTGGGCATATCTCAGAAAGAGGAACACCACCTTCCGGGCCCAGCCAGGTTTATGTAATTTACATTTGCCTTTGATAATTTCATTCTGTTATTTGGAGCCCATTTCTCTAACTTATTAAAATTGGTCTGAATTTTATGTGTTTTCTAGGGTATTAGCTATTCCACTCAATTTTAGTCATCCCTCTTCATCCAACATTGATAAAAATGTTGAAGAATACAGGGTTCAGAATGTGATACCTCATTTATATTTGATGAGGAATTGTTGATGAGTACTCTTGGAGTAAATTTTTCAAGCCAGCTCTGGATCCACCTATTTTCATTGGCGATCACTCGTAGCCGAGTAAGATTGTCTTCCGAAGGTAAAATTTTAACGGTGGATCCGTAAGTGGCTATAAAGGCCAATTCTGGATCCGCACAACCTCCCACAATGAAGGCATAGGTTTCCGGGTGGGAGACGGTCATGATGAGGGTTTGCCTGACGTGCCTTCCTTTTAGCTCTTTTCTCCCTTTCGCCCTGTACTCGTGCTTCTTCAAAGTCCATAGCGCCATTAATAAAGGATGACCTCCAATTGAAACGCTCATGAGTTAGGGCTTCCCAGTTCTCAATGCTGATATTACATTTTTTTTAAAATTAGCTTTTAGAGAATCTTTGAATCTCTTTTGCTGTCCACCAATATTCCGTTTTCCATTCCTAAGCTGGGAGTAAAGTAGCTGCTTTGGAAGACAATGGTCAGGCATTCGAACAACATGGCCGGTCCAGCGAAGTTGATGTTGGATGATCATTGTTTCAATGCTGGTGGTTTTCGCTTCTTCTAATACGCTAACATTAGTCCGCCTATCTTCCCAAGTAATCTGCAGAATTTTTCGGAGGCAGCGTTGATGGAATCTTTCAAGAAGTTGGAGGTGGCGTTTGTAGGGGGTCCATGTTTCACAGGCGTACAGAAGGGTTGGTAGTACAATGGCTTTGTAAACAAGCATTTTGGTCTCCCTGCGAATGTCCCAATCGTCAAACACTCTACACTTCATTCGGGAGAAAGCTACACTCCCAGAGCTCAGGCGATGCTGAATATCAGCGTCGATGTCGGCTTTTGTAGATAGATGGCTGCTGAGATAAGAAAAGTGGTCGACATTTTCTAGTGACACACTTTTAAGCTGGATTGATGGCGCTGCGGAGGGATTGGTTCAAACTTGCTGGTAAAGCACTTTGGTTTTTTTAATGTTAATCGAGAGGCCGAGCTTTTCATATGCTTCTGCAAAGATGTTTAGGATAGTTTGAAGATCTTCCTCGGAGTGTGCACAGACTACGTTATCATCAGCATATTGAAGTTCTATAACAGAAGTTGCAATTACCTTATTTTTTGCTTTCAGCCTAAGATTAAAAAGCTTTCCATCTGTTCGATATATAATTTCTACACCAGTAGGAAGTTTCTCTTCAACAAGGTGTATAATCATAGCGATGAAGATAGCGAATAAGGTTGGAGCAATAACACATCCCTGTTTAACGCCGGATTCCACTTTAAATGGATCGCTTTGAGAGCCATTGTTATTCAGGATTGTTGCCATCATGTCGTCATGGAGTAACCGCAAGATGTTCACAAATTTATCAGGGCATCCGATTTTCAGAAGGATGGTCCAGAGAGCAGTACGATTTACAGTATCAAAAGCTTTAGTCAGATCAATAAACGCCATGTACAGAGGGCGGTTTTGCTCCTTGCATTTTTCTTGAAGCTATCGTGCAGTGAAGATCATATCCACTGTTCCCCTGGAAGGGCGGAAGCCATTTTGCGTTTCAGGGAGGATGTCTTCTGATACAGATAGGAGACGGTTTGCTGTGATCTTTGCCAGGATTTTGCCTGCTGTGGCTAGAAGGGAGATGCCTCGATAGTTTCCACAGTCTGTTCTATCACCCTTTTTAAAGAGAGTGATAATTATGGCATCCCTAAAGTCTGCTGGAATCTCCTCCCTCATCCAGATTTTTTCGATGAGCTTATGAAGTTGTTGTGTAAGTTCAGGCCCGCGTTCTTTAAAGACTTCAGCAGGAATCCCATCAGGTCCACTAGCTTTGTTATTTTTCATTTGTTTAGTGGCTTTACTGAGTTCCTCCAAACTAGGGGGTACTGCAAGCTCATCTCTTATTTGTTTTTGAGGGATTTGCAAGAAGACTTCATCGGCCACAGTAGAGTGACGATTAAGGAGATTGTAGTAATGTTCTTTGCAGCGCAGTGCAATAGACTCTTTGTCCTTTAGAAGTTTGACACCATCCATTGAGCGTAAGGGATTTGTACCATGGTTTGTTGGTCCATAGATGGCCTTTATGGCATTAAAAAAGCCCCGTGCATCATGAGCATCTGAAAAATGTTGGGTTTCTTGGGCTTTTTTAATCCACCATATGTTCTTAAGTTCTCTAGTTCTTCTTTGGACTTCTGCCTTTGCACTGGCGTAGATTTTTTTCTTAAAGGCACAGTTAATATATTTTTGCCATATCCGGAAGGCTTTCCTTTTCTTGTCAATAATATGTTCAATCTCACTATTGTTCTCATCAAACCAGTCCTGATGTCTCTTAGTTTGGTATCCAATAGTTTGTTCACAGGCTGAAATAATAGAAGTCTTCAATTTAATCCAGTGTTCCTCAACATTTTCAGGAAGTTCCATAGGCAGATGTTCCTTGAGAGTTGATTGAAAGCAAGCTCGTTTAATAGGATCTTGAAGGGCCAGTGTATTCGTTTTACGCCTTGGTTTTCTTCCTTGGAGCCTACGATGAGGGACAATCTTTATGGCCATCATTGATTGAATTAATCGATGGTCTGTCCAGCAGTCATCGGCGCTCGTCATGGCTCTGGTGAGAAGTACATCACGGTGATCTCTAGCACGGACAATTACATAATCTAAAAGATGCCAGTGCTTCGACCGTGGGTGCTTCCATGATGTTTTAAATTTATTTTTCTGGCGAAAGAGTGTGTTAGTAATGACAAGGTTATGCTCTGTACATTTAGTCAGAAGTAAGATTCCATTCATGTTGCTATTGTCAACTCCTTCTTTCCCAATGATCCCTGGCCACAAATCAAAGTCACGCCCAACTCTTGCATTGAAATTGCCCAGGAGGATAATTTTATCCTCCTTTGGTATCTCTGATAAGATGGTGTCCAGCTGGGTATAAAATTTTTTCTTGATATCCTCATCTGCATCTAGTGTTGGTGCGTAAGCACTTAGGATAGTTGCCTGTTGGTTTTTGGCGAGTTTTATTTGGAGAGTTGAGAGTCGTTCGTTAATCCCAGTGGGAACTTCTGACAAGAGCTTCACAAGGTCGTTTTTGATAGCAAAGCCTACCCCATGTATTCGTCATTCTTGTTCAGGCAGTCCTTTCCAAAAGAAGGTATAACCTCCTTTTTCTTCCTTCAACTGTCCTTCTCCTGCTCTTCGAGTTTCTTGGAGTGCTGCTATATCAATATTAAAACGTCTCAGCTCCCTTGCAATAATGGCAGTCCTACGTTCAGGTCGTTCACTATCCATATTGTCTTGCAGTGTCTGTATATTCCACGTTCTAAAATTCATTTGTTTTTTACAACCGCTAGATGGTGACCCCACTGGTCGCGGTAATCCAGTCAGGGAGAAAATGAGGCAGACTATGTTTAGGGCACCTTTTCTAGCCCCATCCCCATATGGGGTGAGCAGAGTGGATCCTAAATAGGGCTGCTCAGTCGTGGATACAGCTGCCGAACTACTCAACTGCCTCAATCCTTGAGTCAGGGCGACTGAATCCGTATCCACCGTCCATGTGCTGGTCCATGACTAGGAGCTTCCAGATTTCACAGTCCTGCCCCCGTTGCCATTTGTCAATCGCCATGGGACTTTTGGTTGTTTTGGGTTTGGTGTGGTTGGAAGACGCCTGTGCGTGAATTTGTTTTATGTGTGGAGATTGGTGCACAACGATCAGCACACAACCTTCACAGAAAAAGGCTCTAATCCAATGGCATGGATACCATGACGATTGGTGACCTTTTGTCTGCTGCAGCCTTCATCCGCCTTCGCAGCCGTTGTAACAATACACCTTGTTATCTTCCGCCTGTTCTGCCATTGAGGACTTTCTTGGATCGTTCTTTGTCTGGTTCCTCCCCCTGGACCTTACCGCCATGGGTGACCCTACCAGGAGTACATGACTCCCGATGGCTTCGCTCACAGGGTTCATTGGGAACACACAAGCCCACTCACCACAACAAGGTGACGATCCAGCGAGTGAGGGATCCACCTAATAGATATACCAACCAGTACACACATAATAATTATTTTTGTTATTGTACAGTCAAAGGCTTTCACGGCTGGAATCAGATGGTTGTTATGAGTTTTCTGGGCTGTGTGGCCGTGTTCTGGCAGTTTTGGTTCTTAACGTTTCGCCAGTAGCTGTGGCTGGCATCTTCTAAGGACAGGAGCACAGCTAGAAGATACTCTCTGTGCCCAAGTGGAGGGTATGTGTTCCTGCTGGTGTTTATAGCTATTGAGAGGGTGTGTGTCTTCTGTGGGTCATTTACAAGAGATTAGGAGAGGGATTTTTGTGGTGATTAGGGGGTGTGGTGCTGTCGTGTGTGGGATTAGCACATCTATTGTGTGAGTTGTTTGTATATTTCTGTGGTTGAGTAGAGTTCGTTGACCTTTTGCAAGCTGTGTTTTTCAGGACTGGCAGCCAGGTTTTGCTGATCTTTAAGCTTTCTTCTTTTTTATTGAAACTGTGTTGGTGTTTATATATTTCAATGGCTTCCCTGTATAGTTTAACATAGTGGCTGTTGGTGTTGTCCAGTATTTCTGTGTTTTCAAATAAGATTTGGTGACCAGTTTGTTTGAGAGCATGTTCAGCTACTGCAGATTTTTCAGGTGGCTGTAGTCTGCAGTGTCTTTCATGTTCTTTTATCCTGGTGTGGATGCTGCGTTTTGTGGTCCCAATGTATACTTGTCCACAGCTGCAGGGTATGCAGTAAACTCCTGCAGCGGTATTTTTGTTATTATTTATTTCTTTTATATTCTACCTTTTCTCTGGAATGTCAAGAAGAGAGTTTCTCCTAATTTTTATCCTTACAATAACAAGCAAGTTTGATAAGATGGGCTGTGCGAGTCTGAAGTCACCCAGTAAGCTATATTGTTGAATATTTGGTTTACTAAATGAGTAATAACTGAACTTGAATTAAATGTCTACTGAGATTGAGCTAGCCTTGCATACAAATTTTGTAGTCACATTTCCTATACCTTGAGTAGTATTTCAATGATTTTTTTTCAGTCTCTTTCATATTGTGCTTACCATTTTTTCCCTAAATGCTTATCAGAACAGGATTCTAGAAATCAAAAATTGGAGGTTTCCAGATGAATGAGTGGAACTTTGAAAGGCATCTGTCTTAAAAGAATGATCAAAGTAATGGTTTTAAAGATTGAAAAAAATACTGAATCCTGCTGCATCTGGGATTTAGGCTAAGTTTCCAGAAAAAAATCAAATTTAATTGTAAACACACAGTTTAATCATTGTATTTAATACCAATTTTTATTAGTGAGAGGTATAAAATAGCAGAACTTGATTCAGCCTGAGCTGCATATTTCCAATTCTTTTTGGGGGGATCCTTGGAGTAAAGATATTTAAGCTTGTGCAGGTTCTTTACTGATTTGGCTTTGAAAACTAGTTATTTATTCCATCTTCCAACTGTTGCTGGTGAAGATGGCGGGACCACAGCTTTACATTTCCCAGAGTCAGCAGTTTACAAAGTCAACATGCTCATAATTAAACCTTCACTGGTATCATGACAAATATTTAGAGCCAATTGCTGGGAATTGTTGCATTAGGATTTCAGGAACAGCTTAGAATGCGCTATTGCCTTTTGCTTGGTTTGCTATTATTCCTTCTTACATTTAAGAAAATAGGACAAGTAGTAGGAGAAATAATAGGAGAAAGAAAAGTAACAAAAATAAGAAGGTTGATACTAAATCATTAAAAGACATAAATAAATTATCGGGGAGGAGAGATTTGGTTTGTAACAGCTCAAGAATTTTCTTATCACTATTGAGATACTAAAACCTTTGTTTTTTGCATAGAAACCTTTTTCAGAGACCAAAATATGAGGTCCCTTTGGTAGTTTGGAATAATTTGTTTGGATGTCTGAAAACTTTTCTAGAGTAGCAGAATTGGATATTTCTGGATCTATCTCCCTTGCTAAATCCCTATATTGAAGCAAATTTATTTTGAGTTAGACAGCATCCTTGCCTATAGCTCTTCTACAACTTCTTGGCCTATTTCTGAGAGTCCTGATTTGGACTTACCAACCAACCTGTTTCACCCAAAGAGTGTTTCTCAAGGACAGAAGTGTCTTAAGATTCAAATTGGTTTCAGAGTCCCTTTTACCTGTGTAAAATTCATGCCGACTCTTTGTCTCCTCCATTTTCTTTAACCCTTATGGAAGAGCCAGACAAAAGCTAGCATATTGAACTACAACCCAATTCTCATCTGTTGTTATGGTTACCACAAGGAGAAAATAATTTCCTGTAATTTATCTTAAGATCATTTATGTCAGATACAAACACAGATTAAGCTGAATACCATGGTAATTTCTTTTCCAATTGTGTTAGTAACCATAAGACATTCATTTTTTACTTCATAAATAAGAGCTACAGTATGTCATGATCAGTCAGAGAAGATAAAATGAATCTAATTAAGTACCATCAGAAGATCACTTTGCTGTTTTTATTGCTGCAATAAAAGTGCCCTTACCTTCTTATTCTTTCTGAAATGCAGAGATTATTATGGAAATAGGATGAGATCAGGGAAGCCTTGCTTGACCTAGAGTTGTGTACAGCAATATCCTCATGCAGTTTATGGAAGGAGATGAAACTCACCTCCTTGCTGAGCGCCTTGCTTATTTAAAATGAACGGGGCCATGTGTATGCATCAGAGAGGTCACATATATTGGTTTTTATATAAATAGTAGAATCATTAGACTGATCGATAGGGCTCTCAGTTCACAGGTGATCACAGAAAATGGGCTTAGATGGCAGAAGAGGCTGAAAGACATACAGTGGTATGCATTGTCATATGCTTTGGTGGTTTTTATGTGTGGCACAATGTTAAGACAACAGTTCTGAAAACAAAATGAGCCCTGATATGAATAGACAAGGCTGTACTACAGTTGGATTTATGCCAAAGATCAAACTGATCTTCCTGACAGTCTGACTTATTTAGGGAAGGATGGGCTGAGACAAAGCCAGTTGCAGATACTGTATCTAATGCTGTCAAAGCCATTGAAACCAGTTGTTGTTCATATCTGGAAAAATTAAGCATAGAAGTTGGTCTATAAAATTTACCAAAGTCAGGAAAAGGTTTTCCTTGACCTCAGGAAAGATAAAATACATTTTATGTTATACAGAGTTCTAACCCTTGTTGTCACCTCACCTTTACAGAAGGTGACATGAAATTGGAAAGGAAATAAGGTAGTTGCTGCACATTTGCTTTGAACACAGCCTCAGCTTAAATTTTTGCAATGTCCAGTTGAATTAATATTTCACAAAACACTCTCCAGAAAACCCTGCTAATCACCAGAGATCATACTTGGGTCTGCTTGCAACCTTTGACCATAAAAATTATATCCCTCTCCACTGGCATAATGAATTAGTCAACAGGAAAAGGATCACTGGTTTTCTTTTGCTGTAAATGGTGAGAAACCAAGCAGTAGTTACCACTCAGTTGTAAGATCCTTTCTTTCCCACTGTTAATGCAAGCAGATAACTAGTGATTTACAGTGGATCATTGAGGATGAGGGTGAGAACCTCCATTCATTTGTGAATGTGTGTGAGATCTGTATTATAGATTCTCTCTCTCTCTGTGTATGAAAGATTACATGCAGAAATGAATGAATACATGTACAAATGTGGGACCTGACCAGGCAACCTGATCATTCGGATCAAAGTGGTTGCCCTTTCATTCCATGGATCCATTCCATGTGGTAGTCAGGCCAATGTAACTGTAACCTGTACCTGTATCACTGCGGTGATAGAAATATGAACGATAAATAAATAAATAAACCTTATCATTTTTTTATTTTCTCAAGCCAAAGAAATAAAGGATCAAGTGGGGTGCCACAAGCTTCAGTTCTGGACCTAGTGCTCAACATTTTCATTAAAGACTTGGATAAAGAGATGTTGAAAACACCAACTGATTTGCAGATGGCCCAGAACTAGTCAGGATATCTAATAGGCCTGTGTGAAATGACAGATTCATTTTGACAAAGCAGTTTTAAGCTGGGCAGGTGACCCAATTTACTTCATCGAAGTGACAAGGCCACCCAATTTATCCAATTGACAAAGTGATTTGGGTGGTCTCAAACTGCTTTGGCTCACAGCTGTGGGAGAAGGATGCTCTCATCCTTCTCCACTAGCACTGGTTGCAATTTATTTTATTTTAGTTATTTAAAAGATTTGAATAGCTTCCAGGTCATGCAGGTTTGGGATAGCTTGCAGAATTTGCTGAGGCCATCCAGTCTGGAAAGCCAGTGTGGGAGATCCTACGGGGTCTACACTGCTTTCATTGCACACTGCAAGCAATCCCACAGTGTTTGATAAAGCTGTCCAACCTGGATGCCCTTTGGCCAGTGCTGCTGAGAAGGCTGGCCAGGCGCTTCCAGACTAAGACTAACTTTAGGACTGCTCTCATTGTTCCTGAAGCAATCTAGTCTGGCTATCTGCAATATATATATTGAGGTGGTAGCCAAGGCTCCTGGGGGAGGCTGCATTCCTTCAGCTCCTGATTTGACCAGTTGGTGTTGGAAAGAGGTAGGCATTCAGCAGATAAGTAAAACCACCTGCTTGCCTCAAAAGGATTCACTGGCTAGCAGCACCATTCTCCATATCCCCACTGAGATCAACTCATCAGCCAGTGCTGGATAGAGATAGGCAGGTAGCAGGGTAACTAACACTACTGGATTACCTCCCCCAAGACATGTTGGCCAGGAGCTTTGGATAATCGGTATTAGAGGGAGGCAGGTGGCCAGCAGATGAGGTAGTGATACTGCCACACTCTCTGGCATTGCTGGCCAGGAGCTTTACCCTGTAAGTATCAGAGGAAAATGGGCCCAAAGCTCTCTGGGATATGCTGGCCCAGACCGTGGACACCCAGACCAAAGATAGAATTAAAAGCTAAACACACTGTGTTATAGTCATCAAGGTACAAGGCCTGCAAATTCAAATCCTTGTAAAGGGTTGAACATGCAATGTGTTTCAGACTTCATGAGAACTGGATAGGTACTTGTTGGGGGATGATTTAGTAGATTCCTGCACTGAGCAAGTGGATGGACTAGATGTGGTCCCTTCCAACTCATATGCAACTCAATATAATTGTATGATTTTATGATTATCTCTCAATATGGCCTACTTTACAAGGTTATTGTCAGTATAAATTTTAGAAGGGGGAAGCAATAATATATGAATACCAAAGTTTTATAGGAGGTAATTAATTCTCCCATTGAAATTCAGTTCATCTTAGAACCGCTAACATTTGGTCAGATTGTTACTTTTGAAGAATTGTATCTCCATGAAAGGAAGGATGGAGGGATTAGGCCCTATAAAGTATTTGACCTGTGCAGGGTGGCTTTGATTTGCCCTGAAAAGAATTATGCATTCTGATGCAATTTACTTTGTGGAGACGGAGGGGCAATTGTAATTTGTTTCAACGAGGCACTTTACATTGCCTCACCTGGCACTTAGAAAGCCAGAAGCTTTTCCATACACACTATGTATGCCCAGAATTCTCGTCAAGCCCTTGCAAGTCCTGGTTGAGACAGATTAAGAGAAGTATTATGTTCATTTCACTTCACATTAAAAAGTGAAGGGGCTTCAAGGGGATGTTTTGCTCAAGCCTTCATCAAAGCAAAACGCCTCCTTGAGGATGTCTATGAAGGTTCTCAGTCATCCAGGTGGAATTGTCTGTAGCTTGAATCATGTCAACTGGATTTCTATTTTCTCAGTGGAGCGAAACGTTTCCACTGAGAAAATAGAAATCCAGTTGACATGATTCAAGCTACAGACTCCTTGAGGATCTGTAAAAAGTAAAGGTAAAGGTTCCCCCCGCACATTTGTGCAGTTGTGTCTGACTCTAGGGGCCGGTGCTCATCTCCATTTGTTAGCTGAAGAGCCAGCGTTGTCCGAAGACGCCTCCGCGGTCATGTGGCCGGCATGATGCACGCGAAACGCTGTTACCTACCCACCAAAGTGGTACCTATTAATCTACTTGCCTTTGCATGCTTTCGAACTGCTAGGTTGGCAAGAGCTGGGGCGAGTGCGGGAGCTCACTCCGTCACGTGGGACTAGAGATTCGAACCTCCGAACTTGCGATCTTCCGATCGACAAGCCTGGAGTCTTATGAGGATCTGTACAGCCCTGTAAAATAGATCTTTAACTACCATTGCTCCCATTATCCTTAATCTCAACTATTTTGCTATAATGTACCAGTCCTAGTGAGCTTGTCAGTGGACAGAGAGTTCGTGTAGTAGTCGGGTTACTGCTTGGTAGAATTTTAGGCTTGATGAAACCTCAAATATCAATGGGACTTCAAAACATTTCATTTTAATTAGCAATAGATGAATCTACTTCATTTTCTGTAAAAAAAATTTCAATTTCAAATTTCTTTTCTTTTTCCACATCACTTTGTGGTTTGTTTGTTGTTTGAAGAAGTGTACACAGTCTGTACACACTTTTCTTTTTAATAAATGCATTTTTGTACACAACGTTCGCAAATACTTGCATCTTTGTATGCATTTTTAAAATAAAAGTCAAAGAACTACATTGCAAAATTTGAAGAAATGCAAACCTGAAAAGATAAGAGTGAGTTGGCTTGCTTATTAGTTCAGGAAGTGTGAACGATGTACTGTATTTACATATGAATCAAACTAATTGCTTTTATCTCTAACTTTGGCTGGAATATACTGTAGACATTCTTCAGTGCTTTTGAATTGTTGACCAGACTTGTGAATTTTTCCATAAAGAGAAGCTCAGTGAGACAATCAAGCATACAGAGCGAGATTATACATACATTCTACTTAAGATGAAGTTCCAGTTAAACAATGTTTTTGGCTCCCTCTGGATGTGCGTGTGTGTGTTTCAAACCATATTTAAAATCTCATTTCATGGATTGTTATGTCATCAAATTTTAAAATTGCTCCCCGAGAATCATGATGAATATATGATTCTGATTTTTTCAAACATGCCCTCTTGGGACAGAGTTATCTACATATGGTTGGCTTGTTGGCATTTTACAGCCCCATTCGTGCCAGATCAGGATTTCTATGAATTGCTATATCATTGGAGATGATGATTTGATGGAGAACTATATTATACGAGCGAAATGATGCTGAAATGGCTAAAGCTGTGAAGTTGTGACTGGGGCTTAAATAGCAGCCTCTGTTGCCTCAGTGTAATCAGTGACCTTCTGAAGTCAGCTCTTTGCGGGTAATCTATATCAGCCCTCTGCCTAGAATGCCTTTCAATTCATCATTTCCCCAGAGATTTAAAACAGTCATCAAAAACATTTTTTTCCTCGCTCAGGCCAATTTATCTCCTTGAAGGCCTGATGATTCTCTTTGAAACTCCCACTGTGCATTAAATATTACAAATTCAAATCAATATTCTCCCTCTTAAATAAAGTCACAGTTGTCAGAGTAAGAGGGCATAATCCAATTTATGTTTTAGCAAGGTGCAGTAGGAGGCATGTTCTCAATGAAGGAGAAAGAGTTGAATAGCTTAAAAGAAACAGCCATTTATATTGTAGGCATACGTTTGCGCATGCTCACATGGAGTATGTTGCATGTGGGCATCATTTTCATTTCATTTCTTAGTTTGCTATATTATTACAAATTCTCATTGTGGAATTTCATGATGTATCTAAGTATATATGAATCCACATGAACACTCACATTAGGATCTTTATCCAAAGATACCTAATGGGCCATCATGTGGTCTATTATTGAAACAGAAAAATTACATGAGCTGCATTCAATGGGTCCTAAAATTATATAATGAACATATAAACAGGGTACAGAAAGAAAAGACACAGAGAGAGGCTGAAAGGCGGAGCAATACACAAAATGGTTTTGGGTGGGCAGAGAAGGCAGAGTCGCTGATATTTTATAACCAGACAGGAGAACCATAAAGCCATGATAGACAGCAATACGACTATTTAGGTTGAAAATAGAGACCAGAATGGTAATAACTTGACCCAGGGAGACAAATGGATGGATACTGCTTGAGAGGTTAAAAAAAAAGGGAAGACAGAAAGGTGATCAAGAGAAAGGAAAAACAGAGTATAGTGATCCAAAGTATGTCAGTTCACTGTATATACCTCGTTCCTGGAGGGATACAGGCAGTAGTATGCTGGCTTGCAAAGTACTCTCTAGATTAGAGATCACAGCTTGCATAGAATGGCATTTGGTTGTACTTCTGGCATCCTGGCCAAAATGTGCTAAAGCCAGCTGATACTCTCCTTACCATTAACAGGGAATGCTCCATGTGGCATGAGTACAACTAAGGATATAACCTAGACTATGCTTTCCTACTCTTATTAAAATATATTATGTGAATGCTTTGATTGACTGAAACATGATGGATGGTGGCGGTCAACACTATGGTTTACTTGCCATAGATATCTAGCACACACAAAAAATGAAGAGTACAGGTAGGGAGTTTATGCTTTGTTCTACATGTAATTCTCTAATCATGATGGATGCTGATGTGTAACTCAGGAGTCTATACCTATGATGTGTTTATCAGTGAATTCACGGTAAATATACTTATATTACAAATTAAGGTCTTTAAACCGGAGGTGAGACTGGCCCCCTCCCTCCTGGCCTTTTGGAAGGCCCTTAAGACCTGGCTCTGCCACCTGGCCTGGGACGATGGAGGTGGTAGTGCCTCCTGGGGTTGGCTGGCCCCATAGCTCCACAATCTATTCTGCGGGTCCAAGTCCATCTTGGATTTTATTTTATTATGTTTTGCTTGTGTTTTTAGATATTTTGTATAGTTTTTAAATTTTTATTTATTGTAACCCGCCCAGAGTCCCTTGCATGGGAGATGGGCGGGGAATAAATTTGAAAAATAAAAAAAATAAAATAAAAAAAAACTCAAGGATGAGATGTACGTTCACTTGGAAAGAAGCATGCACAGCTCTGCTGTTAGCAAGGATGGACTGCTTATAACCAATATTTCATGCTCCATCTGTCTTGTCTTGTATGGTATGGTATCCATAACTGTATATTATATACTTCTATCTGAGCATGATCCAGGTAACAAGGAACCTCACAGCCTTCTTGACTGAGCAGTTGTATAGACCGTGCTTGCAGAGGACTAATTTAAGACCTTGATCTGAAGCAATAATCTCATTTATGAGCCTCTTGTGGTATGTGGTTGGAGTTGGAACTCAGGCAGAGTCACACCATAATGCATTAACATAAGCACTGGTCTTACAATCGAGAGTTATGACTTCCCAAGGGATTGCAAACCAGGTTCCAGGGCTTGGCAGTTCAATTTTCTCCATGTTCAGGGTTGATTCGTGGGCAGTCATTTGTTCCTTTAAGAATACTGAACTGGATTAACTAGGATTTTCCATATGCTATGAAATGGGAGAAGGAAGCTCAAGAGTGACAATTATCTCCCACACAATATAACTATGACTTGAACATAGTTTGTAAAGCCGAAATCTAGGGGCAAGACTAAAGAGTGCCCTTCTTCAAGAATATCGGAAGATTATTGGTAATCCCCAGCTACCAATACTAAATGACATAGCCTGCTTGGAGCAAAACAGGCTGAGATCGAGACATCCAGCCATTTCTACCACTAAAGCTCTTCTAGAAGATGATTTCAATATCCACAACACGTGGAAACAACATTGGCTAGGAAACTGCCCTCCACAATGTCGAAGCTTGCCCTGCATCTTGGAAAAACCACCGGGATTTGACCAGCCCCGTGTGATATGGACAACCTTGAACTGAATTCGCACGGGTCATGGTAGATGTGCAGATGCCCTTTATAAATGGGGCAAAACAACATCATTGAATTGTGATTGTGGGGCCGAAAAACAAACTATCCAACATATAGTAACAGAGTGTCAAAACCGAGCCTACAATGGAGACTTTGCTGATTTCTTGGCTGTGGCAACTGAAGCAAAAAACTATATTTGTAACCTAGACATACGTTTGTAATTTTCCAGTCTATATTTTATATTTCATATTTATTATGCTCTATGTTTTTTATTGTAATGTGATGTGAATGTGCCATACGATAAATAAATAAATAAATAAGTGTGGAAGGAGAAAAAAAGGCAAAATATCAGAGGGATTTAAACAGGGGTAAGGAGTTCTTATTATAGGAGGTGACAGACTCAACCATGGGGGTGCTGGGGATGGTGACGGCCGACAGGAAGCTCTGGAGTGGGCTGGTCCATGAAGTCACGAAGAGTCGGAAGCGACTGAACGAATAAACAACAACAAGGAGTTCTAGCTGTGCAAATTCCTATGAAAAATAAGATGATCTGCATCATTCAGTCGGACTCAGGCTTTTCCATTGCTGAGTTGAAATGCTATCCACCCGTCTCTGAATTGGCAGAAAAGTGTATCAGCATGAAATTAACTGTCTCTGTTGCTGAACCCTATCCTACTTCTGTTGTCTCTGTTCCCAGTTTCTGCCAGTCATTTGACTTCCTTTCAACGTAACAAAGCCAAACAGATTTTCAACACCTTGATATTGCCCTTGGATGGTTTCGAAATAAAAAGAAAAACATTAAACAACTTAAGGTTAACTTAAGGTGCTTTCATTCATGGGCTAGGGTTGACATGAAGCTATTCTTAGGGGGGCATGGTTTGTACCATGGTTAGGTGCAAGTGGGGAAAAATAATGTAAATTTGGAGCTTGGTTAAGTACTAAATGTTTGCATTTTATTTAGTTCTGTGGCATCATTATTCTTCCTAGGAAGCCCTGAGAACAGATGTTCTACTGAAGTTCTACAATCAGAACCTAAGATCTTACTCTAATAACATTGCCAAAAACATAAATTTTCTGCATCACCATACAGTTTCTTCATTTACTATGCATTATCTATGTAGAAACATACATAGATGCTGCATGCTTGGGGCAATTGTAAGATTGTACCCCAAAGAGAGCAAAGGTGAGAGCAACAATGGGAAGGAAGGAAGGGCTAAAGTTTGTTATTCAGACAAATGAAAACTCTATGTTTGAAGACCACTATCTTTCAAGGTGAGAATAAAGAAAGGAAAACAAAATGGAGAAAAATATGCTGGAAGAAGATATGTTTACCCAACTGACCTCCTGAAGAGAATAGTCCCATTTAGACGCAAGTCAAATTTATCTCCAACATAACTTTTAACACCCTGTCAAATTTCACTTCTCATGAATATTAAGTAGAGGGGGTGCTATGACATACAAGTGGCAGAACACTTCTGCTTTGCAACTCTATCAGCTTAAAAGGATCAGGTGCTCATCATGTGATATACTTTTTCCTGAGCCCTTAGAAAGCTGAAGCCAGTACAAATGATAATTTGACTGTGGATAAATTAAGTAGCTCATGGGAAGACTAATAATCTAACCATTCCTTTTGATCTGGAGCTTTCCTTTGGAACAACTCTGCGCTCAGAGGAATTGGAGAAAGGATCGTTGGATCATCACCAGCAATGATGAAAAAGAAAAAAAACTAGATCCAGTGCTTGCTTGTCACTAAATATCCCCTTCCCTCCATGGAAATGAATTCTGAGAAAATCAGATAAATTATATCTTTTTGATTACCCATGAATACTGTAGTTATACAGTAGGCAGCTGGATACAACTGAGAAGCTTGCAAGCCTGGAGAGGAGAATGATAGCCCTCTTCTATTACTGCTTCTTAGCAAACAGTATTTAAGGTATGCTGCCTATAATTTAGAAGGCAGTAAATAGCTGTCAATATTAGAAGCTATTCATAACATGATCCTCTATGAGCCTGTCCAGTTCCCTTTTAAAATCTTCCAGATTTGCTGCCATTGCTATAACTGTTGGCAGCAAATTCTGTATTTGGTTACCATTTGATCTGACCCCGTGTAATACACTCTTACCGAATATATTCTTGGAAACTCTCACCAGTAGTGTTTCTGATGCTACATGCATGTTAACCTAACACACATGCATGGATGCCTTTTTATGTGAACCTGAAGGTAAAGGTTTCATTTGGAATTCCAGCCAAAGCCCTTTCTATAGGAAATAGATGAGTATATTAAATGCCTCCCAATAGTGTTGCAGTGGTCTCAGTTTAAACCCAGTCATCTCCTCCTTGCTATACAGATGGCACCACCTATGTCTGTTCCTTTGCCTTCTGGGGATTTAATTCCTGTTCTCAACATTCTTTGAAAGCATTTTCTACCCCTTCCTTTTTTTTCTTTCCTGTGGCAGGTGACATCTACAATTTGAAAAGCTATAAAAATGAATATAGATGAAATATTAGAAAGAAGGTCAAATGAAGCAAGTGTGAACAAATAGATTCTTACAGATTTAAATGGTGTTTTAAACAGCTTTCATCTGCACACGCTCTTCTCATCCTGGTGAAATTGATTCATTGACCAAATTGGTCATTTAAATTCAAAAGCCTAGTCGATCTCTACAGGGCCTCCTTCTTCTGGATTTATGAGATGAGGGTTGTGTACAGTTATGTGTCTTTTCAATATTTTGTTGAAGGATAATACAGCCTAGCTTCTAAAGACAACGTTTGGAAGAAACAAAATTTATTTACTTAAATGCCAAGAGGTCTTAGTTAGAACCCACTATGCCCAAGAGAAATGTGATCACTTCTATTGTTAAAATCCCATCACCTATGCTTAAAATGTAAATTAAATGTCCATAAGGTTTTACTGCAACAGAGGAAGGCTAAGCGTTATTAAGAAAAAGAAAAGTATTGTCTTTGCTAGCTGCTGGGTTATAGGATATCTCTGGACATGACATGTGTACATTTTAAGTAGAAGAGAAATAGAAAAGGCAACAACTGGAAAAAAAAAAGCCTTCCCCTCCAGACCTGATTTCAGGGATTGGCACCACTGGGCAATTGCTACTGACATGAATCCTGAGGAAGTGCATGGGTTCACAACTATTGTACCCACCAGTCTTCTTTCCTTCAGCTTGGCTGGGAGACCAGCTTGCTTAATCAACGGCAGTGATGGTCTTTAGCTTCAGCCAACTTCCTCCTTCCCTTCATCTGAACAGGCAGACAGATTACTGGGTTGCCACTATCATGTGGAAGAAATGAATCAAGCAAACATTCAGAATCTATAAGAACTGGCTACCAACTATTTTTAATGTTCCCTAGGTCTGTGCCTGATTTCAGTCACTGTACTGTGTGCATAGTTGACTTTTGAAGACAAAACAGATTAATCCAATAAAATAAAATAAAAATTTATTTTACAGCCAAAAGGCCCAAAAAGATTAATTCAATAGGAACTTGGAGATATAAAAACCACCTGTCCAGAGTCCAGTGCTTTAGTGGCTCTTTTGAGTCTGGGTCAATCTGGGTACAATTTAAAAAAGAACCCATGAAAAGGATACATTTGTAAATGAGGCCACAAACCTACGTTTTGGAGCAGGGGTCCCCAACCTTTTTGGTGCCAGGGACCGGTTTCAAAAGACGATTTTTCCATGGACCAGGGGGGCGGGGTTTCCAGGATTTCCGCGGACCGGGGGTGGGGTTTGCGGGCAGGAGCCAATCACGTGCACCGGGGGTGGGGTTTGTGGGTGGGAGCCAATCATAAGCACTGGGGGCGGGGTTTGCGGGCAGGAGCCAATCGCACAGAAGGGGGCGGGGTTTGCGGGCGGGAGCCCTGCGGCCCAGTTCCTAACAGGCTGCAGCCCACAGGTTAGGGACCCCTGTTCTGGAGGAACTGTTAAGGCCCTTGGACACGATCCCTTCTAATACAATTTTATTGTGCAATGTAATATCCATTTGATTTGATTTAAAACAGATAGCAAACAGAAATTCTTTAATAGCATTTAATTAAATGTTTTGGCTTCCACTTTTCTCAGTAAAGATTTTAATCCTTTTGCATTTGTATTTTTAAATCTAAAATGCTGAATTTGTAACTGTCATGTAGACATTCTCGCATGTTAGGGTAATTTCATATTACCGTTAGTTAAAATTTCTCCTTCATAAGGCAATAGCTTTGATTGCATATGCAACAAGATTTTTCAGCCTTAACCAATATGATTAAATAACAGTTTATGGTCACTACAAAGTAGCTTTTGTAGCTTATCCTCTTGATATGTTGAAACATTCCTCCACTTAGAAATGCTGGGTGTATATGTTGTTTGTGCCTAAATTTGTTGGCAATTTGTGGCCTTCTGCAAGTAATTGGATTCTTACTATTGCCCAAGTTAGCTGGAGCTGCAACATTTGGAAAACCACAGATTCCTATCCCTGATGTATACTATTGGAAAATAGCACATCTCACAGTGAAGCCATCTAATTATTGGAAAGAGGCATAATCTTTCATATCAGATCAGTTTATCAGCAAAGTTTGCCCCTAGCTTTGTTACCTGAAGCTACCTCAAGGGCACCCTAGGACTGACAGTATCCTAATCAGTGTTTTTCCTGAAGAGTAGGAGCTTGGACAATGTCTGTTATGTCTTGGTAACTTGAAAATAGAAGTACTCTAGTGTAGTTTAAGTGTGGATGCCAAAATAACTTGTTTGAAAAAATCTTCTTATAATTTGACTAGTATAGTGGAGTGATGAAGGCATTAAATAATACTTTTGAGCATGATTGAATATCCTGATGAAGGGAAAGCTGTGGAAAGCTTCAGAGCTGAAAGGGATTATCACAGGATAATCCCTATTTTGCTTTTCTTTCCCCCTAATTGTTAGAAGAAGAGGTCAATTATGTAGGATATTTTTTTGATTGAGTAAACAATAGGTACACATCCCTACAATTCATCATGAGCAGAATGTTGCATGCTGTCATGGAAGCTTTACATGATCCATCATTTAGCAAGTTACATAAGAAAATTCTCTCTCACTCACTCTCACACCCTCTCTCACACACAGACACACAAGCCACTAAGAAAACTCCTGATTCTAACTTGATGCAACTAAAGCTAGCACCACCTAGTGACTATTCATGCACATGTGCTGTGAAAATCCATATATTACAGTCCAATTAATGTGATGCTTCTTCACCAATCAAAGGGTGAGTGAATATTACCTTATGTATGGAGTTCCACCAAGAATGCTAATGTCATATGTTATGTAGGTACAAAATGTAGGTAAAGGGATACAAGCCTCCTTGTCCCTTACCCATTTGGTCTTATGTACTGTATGTATGAGGGTCGTGTTGGCTCAGCGGGTAAGATGCCAGGCTTGTCGATCGGAAGATCGCAAGTTCAGAGGTTCGAACCCTAGCCCTGCGTGATGGAGTGAGCTCCTGCACTACCCCAGCTCTTGCCAACCTAGCAATTCAAAAGCATGCAAATGCAAGTAGATTAATAGGCACCACTTTGGTGGGAAGGTAACAGCATTCCGCGCGTGTCATGCCGGCCACATGACCATGGAAGCATCTTCGGACAACGCTGGCTCTTCGGCTAACAAACGGAGATGAGCACCGGCCCCTAGAGTCGGACACGACTGCACAAATGTGCAGGGGGAACCTTTACCTTTACCTACTCTATGTATACTTGAAAGTAAGTCCCACTGAGTTCCATGGGATTTATTTCTAAATAAGGATGTTTAAGATTATAACCTAAGTACCTGAAGTAAGGCCTTTGCTTATTGGGGAGACTTTGAGCTTTAATTACCACTTGTGATACTTTAATTTTAATTATACAGTTATTACAATATTAAAAGCTATGATTTCCTTTTAAACCTTTCTAAGAACACTCTTTTATTACATTTTATTACTTCATAATGATATGGTGTTTTATTATTCTTAAGGAAATAATTTAATGATTATGCCACCTTAATATGATTTAGCTGAAGGTGGTGTCTCCTTTTTTATCTGATTCTTCCATTCATCTGGAATACTTGATGGGAGGCTCACTGACCTGAGACATTGTCAAAGGCAACTTCTCAAACCACTGTCAGATTTATAATTGAAGGGTGAATTTTAAAGGATGAGTTTTCAAGACTCATTGAGAAAATTCTTCAAGGATACTGTTTTACACTCAAGGTAGAACTTTCCAAGGCGTTTGTTTCATAAGCAGTCCCTTTTGGATAAGGAAACATTGAAGATTTTGGATGTTTTTTGTATTAAAGGGTTACATCAGATCATGCAACATAAAGATTTCTTATTTAAGTTATAGCTTTAATTTTCACTTAAACCCCTAACCAGCTTCTGACATTTTGTGATCCTCCTACAGGGATGTGTAGTTTGGGGTGCAATGGGCACCTCTGAAATTCATGAGCATGTTGTGGGTCTTCACATAAAATGGCTGCATGGTGGGCATGGTCAGTTTTAAAGTACTCAGAAAGCAAACTGTTGAGGTTGCTCCCTGCCATACCATTCATACCATCCTGGTGGTAATGTCATTTTCTGGGTATTAGACCTATGTGAGATATGCACTAGACCTATGGGAGGTATTTTGATTTGCCTTTACAATGTATTCTGTGCTGCTACTTTAAGCTGAAGAAGCCATGCATTTTGCCTCAACAAGGCACTGCATGTTACCTTGCCAGTTGCCCTAGCCAATAGCTCCAGCTATTGCAAGTTCTGGGAGAGGCTGCAAAGACAAGCTAAGTGAAGCAATGCAGCACCGTTTATATCTTCTATTAATGCTTAAAAGGCCTAAAAGGGGCCCAGAGGTATTCTCATTAATAAAGATGCTAAAGGAAGGTGGGGCAGAGAGCTTCACACGCACAAAGAGAATTGACTGCAAGCAAACTGGTACCCTTGAATACCATGTTGCCTAGGCCAATAATAAAGTATAGAGTAGAGGTGCAGTAAAAGGGGCATGCTGGCTCAGCGGGTAAGACGCCAGGCTTGTCGATTGGAAGATCGCAATTTCGGAGGTTCGAATCCCTAGTCCCGCATGACGGAGTGAGCTCCCGCACTAGCCCCAGCTCTTGCCAACCTAGCAATTTGAAAGCATGCAAATGCAAGTAGATTAATAGGTACCACTTCGGTGGGTAGGTAACAGCATTCCGTGTGCGTCACGCGGCCACATGACCATGGAAGTTTCTTCGGACAACGCTGGCTCTTCGGCTAACAAACGGAGATGAGTACCAGCCCCTAGAGTCGGACACGACTGCACAAATGTGCAGGGGGAACCTTTACCTAGAGGTGTAGTACTGTGGAGTAACCAAACTCCTGTGTGAGCAGAGGTTCTTTGTTTTAAGGAAAAGCCACAAGTGGATATAGCCCAATGTGTATTAGTAGTATGATAGATTGAGCAGGTTCCAAATAGATAGATCTGATAGAAAAAGGAGGCTTTGCATGTGCATGGGTGAGGGGAGGACTGGCACTTTGAAGTTCTTGTATGGCAACAAAAGCAGCTTTTACAGCATTCAATCTGTGATGTCATTGCTAATGACAGATGATGATGCAGTTGACACTATGTAGTGCACCATTTTTTTCATGCTGTCATGGCATCTAGCAGGATGCTGGGAGCAGCAGCTGCTCGTCTACATCCTTCCTGCCAACTCACCAACATCCCTCTTCCTTTATATACCATGCAGCTCACGGCAATCCTGTCTTGTGCTGAATGTGTGCCAAATCAACCACATTCAACTAATCTTGCAGCAGCTGCATAGGGCAAAATTGTTTTAAATTATTTAAATGATATTGAATGCACTGCTACATTCTGGGCTGCATATATTGTATTTACCGCCATGTGGCTTTCCAGTCTCTTTAGCATTCTCTGTGTTTACATATATTAACATTTCTTATCATTCATAAGCAGTTGAGATGTTTGTTTTTCTATTCTGACTTGTTTTAATAAAGGGGTTAAAATGATTGATGACAGATAGCTCTGACTATTAGATTTAAACATAGGAAAGTTTGACAGCTATTGATCAGATGCCCTAGTTGCAATACATGTTGTATTGTCCTGTTAATGGTAATCTAAAATATTGCTGTTCTCTGGCATATGGCAAAGCTAAAGGAGATTGTGTGGAAGTATAGTCGAAGGCAGTTTAATTATATGTTTCTTTCAAGCATTCTGTCCTGCTCTTCTATTTAATGAATGTGTATTCATTGCCATAATTTAGGTTCCTTGATACTGATCTGGCATGGCAATCACAGGAGCACTGTGATGGCATGAGGATCTCAGCTGAGAAAAACAGTAGTTATGATCAGAGTCATTGATGGTGGATACTGAAAGTCTAATTCCAGAATTAGAAAGAAAGGTACAATATGTTCTTCAGAAGCCAAGCCTAAAATCTTCATGTGTTTTTATTCTCCTACCACAATTTATTTTTTCTGGCCCCTATCTTCATTTTTGAAAGGTAAATAGAGATAGTTGTTCCTACGATGTAGTATTTGCTGCTGAAAGTGTAATAAATTGTGCATGCAGAAGACTGCAAAATAATTATAGGAAAAGTCATGATTCCTATGATTAATATATACAGTAAGTTCATTGATCAGACTTACTGTCTCTAACCTGACCTAAAAAGCTTACCATATAAAATTCATTATGGTGGGGTGGGGAGAATGCTGGCAATGCTAACAGGAGAGAACATGTGTTCAGATAATTTTTTTAAATATTTTTTTAATTAAAAGTTTTACAAAGCACATAAAAACTAACACCAACTAATAAAGAATAGAAGCAGTAAAGAAAGAAAGAAAGAAAGAAAAAGCAAAAGTGCAGAAAAGAAGAATAAAAAAGAAAAAATAGAAAGAAGAAGCTTTTGATTTCCTTTGCAGCAAATATAAGTACAATTACAAAGTTATCTCTTACTCTATGATTACAAAAAAAGCTATTTTCTATTATCCACCTTTTTTCCCTAATCATCAAAACCACAAATCATAAGTGCATTGTTTTCCGTTTCATGCAAAAAGTCTATAAGGGGTTTCCAGTCAACCATAAATGTAGATATTGTTTTTTCTCTCTAATCAAAGAAGTTAATTTAGCCATCTACGCAAGTTCCATCATCGTCACCAACCATTTCTCTGTTGTAGGTAGGTAGTGTCGAACCTTTTGAGTTTTGAGCATATGATAGTCTTGCTACAGTTGTCAAATATAAAAATAAAGTTCCATGACTTCTTTCTAGTTGCTTGTCCATTAGTCCCAAAAGATACAGTAAGTTTCTGGTTTCAGTTGTACTTTAACCTTTAATATGTTCAAATAAATTAACCAAAACTCAGAACATGTCTCATGTAACCAATTCAGTTCATTGAATTCAATGAGACTATCAGTTTGTGCAGTTTTAGGCTTTTGTCAGGATGTCATCCATGCCATCCTGCCATGGCACCAGGAAGGAACATCCCACCACTCAGTTAAACTCACAGGGTCGGTTGGGGGTGCCTGACAGTAAAACTACCAGATGTGTAAAGTAGGGGTTTGGTGTATTCACAGAACTGCAAACTATGTTAATCAAAGTCTCATGCCGAGCATTTCAGCACCCAGGATAGATCAAAGGGCGATATTGCCACGTTAGTTGATTCGGACCCAAAAAGATCTGACAACTGAGAGACAAAGGGAAGGGCGATCAAGCTGTGAATCCCAATTGGGGGGGGGGGGACTTGGAGATTTTAAACTGTTGGTTGTGGGAGCTTGATTCACCTGAGTCTTTAATGTGCAATGGAACACTGGCTTTGAGAGTTTCATGAACGCTTTAAGGGACCGGTTTGAAGACCCCCTTTCTAAGATGAGAGCCAAGACCAGCTTACAACATATTAAACTCAGAGTATGCCACAGAATTCAGAAGGCTGGCTGGGAAGCTGACAGATGCTGGAATCACTGAACATTGAATTCTTCCAAGGGGGTTTGCACCCAGAGATCCTAAAGTGGTCCCTAGCAAGGGGAGACCCTGGAACCCTAAGAGGATGGATTCATCTTGCCAGCAAAGTAGAGGATATGCCAATTTGTTTCAACAGACAGCAGCGAGTCCAACCGATGGGGAAGTGACCAGTGGCGCCAACCCTTCCCTCAGAGAGATGGGGAGCTTGTACGTTGTGGGACGAGAAAAAGGAATGGTGAGCTAAGAAGGGACTATGCTTTAAATGTGGCAAGGAGGGGCATTGCATCACCAGCTGCCTGCAATCTGCGACCCCGACAATGAGCAAACTGAGAGAGAGCGGTGCAAGGTTTCCGGGGGCAAAGACCAATCTGCAGTGGATGACAGAATGCCAAGAGGCTTTCGAGCAACTGAAGGCAATGTTCACTTCAGAGCCAGTTTTAAGCCACCTCAACCCCACAAAACCCCTAATTGTTCAGGTAGATGCATTAGATGTTGCTGTAGCAGGAATTTTATTACAAAAGGATGAGGAGGGGAAACTGAGACCTTGCACATACTTTTCTCGCAAGTTCACTGACACGGAACGCCACTGGCACGTATTGGAAAAGGAAGCATATGCAGTGCACTGGGCTCTGGTGAATTTGAGGCATTTACTAGAAGGGGCGGCTCACCCCTTTGAAGTTTGGACAGATCACAAGAATTTAGAAGCACTATGCACTCCAAGAAAGTTAAACCCCAAGAAGGTTAGATGGGCTCAGTTTTTTAGTAGATTCAATTTCACTCTAAAGTACTTACCTGGGGGAAAGAATTTTTTGGCCGATGCTTTGTCCAGGCTACTGCAACATAACAGCCAGAGGGAAGAGGTAATAGATTCAATCATCCCCACCCAACAATCGGGGATGGTGGTGGTCACAAGGGGTTGGAAGTCAGAGCCTAATTTATCAGTAGAAGGGGATTTATGGAATGAGCTGCAGTTAGCATTAAAAACTGATGGGTGGTTTCAAACCAATAAAGCAACCCTGACAAAGAAGCAGGAATTCTGGTGGAGTGTGGATAGGCTGTATATTCCAGAGCCCCTGAGAAGGAAGATACTCGAGAGATGCCATGATGCGAAGTCAGCTGGGCACTTTGGATTCCTAAAGACTTTGCACCTTTTGAGGCTGCAATTCTGGTGGCCATCCCTTCACAAAGACGTGGAGGGATATGTAGCCAGTTGCCCAATCTGTGCCATGGCCAAAAGAGTGGGGGGGGGGGAGGAACCCAGAGGACTATTGCAGAATGTAGCAAGCCCCACCCAACCTTGGAAACAAATAGCTATGGACTTTATAGTAGAATTACCAGAGAGCCACAAGAAGACAGTAATTTGGGTAGTAACTGATTTATTTTCAAAGCAAGCCCATTTCATTCCTTGCACTAGTATACCAAATGCAGGACAGCTAGCCAAGATGTTTGTGCAAACATTTATAGAATACATGGGACCCCTGAAAAAATAATAAGCGATGGGGGCGTACAATTCACCTCCAAATTTTGGAGGGCATTCCTAAAGATGATTGGCGTAGGACAAGGCTTAAGCGCCAGGCATCATCCGGAGACAGACAGGGGCTGTATATGCACTAACCAAGTGTTGGAGCAGTACCTTAGATGCTACGTTTGCTATCAGCAGGACAATTGGGTGGATCTACTTCCATTCGCCGAAGTGGCTTATAATAATTCAGAAAAGGGGAGGGGAACCTGTGTGGCAGTTGAAGTGTATTGTATATTGTATTTTGTGTTTTGTATATAAAGTGCTAAAGGCAGGGTTTTATTTTTAAGGGGGCGGTATGTCAGGATGTCATCCATGACATCCTGCCATGGTGCCAGGAAGGAACATCCTGCCAGTCTGTTTAACTCACAGGGTCGTTTGGGGGTGCTTCACAATAAAACTACCAGACGTGTGAAGTAGGGGTTTAGTGTGTTCACAGAACTGTAAATTATGTTAATCAAAGTATCACGGTGAGCAATTCAGCACCTAGGATAGATCTAGGGGTGATCAAGCCGTGAATCCCAATGGTGGTGGTGGGGGGACTTGGAGATTTTTAAACTGTTGGTTGCGGGGGCTTGATTCACTCGAGTCTTTAATGTGCAATGGATCACTGGATTTAAATAAAGATTCCTTCATATCCCTAAGTGGCTTGTGTCAGGAACTCTGATTTAATAGTCAACAGATTGGGAACATCACATGATATTTCACTCCATGCTGATGGATGACCTTAGCCAGTGGATTCATGCAGATGTTAAACAGGGGAGAGCATTGAGTTCTGAGGAACACCACAAAGAAAATGCCATGGGTTAGATCTCTCCCCCCAACATCAGCATGGACTGGAACTGACCCTGAAGGAAGGAGGAGAACCACCATAGCCATATGCCCCAGCTCCTAGCCCCCTGAGCTGATCCAGAAGGAAACCATGATTAATGGTATTGAAAGTCACTGGGAACTCAAGAAGAGCAAGGATGGATTCACCATCCCCATCCCACTCCCAACAGGGATTATCCACAAATGCAATCAATGCTATCTTGGTCCTATTCCCAGGCCTGAATCCTGACTGAAATGGGTCCAGATAATCTGTTTCCTTCAGGGTTCTCTAGAGCTGCAGTGCAATCACTTTCTCAACTATCTTCCCTAACAGTATAGAGACAGAGAGAATTTGGTCCTATCCATTTTATATTTGTTCTGAAACTAATCTAACTAAGGCTATTGCATATCCCTTCCCATAAGGAACATTTCAACCTCCCTCTAGTCATCTCTATCCTGCTGTTTGGTAGGCCTGCATGAGGCAGCTTTTATTTGCTTTGACAAAGTTCTTTGCACTGCAGGGTGACACAATTCACTTTTTTGGAGGCAGGATTTGCCTCAAGTAGTTGCTTTGTGTTACCTTATGACCTCCCCTTAGCTTCTTCTGGACTTACAAAAGCTGGAAAAGGTGCAGGCATATACCTTTGGAAGCTAAAAAGAAGTCATGGAAGGCTTCAGAGGAAAGTAAAGCTGAACAAAGCAATGTAGTGTAGCTATTTTGCTTTGCTTTTAGAAGTGAAGGGAGCATGTTTCTTTGTGAAGCAGCTTCAAGGAAGTGCTTTGCTCAAATCTTCATCAAAGCCAAGGACCCCCTTGAAGCTTTCAACAGCTCACTGCATGGGCCATATTTTTTTCTTATAGCAGAGCTGGAGATGCCAACCCTCATGTGAACTAAAGGAAAGAATGAACTATTTTACATTCAATTCTAAATAGGTTTTCCATTGGTTTCCTACCCTTTGCATCTAAGAGAACAGTTTACAGCAATCAATGAAACAACTTTCATCTATGTCTTTTTTTTTTGTCTCCAGCACTGTCATTATTATTTCCTCTGTTAAGTGGAGGAAATAATGCAAAATCATCATAGCCTTCCTTTTTCTCTAAATGAATATCTGTTTCTGGATAAAGACCTGCACAGTAATTATAAGTTCATTAGTTTGCTAGTGCATGCTTTCCTTCAGTTGCATTAAAGCACGAAAGGTCTGTTGAGCTAGCAATAATTAGATGAGGTCATTAAAGCTACAATGAGATCACAACTGCCAGAAATGGCCTCACATTGTACGAAGTAAGGTCAAATCAGCTATAACCATAATTCATCCCTGTTTTTCTTCTGTCCTCAAGCCAAGCAATACATGTGAATTAATAGTGGAGGGTAATTCTCAAGTCAATAGGGATGCACAAATCAGAGTATTTCCAGTCCCTGTCAATTTCACATATCTTTTGTCCAAAGAGTTTCCACCTGATAAGCACTCCCAAAAGTAAGCAGTATTTACTCTGCCCTAGCTTGGTTCTCACCCCATGCTTCAGAACCACACTCTTTAGAAATTGTGGTACAACTCTGTCTAATCTGATCTATACTTCCAAGACTTATTTATTTTGCAGTTTTTGTATGCTATCCAGTTCACAAATCCTGGGTGATTTATAACCATAAGATGAAAAATACAGAAATCAATAACTTCAAGCCAAAATTCAGCAATAAATTTAAATAACAATAACATGATAGCCTATCAATAAGTCAACAAAAACAATAAAAATCAACTGCCAATTAAATACTATGGTCCTTACTGCCAGCATGAATGCAAAGTATAGCTCTAGAGTCAGAGTATTGCAAAGCAAATGGTTTACTACAGAGAAAGACCGTCTTCAGGCTTATGTCTCCCTGATCTGCTGCAAGGAAATTCCTGTCCATACATGCATGCTTGGCTCAGGAAGATTCCACTTAGAGGGGACAGTCTTTTGAGATATCTTGGAGCCAAGTCAGAAGAGATTTTATAGGTCCCATTTGAACTGGAATAGGAAACCAATTGGTAAACAATGAAGTAACTGAAAAATAGGTGTTAAATTACAGTAGACGTCTACCTCTGCTAGCATTGAGGCCCCCTGCATTTTGTATCAATTGTCATTTCCAGGTATTTATTTATTTATTTATTTATTTATTTATTTATTTATTTATTATTTATATTTATTTATTGAATTTGTATCCAACAAGTCTAGGTGGCTCACAAGTAAAAACATTAAAAAAGAGAAAGAAACAAAAATAAAGAATAAAAGATGACAAAGATGACAAAAACTGGATAGGAACGAAAAGGAAAAGAAAGAAAATCACACAACCCAAGGGAGCTTCACTCACCCTCACCAAAGGCCTGGGAGAAGGGCCAGGTTTTCAACCCACTTTGAAACACTAGTAGGGTGGGGGCCATCTGGATCTCAGGGGAAACCTTATTCTTGAGGGCAGGTGTTGCTTTTTCAAAGGTAACCCCATGTAGCATCCATTACAAAAATCTAATCATGTGGTGATGAGAACATGAGTTACAGTCACTAGAGCTTCCATGGTCCAGGTAGGCTTGCAGTTGGCACACTACCCAAAGTTGGGCAAAAGAGCCCTGGCCATGGCTTCCACCTACTGTTCCTTATATACTAAATTGACATAGTCCAGAAATGTGTTTATCTGTCTATCTTGAGGATAGCAGATAATTATCTTTTGAGGGAGATGGGTGGTAAATAAATAAATAAAAACAATATAAATTGACAGGCCAATATATAAAGGAGAAGAAGGTCCATAACTTACTACATCTTACCAGCAATAGTTAATTATTTTCTTTCTGTCCTGACTTGGAGCTTCCCACAAAATATAATTGTTCACTATAGGACATATAATGATCCTGTAAGTAATGGCAGTACTTTTCTATGTCTATATTTTATTTTCTTAATTAACTTCTCTCTCTCATGTATGTGCATGTGAGGAGCAAGTGACAGTTTTTTGAAATGCAAAGACTCCGGAGATTTGTGTGTGTGTGCATGTTTGTTGGCAAAATGATAGCTACTACACAAAACATGGCATTTTCCCACTGATGGCCACCATCTCCCTACCACATAGATCCTAGGAAACTAAAAAGTTCCTAGACCTGCAACTAAAATGTTATAACAGACCTGCAAAACTTCATCTACATTTGCTCCCGCTTGAAACCAGCTAAATAAAGCTCTACCACTGTGAAGAGTTATTTTTGCAATAAACGGTTACTTTTATACCATCATAAAATCTTTCTAAGAATCCTGGGAATTCTTGTATAATGAGGATGCTATGAATTCTTTGATAAGGATACCTATCCTCTTTCACAGATAGTTAAGTTCTACAGTATGAGGCATCAGGGCATATACATTTTGAACCAGGGCTAGCAGCAGCCAAATGATCAATGAGCAAAACCTGTTTCTGGAGTGGGTAATCCAGAGCCATTATCCAAGTTTTATATTCTTTCTACCACCTCCTTTCCTTCATTGGCTCTAGCTGAATCTTGCTTGACTTTTTTTTCCTCTTAAGAAGAAGCCAAAAGAACATTTCAGTTGTTGTTGTTGCTGCTGCTATACAATAATAATAATAATAATAACAACAACAACAAAAACTGCCACCACCACCACCACCACCTTGGGTGCAATTCTAAAACATCTGGAGCACCACTTGAACACCATCAGCAATAACAAAATCACCATTAGTCAATTGCAAAAGGCAGCTTTACTTGGAACAGCTTACTTCCTGTGATGATACCTTTAATATTATTAACCAACAACATCTGCCTATCCCAGGTACTTGGGAAGGACTTGATAGGTGGACGAAAATGCCAAATCCAGCCTAAACATCTGGCTGACTGTGTGATCAGCTATAATAATAATAATAATAATAATAATAATAATAATAATAATAATAATAATATCATCTTCCCTTCTCCAGATACTCAAGGACCCTTATGTGGTTTTTTCCATTCATTATATTAATGTAATAACAATTCTTTGAGGTAGCTTTGATTGAGAGAGAGTGATTGACCCAAAGTTACCAAGTTACTTGGCATAATTGAGGAGGGACTAGGACTGAAATTTAACAACCTTACTATACTGGCTCTGACATAAGGATCTGCTTCTGTATTTAGTTTTGAAGCCTAGCAGACATATGAGGAGAATTGGGATGAAACATGGTCAGATTGGTTACCAGGAACCCAGGCACAATACATGTAGCACTAGACATTTTGGGTTCCTTTAGGGCAAAATGGATTCTTGCAGGCCCCAATTTTGTGCTTGCTGTGTGTGTATGTGTGTTTGTGTATTATGGAGTGTACATCTCTCTAGCTCTGATACCTTTTGTTGAGTTTTCTTCCTCAGCAAAGTTGAGAGACTAACTCCTCAGTCAGGTATTGGTCTGATTGCTCTTCCTGAGGCCCCAAAGTATCCCCGCCCCCCACAATATAAGGACTTTATAAAATGCAAAAGGAAAACAATACTCAAGAGCAACTAACACCTAGAAAGCCAATCAAGTGACCAGATATTGTTAGGAGAGAGAAACCAGAAAGCACATGCTGGAAAACCATGGAGGAAGAGCAACCTTTAAACATAGATGAGGAAAGGTATATAAAACATGTGGTTAGATATGAGGCTGATAATCCATAAATATCCCTATAAAAATATGTCTATGAAGGTTCTCAGTCATCCAGGTGGAATTGTCTGTAGCTTGAATCATGTCAACTGGATTTCTATTTTCTCAGTGGAGCGAAACGTTTCCACTGAGAAAATAGAAATCCAGTTGACATGATTCAAGCTACAGACAATCCCTAGAAAAAAGAAAGAAATTCAGAAAAATGAAACTTTCCCCATCTCATTCATTGCATCACTGGGCTTGCAAAAGCTGTTTCACCAGTTATGGAAGTCACTTGGGCCCAGCTGCAGATTTAGGGAGGGGGAGAAACATTGCAAAATATTTTAAATGTGTTTAGTCTTCCATCACATTCTCCATCCTAACTGCTCTGTGATCTCAATTCTCCAAAAAGCATCTTCCATCGAGCAGCAAGTTAACAACACGGAAAGTGATTGTTGATAAGAATTATACGTGTGATATTGCTCTGAGAATCCCTCAAAGCAGTTAAAGAGCCAGGAGAATATGAGCCTGTCATTACATTGTCTCTTGTTCCCTCCACTACGGAGCATAAAGCCTCTGCCAGATACTCAGGCAGAACAAAACACTTAATCAGTATTAAGGACGCATCTGTTTCCCCCAGAGAGATGAGCTATTCACTTATGCTTGTTTACAATATGTTTATAAACATTAGCGGACAGGGATAGATTACTGTACCTCAGTTTACTGCCACAGAAAGGAGTCAGCTGCACAGCCTAGTTCCTGTCACATCTATCCATTTTTCTTCTTTTCTGATTTAAAGGGGCATCGTGGGGCAAGTGGCTTCAGCGAATAGAGTGTAAATGTGTGAAACCCCCAGGAACAATTTCTTTGGTCCCCTGGGCATCTTTGAGCTTCCCTTAACATTGCTCAGGAAGAACCCCACAATTTATTTTTAGGCCAGGGATGGGCAGCTTAAGGATCAAGGATGTGCCTTGTGCCCTTCAAAACCTCATTGTTGGCTGTTCTTTGAGCACCTCCTGACTATAATTACCTAAAACCGTTGGCATGTTTTCCTACCATTTTGAAGAGGGAGACTGACAAAACCTATAAAATAAGCAACCAAAAGGCTTAATATGACAAAATCTTGTACTATCCCCCAAAACAGGAAAATACAGAAAAAAATTATATTATATATATATATATATATATATATATATATATATATATATATACACACACACACACACACACACACACACACACACACACAGACAGTATATATGATTTTGAAAAAGGAAGATTAAAAACCAATACAAACTATATAAAGTAAGAAAAAGAAAAGAAAAAGAAATCAAAGAGAAAGCTAAAAGTGCAAGAAAGAAAGAAAAAGAAAAATAGAAAAGAAAGAAAAAAGATACAAAGAAGTAGCTTCTGATTTTCTTTACTGCAGGTATAATTAAAATTATAATTTACCGCTTACTCTATGGTTACAACATAACTCTCTTCTTTCTATAATCTATCCTGCCTAATCATCAAAACCATAAATCATAAGTTTTTTTTCTGTTTTACGCAAAAAGTTTATAAGGGGTTTTGTGTCAGCAATAAACGTATATATTGTCTTTTCTCTGATCAAAGAAGTCAATTTAGCCATCTTAGCAAGTTCCATCATCTTCACCAACCATTCCTCTATTGTAGGTAATGCCGAATCTTTCCATCTTTGTGCATACAATAATATCGCTGCAGTTATCATGTACAAAAACAAAGTTCCTTGACTTTTTTCCAACTGTTTGTCCATCAATCCTAAAAGAAAAAACCCTGGTCTCAATTGTACATTAATCTTTAAAATCCTCTGAATCAGTGTATTTGAATCCAAAATTTTCTAGCTTTTTTACACATCCACCAAACATGATAAAATGTCCCTTCTTGTTCACATTTCCAACATAAATTTGAATGTTCAGCCTTTATACATTGTAGATAATTTTTCTGGTGACATATACCAACAGTAAATCATTTTATAAAAATACTCTTTAAGATTATAACACTTCAATCCATTCAACCACATATTTTTGCATTGTTCCATCTGTATATTATAACCAAACATTTTAGCCCACTTTATCATATCACTTTTTCACTTGTTCTTCTTCTGTTTCAAATTTCAGTTAAAGTTTATACATTTTAGAAATTACAAGTTCATCATTTGTACATAATTCTATTTCAAACTCAGTCTTACAATGTTCAAAAAGCAAAAACTCTTTTGTCAACATTAAATCTTTCTAATAACTGTAAAGAAGAAAACCATTGACAACTATATCCCTCTGCCACCAGTTCTTCTCTTGATTTTATTTTACATTCCCCTTGATAAAATTCTTGTATCTCATGATAGGTTAGCCATTTGGGTTTGCCTATTATTTCTCGCCTATAAAAGGCTTCATGTGCTGAGAGCCACAAAGGTATTTTCGGGCACAATCTGGATTTGTATTTATTCCACATTCTCAATATGGCACATCTAACATAATGATTTTTAAAATCTACATTAACCTTGACTTTGTTGCACCACAAATATCCATGCTACCCAAAGCTCAGGCCATGTCCTTCTAACTCCAAAAGCCTTCTATTTCTCAGCAGCACCCACTCTTTCTTACAAACCAAACAGCAAGCTGCAAAATACAATTTCAAATCAGGTAGACCCAACCCTCCTCTTTCCTTTGCATCGTGTAACACCTTATATTTAACTTGTGGTTTTTTCCCCTGCCACACAAATTTAGACATATACTTCTGCCACAGTCTAAATGGTACATCAGTTGTTAAAACAGGTATTGTCTGAAACAAAAACATCATTCTAGGCAAGACATTCATTTTTATCACAGAAATTCTCCCCAGCAATGACAGTTTTAGTTTCTTCTATCTTAACATGTCTTTTAAAATTTCATTCTATGTCTTAACATAATCATTTTGAAATAACATTAGGCTGACCGTACGTCCCGTTTTGAATAGGACAGTCCCATTTTTTAGCATTTTTCAACCGTCCCATTGTTTTGATAAAAATTTCAATTTTGTCCTGTTTTTTAAACCCAGCGAGGATGGCATGGAAGGAGGATCCAAGCCGGAGCTGCTGATTGGAGGCAGCCCAGAAGAGGAAGCCCTCCCGCCTATCAGAGCACGGCAAAGGAGGGCAGAGTGGCGGAGAGGCGGAGTGGAGGGCAGACCAGGGGTGGGGTTTGCATGCAGGAGCCAATTGCATGGACCAGGGGGCAGGGTTTGCAGGCGGGAGCCAATCGCGCGGACCGGGGGCGGGGTTTGCAGGCGGGAGCCAATCGGGCAGACCGGGGGCGGGGTTTGCAGGCAGGAGCCACCGGGGGGTGGAGACCCCTGTCTTTTTCATAAATATGGAATATTACATAAGACCCCATCCCGTTTTGCCATCCCAATGTCCTGTTTTTGTCTCAAGCAAATATGGTCAGCCTAAATAACGTACAGTTCATATTTGTCATAGAGATACCCAGATATTTTACTTTCTTGAAAAATACGGAAAAATCTATGCCTGCAATGTGTGTGATTTGGTTTCATCTACTTTTATTATTGTCCCACTGGTGTTTACTCTCCCTTAAATATGATATATGTGTCCTAAATCATCAAAAGGTTGCCCATCTCTGTTAATAAAGTTTGCTAGCAAGCAATAACAATCTCAAAAAATGGTTTCTAGTTATTTTTATTTCCCCCTTCCCCCATTCAAACATAAATGGAAGGATTCGAACTTTATGCCTCCCACTGACTAACATAAAAAAAATACAGGATTGTTATAAAATTGGATGAAATCTGCAGATGTATGAAACACTTCAGAGGGAATTAAGGTTAACAATGATCAGATAAATAGTTTTAGATATCTGTGTGTTTGTGTGTGTGTGTGTGTGTGTGTGTGTGTGTGTGGTGCTAGACTTATTTGTTTATTATTTTAAAAGAAAAGTGCCTATAAGATTTTGTTTTCAGCAGAATTAGAAGACATTAGCAAGCACAGTAGCCCTTACTGCAGAAATATTTTCAGATTGCTGCAGGGTTGCTCAATGTTAGTTTTAAATAAAACTTTAGAATTTTTGGATGTAAGAAAGCATTGTGAGGGATGGAGGCAAACAGCAGACCATGTAAAGATGGCTTTGGGCAAGAATCTGACAAATTATAGTGAGATGCATACAAGGGCTTTTTTTGTTCGGTGCCATTAGAAATGATTTTGGCATAGGAAGCAAACCACTTGAAGTTCAGTTTCTGCAATGCCACCCTGTGATTCTGTAGACAATGAATCAAATATAGCAAACATACTGCCAAGATGATGACTGGATTGAAATAAAAAAGGAAGCAGACTTGGAGAAGACTCAAAGGCAACTTAAGAACATGAATTAGTTGAGTGAAAGACACAAATCCAACCCTTGCGTTATTAACCATAAACAATCTGATGTGGTCCCCACAGATTTAATTACATTTTGTTTCTCCAGGTTTTTCATTTTATTGACAACATTTTGTTGGGATTGTTTCCCCTTCATCTTCAGCATTTGCTTGAAAAACACTTGCAAATATTTCCATGCATTTTCATTCACATTTCTAATGTATGCATTTCTGAAAAACCTTTTCTAGTGTGGGGATTTCTTGAAAGCAATTTCCACGGTTAATTGATTTTTATACATATTTTCTTTAGATATTCTTATTATACATGTCTTTTCCTCAAATTATGCATTTTTATGAACTGTGTCATCAGATTCTCAAAAGTACAGTTTTTAATGTACTTGTGCATTGGATTTGCATTCTCCCTTCTCTATAGATGCTCTGAAATTTGCATATTGACCACCAAAAGCAAACAAACAGACAAATGGGAAAACAGTGAAATGCAGTTTATAGAAATTGCTGGAATATTCATCCTATGAATGTGAATGCAATGAACGAAATATGATCCAAACTAATTCAAACTGAAAACTAACTGATCAAAAGAGATATATTATTTTCCCTGAGAGACGAGCTGTGGCATTTCAGCAACTTTCCTTCTTGTACATTTCCTGGTTTCTGGGGCTGCATAAAGCACTAGGGTGGAGTCCTTGGTGTTCTCTGAGCCTTGTTGTTTTCTTGCAGACATTTCATTGCCAGGCTAGGCAACATCTTCAGTGCGAAATGGGAGTGGGACTTGCTCTCTGTTTATATACCATGGCTTGTCCTGCTTGTGTTGGTGGAGGTGTTGTTCTCTTCTTAGTAGTTCCTTGATTGGGCTGTTGTTTGCTACTTGGTTGATTGACTGAGTTAACAGTTCCTTGATTAGGGTATGTTGTGCTGTTTGATTGTTCCTCTGGTGCTAATCCTGGTGTTAATCTTTGCATATCTGGGTGATGATTGCTGGCAAGGAGGTGTTCTGGTCTTCTGGCTTTTCTATTGTCTCTTATGAATGGTATGTAAATGTTGTTTACCTCTATGTGTCTGTTGGTGGCTGCTTTGTCTGAGTGCCAAGCTTCCAGGAATTCTCTAGCACAAGGGTCGGAAATGGCGGCTCGCGAGCCAAATGCGGCTCTTTGGCCCCTTGAGTGTGGCTCTTCCGCAGGCAGGCGTGGCGGGGCAGGTGCGGCAGCGGGCATGGTGTGCGTGGCTGTGGGCATACTAGGCCCAGCCTCTCTTTTTCCTCCGGGGACGGGCTTCACACAGTCTCGCGAGAGTTTGGAAGCCTCCGTCTCCGGCAGCCATCTTGACGACGGGCACTTGCCCATCGCCTTAACCCAGGGCTTTCCAAACTGTGTGTTGACACAATACTGTGTCGCTGGGGCCCCCAAGTGTGTCGCGTGACAAGCCGGAAGCGCTGATGAAAATGCCCTCGGTTCTGGCAGGGAGGTGAAAATCGCGTGCGCGCGCGCTGCCAGGCCACCAGGAGTGGAAATTCTCCGCACCAATCAGCTGTGCGTCGGGAAGCCCGGCAGCCTGCACGCACGATTTTTGCCTCCCTGCCGGACCCGAGGGCATTTTCGGGGTCCCCGGAGTCTGCCCTTTCGAAGGGGCAGCACTGCTGCTGCTGCTGCCGCTGCCCCTTTGAAAGGGCAGGCTCCGGGGACCCCGAAAATGCCCTCGGTTCTGGCAGGGAGGCAAAAACCTCCCTTCCCCTCCCCGCACACGCTGCCCTGGAGTGGGGTGGAAGTTTTCCCCGCAGAACAGCTGAGCTCTGCTTGCGCGCAGCCTCCCTGCCTAAACTGAGGTGCTGCCCCTTCGAAAGGGCAGGCTCCGGGGACCCCGAAAATGCCCTCGGTTCTGGCAGGGAGGCAAAAGCCTCTCTTCCCCTCCCCGCACTCACAGGCTGCCCTGGAGTGGGGTGGAAGTTTTCCCCGCAGAACAGCTGAGCGCTGCTTGCGCGCAGCCTCCCTGCCTAAACTGAGGTGCTGCCCCTTCGAAAGGGCAGGCTCCGGGGACCCCGAAAATGCCCTCGGTTCTGGCAGGGAGGCAAAAGCCTCTCTTCCCCTCCCCGCACTCACAGGCTGCCCTGGAGTGGGGTGGAAGTTTTCCCCGCAGAACAGCTGAGCGCTGCTTGCGCGCAGCCTCCCTGCCTAAACTGAGGTGCTGCCCCTTCGAAAGGGCAGGCTCCGGGGACCCCGAAAATGCCCTCGGTTCTGGCAGGGAGGCAAAAGCCTTTCTTCCCCTCCCCGCACGCACACGCTGCCCTGGAGTGGGGTGGAAGTTTTCCCCGCAGAACAGCTGAGCGCTGCTTGCGCGCAGCCTCCCTGCCTAAACCGAGGTGCTGCCCCTTCAAAAGGGCAGGCTCCGGGGACCCCGAAAATGCCCTCGGTTCTGGCAGGGAGGCAAAAATTGCGCCTGCACGCTGCGGGGCTTCCCGGCGCACAGCTGATCAGCACAGAGAATTTCCACCCCGTCCCCCCCCACCGTGCCAATCAGCTGTGCGTCGGGAAGCCGGCAGCCTGCACACGATTTTTGCCTCCCTGCTGGAACCGAGGGCATTTTCGCGGTCCCCGGAGCCTGCCCTTTCGAAGGGGCAGCACCTCAGTTTAGGCAGGGAGGCTGCGCGCAAGCAGCGCTCAGCTGTTCTGCGGGGAAAACTTCCACCCCACTCCAGGGCAGCGTGTGCGTGCGGGGAGGGGAAGAGAGGCTTTTGCCTCCCTGCCAGAACCAAGGGCATTTTCGGGGTCCCCGGAGCCTGCCCTTTTGAAGGGGCAGCACCTCAGTTTAGGCAGGGAGGCTGCGCGCAAGCAGCGCTCAGCTGTTCTGCGGGGAAAACTTCCACCCCACTCCAGGGCAGCGTGTGCGTGCGGGGAGGGGAAGAGAGGCTTTTGCCTCCCTGCCAGAACCGAGGGCATTTTCGGGGTCCCCGGAGCCTGCCCTTTTGAAGGGGCAGCACCTCAGTTTAGGCAGGGAGGCTGCGCGCAAGCAGCGCTCAGCTGTTCTGCGGGGAAAACTTCCACCCCACTCCAGGGCAGCCTGTGCGTGCGGGGAGGGGAAGAGAGGCTTTTGCCTCCCTGCCGGAACCGAGGGCATTTTTGGGGTCCCCGGAGTCTGCCCTTTCGAAGGGGCAGCGGTGGTGGGCCATCAGTGCTTCCGGGTTCCAGGACGCCGCTGCTGCCGCTGCCCCTTTGGAAGAGCAGGCTCTGGGGACCCCGAAAATGCCCTCGGTTCCAGCAGGAAGGCAAAAATCGCGCGCGCACGCTGCGGGGCTTCCCGGCGCACAGCTGATCAGCACAGAGAATTTCCACCCCGTCCCCCCCCACCGCGCCAATCAGCTGTGCGTCGGGAAGCCGGCAGCCTGCACGCGATTTTTGCCTCCCTGCTGGAACCGAGGGCATTTTCGCGGTCCCCGGAGCCTGCCCTTTCGAAGGGGCAGCCATTGCCGCCGCAGCCACAACCGCCGGTGCTTCCAGGTTTTTGTGGGCTGGCCGTTGGTGTGTCGCCAACGGCAAAAGTTTGGAAAGCCCTGCCTTAACCTCTTCCTTGCTGCTCTGCTTACTCTTTTTCTCCGTGCAAAAGCAGCACATTTCCACCCCACAGCCCTAAGTGTGCGCAATTGGCTCCCGCCCGCAAACCCCGCTCCCGCGCTGGATTCCCCACCAGCTTTACTTTGCCTGGACTGGGGGCGTGAGAGGCTCCGGAAGAGAAGCGACTGGAGCAGTTGAGCCTCTCTTTCCCTTCTTCTTCCAAACCTCCCCCGCCCCCTTCCAGAGCAATTTGTCGAAGACGCCCGCTTGCTGCTGCTGCGTGGCTGCTGCTCAACTGATCATGAAGGAACCAGGATGTTTACGCGAGCGTGCTTTACCTACCCACTTTTTAACATATTTGGTTCTGCTGGGGGCGGGGAAAGGATCTTGACCGGCCAGGGAAGGCGCGCGGGCGGAGCTGCCTGCCTGGCACTTGGGCGCTCCGGCTGGGGTGCAGCGCGACGGGAGGATCGCCGGCGGCCCGCGAGGACCGGCCAGGGAAGGCACGCGGGCGGAGCTGCCTGCCTGGCACTCGGGCGCTCCGGCTGGGGTGCAGCGGGACGGGAGCTCCGCCCGCGTGCCTTCCCTGGCCGGTCCTCGCGGGCCGCCGGCGATGCTCCCGTCCCGCTGCACCCCAGCCAGAGCGCCCGAGTGCCAGGCAGGCAGCTCCGCCTGCGCAGTCGTGGCAGCGGGCATGGCGGCGGCGGGCACTGCAGCGGGCATGGCAGCAGCAGGCCCTAAGTGTGCGCGATTGGCCCCCGCCCGCAAACCCCGCCCCCTTCCACGCGATTGGCTCCCGCCCGCAAACCCCGCCCCCTTCCACGCGATTGGCCCCCGCCCGCAAACCCCGTCCCCTGGCTCTCGAGCACTTAAAAATGTGCACGAGCATACCAAAATGGCTCTCGGCTCAAAAAGTTTGCCGACCCTTGCTCTAGCATTTTTGGATTTGGCTTGGTTTGTCAGATTTCTTATACTATATGATATTGGTAAATTGGATTTCTTTTCAAAGCAAAAGTGTTTTGGCAAATTGCATCTTTTACAAAGCAAAGCAAAGCAAAGCAAAGCAAAGCATTCTCATGGTGACGTGAATGCCAGGTGGCTGGACAACAGAGAAGCCTTGGCTTTGTTTACGTCTTCATGAGATATGGAGCGAGAAGGTACCATATTATGGCTAGCAATGGAAATCTTCCCATGAGAGATATCCTCCTGATGACCTTCAGTGGGAAGCCTTGCCCATGCCCAAGCCCCCCCTGAGCAAGGAGGAGGGAGGAACTCAGTGCGTAGATGCAGCACTGCTAACCAATAGCAACTCATGCTGTGTGCTTTGAGGCCTAGTGTGTGTAACAGCTAACATCCAGCCAATCAGAATGCTAGAAGGTCTGAATATACAACCATGCAGAATGGTGTTCTATGTCTTCTTGATTTCTAGTGTCTTTAGCTATGTAGTTCTTCACATGTTCACTTCCCGTGGACTGGGCAGAGTGAGCTATGCCTGGCTTTGGGTATAGGCCATGGCAGGAACTCTGGCCCTGGGATCAATACACGGAACTCTGCTTATAAGATTGTTTTGTTTTCCTTTTACAATGATGTATCCTGTATATTCATCTTTTGCATTTTTGCGATAATGTGATTGTATCTGCATTATTGCCCTATGCTAAACAGTAAACACTGTTGGCCCTAACAAGCTGCATTCTTGTCTGTTTATTCTCAAGCCTCGGGTTTTTCCCCTTTAAGCCAGCATATACCCCATCATGGTTTAGGATGCTCACAGTTTCCTGGTTGAAAGTATGGTTAGGTCTGTCCATGTGTTGTGAGATTAAAGAGTTTTCATCGTGTCTTCTGACTGCTAGTTGGTGTTCGTGGATGCGTTCTGCTAGTCTTCTGCCGGTCTGTCCTACATAGTGGCTGTTACAGTCCTTACACTGTATGTTGTAGATAACTCCTGTTTTTTTCTTCTTGGGCTACTGGGTCTTTTGGGTTACTTACGATATTCTGAAGGGTTTTGGTTGGTTTGTGTGCTACAGTGATGCCGTGTGGATGTAACAGTCTATTAGTAGTTTCTGAGATGTTTCTGATGTATGGCAGTGTAATCCTTTTCATAGCTTCTGTTGGTTTTGCTGTTGTGGGTTGAGTGGTCAGGCACTTTTTGATAAAGTTGCGTGGATATCCATTTTGCTGGAAGATGCTATATAAGTGGTCTGTTTCCTTTTTCTGGTGTTCTGGGTTGCTGCAATGCATTTGTGCTCGTCTGAATAGTGTTCTTACACAGCTCCTCTTGTGGGAGGTAGGGTTATTGCTTTGGTAGTGGAGCACTTGGTTAGTGTGGGTAGATTTCCAGTAGACTTGTGTTTCTAGAATGCCCTCATTTCCTCTACTGATGAGGATATCCAAGAAGGGTAGTGTGTTGTTGTTTTTTTATATATTTTTTATTCAAATTTTACAATATACATAGTTAAAAGTTAGAAACGAAACGAAAATAGAAATACAAATCAAAGAGAGAGAGAAAAAGGTGTAGAAAAGCAAAGCAAAGAAATAGAAAAATAGAAAAAGGTATAGAAAGTAGTCGACTTCCGATCTATCTATGGTCATAAGAATACATAAAAAGAATTTTTCTTACATGCTAGCATTTGATATAATTTACATATACATTTCTTGTCTAATATATTTTATTATATAATATAATCATCAAAACCCCATGCGAGCTTTGCTCCGCCTGCATTTTGCAAATAGTCCATCAACGGTTTCCACTCTTTAAGATAGTAACGATTTGAATTTTCTTTTAGTAAACATATCAATTTATCATTTTCTGCCATATCCATTAATTTTAACATCCATTCTTGTATTGTTGGTAAAGTTTGATTTTTCCAATTTTGTGCATAAAGAAGTCTTGCTGCTGTATTCATGTATTGTGAAATTCTAATGAAGTGTTTCTCTGTTTGTACATCTAATAGTCCAAGTAAAAATCTGTAGCCTGAATCATGTCAACTGGATTTCTATTTTCTCAGTGGAAACATTTCGCTCCTTATCCAAGGAGCTTCTTCAGTCTGAGCAAAGTTAGTAAGAGAATCCTAAATATGTTTCTAGGTAGCTGTGTGACCTTACACCTGGGGCTAGGTCATGGTTATATTGAGATGTTATTTTAAGTCCTTTTATCATCTAAAGGAGGATCGTTAAGATCACCATGCTAATATAACCATGACCTAGCCCCAGGTGTAAGGTCACACAGCTACCTAGAAACATATTTAGGATTCCCTTACTAACTTTGCTCAGACTGAAGAAGCTCCTTGGATAAGGAGCAAAACGTTTCCACTGAGAAAATAGAAATCCAGTTGACATGATTCAAGCTACAGACAATTCCACCTGGATGACTGAGAACCTTCATAGACATATATCCAAGTAAAAATATTTCTGGTTTAAATGGAATTCTTGTTTGTAGTATATTTTGCATCAATGAGTGTATTTCAGTCCAAAATTTCTTTGCCACCTCACATGTCCACCACATGTGGTAAAAAGACCCCTCTTGTTTTTTACATTTCCAACATAAGTTGGAGACATTCCCATACATTTTAGCAAGTTTTTGTGGGGTCATGTACCACCTGTACATCATCTTATAAAAATTTTCCTTCAAATTGTAACACAGAGTGAATTTTAATCCTTTGTTCCACATATCTTCCCATTGTTGCATTTGAATATTATGTCCAATACTTTTTGCCCATTGAATCATTCAGTCTTTAACTTGTTCCTCCACCATTACTCCTTTTAACAGTAATTTATACATTTTAGAAATTAGGTGTTCATCTGTTTCACATAGTTGTATCTCAAACTCCGATTTAATTTGTTCAAATTCCAATTTTTTTTGTCTAATTTGAATTTCTCTATAAGTTGCATATAGGAAAGCCATTGAAAAGTATATCCTTCTTGAGCAAGTTCTTCTTTTGATTTTGTTACATAATGCCCTTGTTCTTTTTTTAAAAAGTCCTTATAAGTCAGCCATTTATCTTTATTTCTTACTTCTGTTCTGTGAAATGCTTCTTGCGTAGAAATCCATAAGGGTCTCTTATAACATAAGGTCGGCTTGTATTTATTCCAAATTCTCAACAAAGATCTTCTAATATAATGATTTTTAAAGTCCACATTAACTTTAGCTTTGTCATACCATAAATATCCATGCCATCCAAATCTTAATTCCTGACCCTCCAAATTCAATAATTTTTCATTTTTCAGAACAATCCATTCTTTAAGCCATACCAAACCACAAGCCGCATGATATAATTTCAAGTCCGGGAGGCCTAAGCCACCTCTTTCTTTTGAATCTTGTAGAACTTTATATTTTATTCTTGGTTTTTTCCCTTGCCAGATAAACTTGGAAATATCCCTCTGCCATTGTTTAAATGGTTCCTCTGATGTCAAGATAGGTAGTGTTTGAAAAAGGTATAAGATTCGTGGTAAGATATTCTTTTTGATCGCCGATATTCTACCTAATAATGATAATTGCAATTTTATCCATCTATCTAGGTCTTTTTTAATATCTGTCCAAAGTGGAATATAATTATTCTTAAATAATTTGACATTTTTAGATGTTAAATATATTCCCAAATATTTTACTTTTTTCTCCATAGAATAACCCATCATTTCTCTCAATTTCTCTTGTTGATGGTAATCCATATTTTTAGTCAAAACTTTTTTTTTTTTAGGTTCACTTTGAACCCTGCTAACGACCCAAAGTCTTCCAATTTCTGCATCAATAACTCAATCCCATCCAGTGGGTTCTCTAAGGTAATGACTAGGTCGTCAGCAAAGGCTCTTAGTTTATAAACTTCCTTTTTAACTCTAATACCATGAATACCATCTTCTTGTCTAATATCTCTAAGCAAGACTTCTAAGACCAATATAAACAAAAGTGGAGATAAAGGACAACCTTGTCTTGTACCTTTCTGTATTTCGCATGGTTTACTAAATTCTCCATTAACAATTATTTTTGCAAATTGTGGAGTATATATTGATTTAATCCACTTAATGAAATTTCCTCCAAAATTCATAGTCTGCAATACTTTAAACATAAAAGACCAATTTAAATTATCAAAAGCTTTTTCAGCATCTATGAATATCAATGCAGCTTGTTTTTTATTATGTTGTTCCAAGTACTCCGAAACATCCAGGACATTTCTAACATTGTCTCTGATTTGTCTTTTAGGTAAAAATCCTGCTTGATCTTGATGAATAAAATTTCTAAGAATATTTTTCATTCTTTCCGCCAACACTGTTGTAAATATCTTATAGTCATTATTCAATAATGATATTGGTCTATAATTCTTTGTTGAAGTCAAGTCTTGCTGTTCTTTCGGGATCAATGTAATATGGGCCTCTTTCCAAGTTTCCGGCATGATTCCTGTTTCCAAAATCGAATTCATAGTTTTCTGTAGAGGTATACATAGTTCATCTTCAAAACATTTATAGTAGGCTGCCGATAGGCCATCAGGTCCAGGTGTTTTTCCACTATTAATTTTCTTAAAGGCCATTGTCATTTCCTCTATTGTTATAGGATTATTAAGCATTATTCTTTGTTGATCATCTAGAACAGTTAGTTTCTGCTTACTCATATATTCATCGATATCTGCTAGTTGAACATCCTGTTTTTTATACAATGCTGAATAATAAGAACGAAAAGCTTCTTGTATATCTACATTATTCACTAAGATTTTCCCTTCGTGTTGTATATTAGAGATTACATTTTTTTTGTCTTTGTTTTCTCAGTTTGTAAGCTAACCATCTTCCTGGTTTGTTTGCAAATTCAAAATATTTTTGTTTCGTGAATTTCATTTGAGTCTCTATTTCCTGTATCAAAATCATCAATATTTGCTTTTGTAGGAATTTAATTTGAGTCATCAATGTATCATCCATTGGTTTATCCCTCAAACATATCTCTTTACTCTTAATTTCATCTAAAATCAGTTGAATTTTTTCTCGTTTCTTTCTCTTCATTTGGGCATTATATTGGATAAAATAACCCCTCATATAAGCTTTGCTAGTATCCCAGACAATTTGAGTACTAGTACCCTTATTTAAATTCAGTAAAAAATATTCTCTTAACCTTTTCTTACATATATCTACAATATCCTCTTTCCGAAAAATTGACTCACTTAATCTCCATCGAAATACATTCCTTTTCCCTTGATAGTTAGCAATACAGGATTATGATCTGAGAAAGATTTAGGTAATATTTCAACCTTATTAACATCCATCATTAAACTTTTAGAAATCAAGAACATATCTATTCTGGAAAATGATTTATACCTCTCTGAATAATATGTATATTCTTTAGAGTTCCCATTTATAAGTCTCGAAATATCTTATAAGTCCAACATGTCTTTCAAATAAAAAAATGTTTGGGGTAGTTTTCCCTGTGTAGGTTTCACATTTTTTTGTGAGTGTCTATCTTCCATTGGGAGAATCACCCCATTCCAGTCACCCATAAAACACCAATTCTCATATGATAAATCCAAAAGTTTATCCATCAAATAATCCTTTATTGAAGTTTGGAGCATAAAGTCCAACCATCAATCTGTGGCTTGAATCATGTCAACTGGATTTCTATTTTCTTAGTGGAAACGTTTCACTCCTTATCCAAGGAGCTTCTTCAGTCTGAGTAAAGTTAGTAAGGGAATCCTTAAATATGTTTCTAGGCTGGCTGTGTGACCTTGCACCTGGGGCTAGGTCATGGTTATTTTTGAGATGTTTGTTTCTAAGTCCCTTTATCATCTAAAGGAGGATCGTTAAGATTACCCTGCTGCTGTTGAGCTTGTGAAATGGTCTTAATCTTCCTAGGCACAGAAGACAAAGCAGGAAGGAAGATAGGGGAAAGGTTATGCCTGAGGCCCCCACCTCTATTCAAGGAAGGATTTTCCAAGTTGGCATGAATGGATTCCTTGACCCCTCTCTCAAACCACCTATCTTCTCTGTCTAAAATGTGAACATTAATGTCCTCAAATGAGTGTCCTTTTTCCTTTAGATGAAGATAAACTGCTGACTCTGGTCCTGTGGTGTTACTTCTCCTGTGTTGGGCCATCCTCCTGTACAAAGGTTGTTTGGTTTCTCCAATGTAGAGTTCAGAGCACTCCTCACTGCACTGGATTGCATACACTACATTGCTTTCCTTGTGTTTTGGAGTTTGATCTTTGGGGTGTACAAGCCTCTGTCTCAGTGTGTTGGTGGGTTTGAAATATACAGGTATGTGGTGTTTGCCAAATATCCGTTTGATCTTTTCAGACACGCCAGCCATGTAAGGAATGACCAGGTTCTTCCGTTTACTCTGAGTCTCAGCCCTATCTGTCGCTGTTTTAGGTCTGGTAGACTTAGATTTGGTGAAGGCCCAATTTGGATATCCACAGGCCTGCAGAGCTGTTCTCAGATGCTGCTTTTCATTCTTTTTGGAATCCATGGAGGTGGGGATGGTTTCTGCTCTGTGTGACAATGTCCTGATGACTCCTAGTTTGTGCTGCAGTGGATGGTGGGAGTCAAACATCAGGTATTGATCTGTGTGTGTGGGTTTCCTGTAGATTTCCAACCATCAATGTTTCAGTCCCTTGTATATTAACTTCCACTGCAATGTATCTTCCTTCATCATCAGTCAAAAGATGGGCGGTTATATAAATTAAATAAATAAATAAATAAATAAATAAATTTTAGATTCAATTTTTGTTGCATATATAAAACTAAAATTTTTGTTTTTGTATCAAATACTTGGTGTATTTGATCATCAAATATGAGTCTCTTGTAAACAAATTATATCCAATCTCAGTTTTTTCAAAAAATGAAAGATTTTTTTTTCTTTTTTGGGGGGAGTTAGACCCATTGATCTCCAGCAAAGGAGATCGTTACCTTGTCGTGGTGCTGGAGCTTGAGCACCTCAATGAAACCATGAGCTAAACTGTGAAGGGACACCCAAGACAGGAAGGTCGTGGCAGAGAGGTCAGACTAAATACGATCCCTGGGGAAGGTAACGGCAACCCACCCCAGTATTCTTGCCGTGAAAACTAAATGGATCAGTACAACCAGAGATATGTCGGTATACCATCGGAAGATGGGACTCCCAGGTCAGAAGATGGTCAAAATGCTACTGGGGAGGAACAGAGGATAAGTTCAACTAGCCCCAGATGTGATGACGCAGCTAGATCAAAGCCGAAAGGACGGCTAGCGGCCGATTGTGCTGGTGGTGAACGACGAATCCGATGTTCTAAAGATCAACACACCATAAGAACCTGGAATGTAAGATCTATGAGCCAGGGCAAATTGGATGTGATTATTGGTGAGATGTCAAGATTAAATATAGACATTTTAGGTGTCAGTGAACTGAAATGGACTGGAATGGGCCACTTCACATCAGATGACCACCAGATCTACTACTGTGGACAAGAGGACCACAGAAGAAATGGAGTAGCCTTCATAATTAGTAATAAAGTGGCTAAAGCAGTGCTTGGATACAATCGAAAAAACGATAGAATGATCTCAATTCGAATTCAGGGTAAGCCATTTAACATCATAGTGATCCAAATATACGCCCCAACCACAGATGCTGAGGAAGCAAAAGTAGATCAGTTCTATGAGGATCTGCAGCACCTACTGGATAATACACCAAAAAGAGAAGTTATTTTCATTACAGGAGATTGGAATGCTAAGGTGGGTAGTCAGACGACACCTGGAATTACAGGCAAGCATGGTCTGGGAGAACAAAATGAAGCAGGACATAGGCTGATAGAATTTTGCCAAGACAACTCACTGTGCATAACAAACACTCTCTTCCAACAACCTAAAAGACGACTTTATACATGGACTTCACCAGATGGTCGACACCGAAATCAGATTGACTACATCCTTTGCACCCAAAGGTGGCGAACATCTATACAGTCGGTAAAAACAAGACCTGGAGCTGACTGTAGTTCAGATCACGAACTTCTTATTGCAAAATTTAGAATCAGACTAAAGAGAATAGGGAAGACCCACAGATCAGTTAGATATGAGCTCACTAATATTCCTAAGGAATATGCAGTGGAGGTGAAGAATAGATTTCAGGGACTAGATTTAGTAGATAGGGTCCGGAAGAACTATAGACAGAAGTTCGCAACATTGTTCAGGAGGCGGCAACAAAAAACGTCCCAAAGAAAAAGAAAAGCAAGAAGGCAAGATGGCTGTCTGCTGAGACACTGGAAGTAGCCCAAGAAAGAAGGAAAGCAAAAGGCAACAGTGATAGGGGGAGATATGCCCAATTAAATGCAAAATTCCAGAGGTTAGCCAGAAGAGATAAGGAATTATTTTTAAACAAGCAATGTGCGGAAGTGGAAGAAGACAATAGAATAGGAAGGACAAGAGACCTCTTCCAGAAAATTAGAAACATTGGAGGTAAATTCCAGGCAAAAATGGGTATGATCAAAAACAAAGATGGTAAGGACCTAACAGAAGCAGAAGAGATCAAGAAATGGTGGCAAGAATATACGGAAGATCTGTATAGGAAGGATAATAATATTGGAGATAGCTTTGACGGTGTGGTCAGTGAGTTAGAGCCAGACATCCTGAAGAGTGAGGTTGAATGGGCCTTAAGAAGCATTGCTAATAACAAGGCAGCAGGAGACGACGGTATCCCAGCTGAACTGTTTAAAATCTTGCAAGATGATGCTGTCAAGGTGATGCATGCCATATGCCAGCAAATTTGGAAAACACAGGAATGGCCATCAGATTGGAAAAAATCAACTTATATCCCCATGCCAAAAAAGGGAAGCACTAAAGAATGTTCAAACTATCGAACAGTGGCACTTATTTCACATGACAGTAAGGTAATGCTCAAGATCTTGCAAGGTAGACTCCATTAATTCATGGAGCGAGAATTGCCAGATGTACAAGCTGGGTTTAGAAAAGGAACTAGAGACCAAATTGCCAATATCCGCTGGATAACGGAGAAAGCCAGGGAGTTTCATAAAAACATCTATTTTTGTTTTATTGACTATTCTAAAGCCTTTGACTGTGTGGATCATAACAAATTGTGGCAAGTTATTGGTGGTATGGGGATACCAAGTCATCTTGTCTGCCTCTTGAGGAATCTGTATAACGACCAAGTAGCAACGGTAAGAACAGAGCACGGAACAACGGACTGGTTTAAGATTGGGAAAGGAGTACGGCAGGGCTGTATACTCTCACCCTACCTATTCAACCTGCACGCAGAACACATCATGTGACGTGCTGGGCTTGAGGAATCCAAGGCTGGAGTTAAAATCGCTGGAAGAAACATTAACAATCTCAGATATGCAGATGATACCACTTTGATGGCTGAAAGCGAGGAGGAGTTGAGGAGCCTTATGACGAAGGTGAAAGAAGAAAGTTCAAAAGCTGGGTTGCAGTTAAACCTCAAAAAAACCAAGATTATGTCAACCAGCTTGATTGATAACTGGCAAATAGAGGGAGAAAACGTGGAGGCAGTGACAGACTTTGTATTTCTAGGCGCAAAGATTACTGCAGATGCTGACTGCAGCCAGGAAATCAGAAGACGTCTACTTCTTGGGAGGAGAGCAATGGCAAAACTTGATAAAATAGTTAATAGCAGAGACATCACACTGACAACAAAGGTCCGCATAGTTAAAGCAATGGTATTCCCTGTAGTAACCTATGGCTGTGAGAGCTGGACCATAAGGACGGCTGAGCGAAGGAAGATAGATGTTTTTGAACTGTGGTGTTGAAGGAAAATTCTGAGCGTGCCTTGGACTGCAAGAAGATCAAACCAGTCCATACTCCAGGAAATAAAGCCAGACTGCTCACTTGAGGGAATGATATTAAGGGCAAAACTGAAGTACTTTGGCCACATAATGAGAAGACAGGATACCCTGGAGAAGATGCTGATGCTCGGGAAAGTGGAAGGCAAAAGGAAGAGGGGCCGACCAAGGGCAAGATGGATGGATGATATTCTGGAGGTGACGGACTCGACCGTGGGGGAGATGGGGGTGGCGACGGCCGACAGGAAGCTCTGGCGTGGGCTGGTCCATGAAGTCACGAAGAGTCGGAAGCGACTGAACGAATAATCAACAAAGCCCCATTGATATTCCATGTTAAGTATTTATAGTCCATAGTATTTTGATGTTTAAAAGTCCTTTTTTAAATCCAGTCCAGAGGCTCCCATGTCCGATAAATCTTCACTCTTCTCTTTATCTTTAGATGTCTCTCCCTTTTCCTCCAAATCTTTGGATGCATCACTCATGTCTGTCTTGTGTTTCTCCAAGAATGCTTTTGCTTTTAGGATGGAAGTTATCTTATATCTTTGCCCTTTAAACATAAAAGATACTCCTTCTAATCTTTCCAGTCGAAATGGTATGTTATTTTGTTTTAATTTATCTGTAAAGAAGGAGTAATCTTTTCTTTTTCTTAATATTCTCAAGGGTACTTCTTTTAAAACATATATATATATATATATATATATATATATATATATATATATATATATATAAGCTAGAGCCGCTGTTAAGGCCTACCTTGTGGCGGTAAGAGCGGCGAAACGTCAATATTTCTCTGATCTTATTGCGTCCGCAGAATGCCGCCCAACGGCCCTCTTTAAGATCACTCGGTCCCTTTTGGGCAAGATGGGTCCTGAGACCCACCTTCAGGGCCGTGCAGAGGAATTTGCTATGCATCTGTAGGACAAAATCGCTCGAATCCATTCCAAGTTGGACTCCAGACATGAGACAGAGTCTGGCGAGATACCGGGGGAGCGTATTTACCCAGTTATCTGGGAACGGTTTGACCCTGTTGGAACTGAGGAAGTGGACAGGATCCTTCGAGCAGCAAATGCCACCACTTGTCATCTATATCCATACCCCTCCTGGCTGGTGAAAGCAGCTAGGGGGGTGACATGTGGTTGGGTCCAGGCGATGGTCAATGCATCCTTGGGAGAGGGGGTGTTTCTAACTGCCTTTAAGGAGGTATTGGTGCACCCCCTCCTCAAGAAACCATCTCTGGACCCTATGGTGCTGGATAATTTCCGCCCAGTCTCCCCCCTTCCCTTTTTGGGGAAGGTGGTTGAGAAAGTGGTGGCGTTGCAGCTCCAGAGGATCCTGGATGAAACGGATTATCTAGACCCCTTTCAGTCAGGTTTCAGGCCTGGACATGGAACTGAAACAGCATTGGTCGCACTTATGGATGATCTCTGGCGGGAGCGGGATGGTGGCAGTGCATCCATCCTAGCTCTCCTTGACCTCTCAGTGGCTTTTGATACCATCGACCATGGTATCCTTTTGGGTCGGCTCAGGGAGTTGGGGGTGGGCAGCGTGGTTTTGTGCTGGTTCACCTCCTTCCTTCAGGGCTGGTCCCAATCGGCGGTGATAGGGAGTGAGAGATCCGACCCTCGACCCCTCCTCTGTGGGGTGCCGCAGGGTTCGGTGATGGGATATATTCTGGCTTAAAGGGGAAAAACCGAGGCTTGAGAATAAACAGACAAGAATGCAGCTTGTTAGGGCCAACAGTGTTTACTGATAGCATAAGGCAATAATGCAGATACAATCACAATATCGCAAAAATGAAAAAGATGGATATACGTGATACATCATTGTAAAAGGAAAAACAAAACAAACTTATAAGCAGAGTTCCGTGTATTGATCCCAGGGCCAGAGTTCCTGCCATGGCCTATACCCAAAGCCAGGCATAGCTCACTCTGCCCAGTCCACGGGAAGTGAACACGTGAAGAACTACATGGCTAAAAGACACTAGAAATCAAGAAGACATAGAACACCATTTTGCATGGTTGTATATTCAGTTCTTCTAGCTTTCTGATTGGCTGGATGTTAGCTGTTACGTACACTAGGCCTCAAAGCACATAGCATTGGGTGGCGGTGCTGCATCTACGCACTGAGTTCCCCCCCCTCCTTGCTCAGGGGGGCCTGGGCAAGGCTTCCCACAGAAGGAAATCAGGAGACCTTATTCCCATGCAATCTAGTCAAAACAATACACAGGTGACAGTTGTTATCTTGCACCTGCACTTCACGTCACCATGAGAACCTTGGCTTTGTAAAAGATGCAATTTGCCAAGACACTTTTGCTTTGTAGAGAAACCCAATTTACCAATGTCATATGGTATAAGAAATCTGACACCCCTCCACATTGGGTTTCGACACAATGCAAACAATGATGGAAGTTGTTCAAAGCTTTAAAATACATTTGTACAGAAACAGAAACAACAAAGGGTAATACATGTAATAAGCACACTATTCAAGTTATAGTTTTTACAACCAATAGTCATCAACACTAGAAATTGGTTTAAAAACACTTGTTACACATATGTATAATGCACAATATACACTTCATGCAATGTTTTATTCAGATACTTACAAATACATAATAATACAACTTATGCAGGAATATAAAACACAGTCAAATAGGAACAGAAAAACATTGCCCTCATTGGCCCCTTCTTTGCAAGAATTGCAGCTGGCATAGATAAGCAGAAATTCCAAACTCGCTAGCTGCTCTGTTTGAAGCAAAGGTTCGTTTTGATTTTAAGAAAATCGCAGGGCTGTTTCAACCCTTTGCAAGCTCACGAGGGCTAAACCATTTTGCAAGCTTGGTACCCTACCTGGGCGAAACTAATTCAGGGCATGTCCACTGCGTTACTGCAGAGTGATATACTGTACAACAAATTAAGGATAAGCTTTCCTTTACACAAATGACACTCTGTAACACTCTGTCATTTGACACTCTCAAGAACCATAGGATTCTCTGTTCTGGGCTTTTGTAACTTCAACACCAAGATAAATGTTTGAATTTGTGCTGAACTTCCTAAGCTGTCAATTCTATTTCAGCTGACTGACAAATTCTTATACAAGGTGGAAAACTTCAGTTTCTAAGCAGAAAACCAACTCACATACGTACGAAGTCCTACACAAACTTCTACACTTTCTTATGTACACATAGAAAACAGCACGTGACTGTTCTACACATCTCAGTTTGCATCTGCACCATGCTATCAATGACTGGCCTGCTTTAAAATCCATAAAGCACCCTGTTAAGTCAATGAACTGTTTGGGAACTGCCACACATGTAGAGCCAAAACGCTTGCCGTACACACACTGTTTCAGGGAGATCTACATTCAAATATGCTGTGCCAACATCACAATATGTAAATGGACACCTGTTTCCACGCTACGCAACCAGAAAACGCACCACACGTAAATATTCTGGCCTAGCTGTGGGTGCATACACTAGATCCACAGTTCACAAACTCCTTTTGTGAACAAATCCCTGGGCAACACTGGCTTTACACTGCAGAGTATTACCAGAAAGAAATGTCTTTCTGAACACTCATCTGGAACCTACAGCTTACTAAAACAAAGGATAGGTTGGTTACTTTTAACACTTCACCAAAACTCAAAATGACTATCCACAGCTGTGTTCCAATGTTCTTCTTGCCTCTCAAAGGCAGGAGCAACACATCTAGCAAAGACTGGGTTTTCTCAGGCAACTTGACACACTTATTCTGAACACCCCTTGATGGCATAAAGCCATATTGCACTTCCCAAATTTTGCTGCTGTCATGAGTTCTTAGGATTGATCAGAAAGTCAGAGGGTCCTTCAAGGATTCAGAGAAGAACCTTCCTGTTAATCAACAGCCTCTTTCACTTCATTATTCCACCACTCATCCTATTTCATATTTCCCATCAGTGTAACTTCTGTGGCACTCTGTGATCTAATTTTTTTACTCTGTTTCAAACATCTGCCACATCTTCCTTCCTTACTTCCACTTTCCATTTCCTTTTTTTTCCACATCCAGTTTTTCCCAAAATCCATTCTAACGTTTCCACATTCAGAACTGTCATCACCATTTTATCTATCAGTAATTCTACCCTCATAAATAATCAAATCAATAATATTTTCAGACCTATATTAATTCCTTTGCCATATGTACTCATGAATAAACTTACACTTAAAGCACATATTTGAAGGGGGGGAAATTTCATTTTTCTAAGCTGATCCTCAGTGAATTGTCACTATTCTGAGTATCCCATCATTGAGTATCCTATCACTCTCTCGTCTTGTTCTTACCCATCCATTCCTATCACCTTTTGGATTTTTTTCCCCTCCGCAGTTACATTCATTCAGGATGAGGCGCAATTTTCCCCAAAACTCATCCCTAGTTGTTTCATGATCACTGTTCACTTCAATGTAACTTGCAACTAGGCAACCTATGTATCCCTACTTTCATATACAATCTAGGTGACACCAACTCATACTCTCTGATCTACATTTTTAGCCCTTTTATTCATAATTAATTAAAATTAATTAATTAAATTTTAATTATTAAATAATTAAAAATAATTAAACCTATACCTTCACTTCTCTGAATATACAAAATCAGAACTGCTTTCATTTAGATCTATGATATTTCCCCCCTTTCTTTTAATTTTATAGACTTACAACACATCTCTTTCTTTCATCATCAGTTCACACACTTTATCATTTACTCCCCTTACTGTATATTCCAAGTAATAATCTTCCATATCCCATAGTTGTTATCATATGAGCCCATAAATATTGACTTCCTTCCTCCTCATGGCTTTGGACAATCAAGGCTTTCAAATAAACACTTTAGTAAGAGGGACAAGATGTAGTCTAGATTACCTATGCAACATGCAGCATTTCCTGCAACTGGTAATGAAAGCACTGGTGAGTTTTGGCACATTTTGGCCAGTAAGCCACAAGCTCAGCTAAAGGCCAGTTTTACTCTAAGCATGTGCTCATTATTTTATTATGAGCTAGGAATTTACATGTTGCCTTTTAGATGTCACCCAGCAAACTGGGTAGAAAACAAATAAATGGGCACACCAGAATCCCAGAACTTCTGATAAGTAGCTTTAATATAGAAAAGCTAAGAAGCCATGACAAAAGAATCTCAGCAACAGCTGTAAAGTAACGTACATTCTGTGTATAGTTTCAATGTTCAAAAATCAATGTTGAGATTCTTATGCCTCTTTCTCTCATCTGCACAATGCAAAGAGCTAGAAGTGACTCTTATTTTGGGCAGGAAAGAGAGCTACTATCCAATTGTTGTTTTGGCAACTGTCAGGTTTGTTATTAGTCTGTCTCTGAATGTGAGCGATCTCATCTCACACCACCTGCATCTCACCAGCTAGAATTTGTCTTCCTTTCATAAGAGCTCACACATTTTCCTACTTCACCTTTTCTTTTCTACTTAAATCCTCTATATTTACTGACAGCTCCAAATATCTGCATTGTTGCCAGCCTTTTGATAAATCACACTGTTTGTTTTGCAGCCAGCCTTTTCATTTGCCCAGTTGGGAGCCTGCTAAGCTGTTTATTATATTACCCTGAGCATGAATTAAGGCCACCACTTCCTGACCAAATAAATTGTCTAGGTTGCTGCTACTAGCACGTTATGAAGTTGTTTTCTTTGCGAAAATGAAAAACTTCAACAGACTTGTCTTAGGCTGAGAATGTGGATATCAGAGAAGAAAGAGAGTGCAATAATGCGTAGCTCAAAATAATACTTGGCTAATGCTGATTTGTGTCTGTATGTGTTGCGTTTTGTAATGCACCATGAAAGAAAGAGTAGAAAAAGAGGAGGAAGAGGGGAGAGGAAAGGCTCCAAGTAATACTTCTGAGAAAACATTTTTCTTTCCAGAAAAGAGAAGAATTTTCTTCCAATATTATATGCTTATTGTATGGGCATCATTTCCTCCTCCTTTCTCAAATAGAGGTCCCTCGGATTTTTGGCTAGAGAACATGTTTGGAATTTTGAGAGCAAAACATGGGGATTACATCGTCTATGAGAAAGGCCAGTCCCAAAGTACAAAAGTCTGGTGGTCAGGAAGCCTTGAAAGAAAAGTGCCCCCAGGCACATTGATGCTGATGGGCACCATATTGGAGAAGCCATTTCTAAAATGATCTTAAGTCCACACCACTGTGGAAGATACAAATGGTATTCATATGGTTGACATAGTGGCTTCAGCTGTCACTTGTAGGGAAAGAAAGAAAATTTAGGAGAGAAGAAAAGAATCTATGGTGTTGCCACTGCTAATAGAAGGAGTACTTTTCCTCTTCTTAGGAAAATGCTTTTCTCCATCATACAGAACATCTTTCCCATAGCCAAATTAATCTACCAAGTGAAACAGCTTGGGGAATTCAACCTTTACAAATTCTATGATAGGTAAGGTAAGGTAAGGTAAGGTAAGGTAAGGTAAGGTAAGGTAAGGTAAGGTAAGGTAAGGTACTGTACTCTCTATTTTGTATTTAAATTATACTTTGAAATATAATAAAGCTTTTATGCAAAAAAAAATCTATGATAAAGTGACCTGATCACCCCTTTTGAAACTGAGATAGGATTTGGATTATAGCTGTCTACTGGAATTATTTATTTTATTCACTCTACCTCTCCTTTTATTATTTATTTCTCTCTCCCCATTTCTTTCTCTTTATTCCTTTTATTTATTTCATGCATATGCAGAAACGTGGTCTTGCAGTGGACTTGCTTCAAAGCAAAGAATCAAATTAAGTGGCTTTGAATTAGAGAGATTTGATGTTTTCTGCTGCTTCTGAGTTTCTAGCCGACAATAAACAATGTTCTAACCTGTTCCATAATATACAGCCTTGTCGTACTCCTTTCCCAATTTTGAACCAATCGGTTGTTCCATGTCCGGTTCTAACTGTTGCTTCTTGGCCCGCATACAGGTTTCTCAGGAGACAGGTAGGAGTTAAGATTGCCGGGAGAAATATCAACAACCTCAGATATTTATTTATTTATTATTTAAATTTATATGATCGCCCATCTCCCCCAACGGGGGACTCTATGCAGACGATACCACCCTAATGGCAGAATGTGAAGAGGAACTAATGAGCCTCTTGATGAGGGTGAAAGAGGAGAGTGCAAAAGCTGGCTTGAAACTCAACATTAAAAAAACTCAGATCATGGCATCTGGTCCCATCACTTCCTGGCAAATAGAAGGGGAAGAAATGGAAGCAGTGACAGATTTTATTTTCTTGGGCTCCAAGATCACCGCAGACAGTGACTGCAGCCATGAAATTAAAAGACACTTGCTCCTTGGGAGGAAAGCTATGGCAAACCTAGACAGCATATTAAAAAGCAGAGACATCACCTTGCCAACAAAGGTCCGTATAATTAAAGCTATGGTTTTCCCAGTAGTAATGTATGGCTATGAGAGTTGGACCATAAGGAAGGCTGAGCGCCGAAGAATTGATGCTTTCGAACTGTGGTGCTGGAGAAGACTCTTAAGAGTCCCTTGGACTGCAAGGAGGTCAAATCAGTCAATCCTAAAGGAAATCAACCCTGACTGCTCATTGGAAGGACAGATACTGAAGCTGAAGCTCAAATACTTTGGCCACCTAATGCGAAGAGAAGACTCACTGAAAAAGACCCTGATGCTGGGAAAGACTGAAGGCAAAAGGAGAAGGGGATGGCAGAGGATGAGATGGTTAGATAGCATCACCGATGTAACGAACATGAATTTGAGTAAACTCCGGGAGACAGTGGAGGATAGGAAGGCCTGGCGTGCTATGGTCCATGAGGTCAGGAAGAGTCGGACACGACTAAATGACTGAACAACAAAAACCTGTTCCATATATGGGGGTGGGTGGCTGGAAGTTGAGTGATGTGATGGTTCTCTAAACAGGAACTTTGACATGAGTAGCTGGACCCTGAATTTTTTAATCTCTAAACTTACTCCCTGTCAAAGCTGTCAACTTCAATATGCCCAGCCACAAGCCTTAACTTTGCTTTCTGTTCTGCTAATAGAACTCCGAATGCTCTGTATAGGTCTCAAGGCTAATCAATCTCATAGGATCCATTATATGGTTAAACTTTATTTTTATATGCTACATTACTTGGGTAGGTTGAAATCTCTCCATGTTATTGACAGATGTAGATGGAAACTTTTCCATGCATTTAAGAAGGAATGGGGGTGGGGGGTGTCTAAGTATGTTACTTGTTCTGTGCCAACCTCTTTCATGATGGCTTGTCTATCTCTGTGGTACTGCATCTCACTCTGCCAGCCTGCTTTCTGTGAGTATGTGTTTGTGTAATACTTAAGCAATTGTTATTAAGAATGCTTTTGTAAGTTAACAGAGACTCTCAGTAACATTTCCATGAGTATTACTGCATGAGATCCTGAACTTCTGTATCTCCATTGAAAATGTGTGAGTATATCGTCCAATAAATTCCTCCCCCTGACCCACCATGGACCAAGGCTATGTGCAACAGACACCGATTTAGTCTCTGGACTTGGTAGAATACAAGGCAGGCAGAAGGCAAAAATAAAAGGGAATTAATGAACTATAAACAGGGACATCATTGTAACATAAAAGAGGTATGTTGGAATATTTCAAAAATTAATGTGGCATCCAACTGAAACTTGGAGGGTCAAAGCTTTCAAAAGAGTCTGCCATCCCTGCTATTCTCATCCCATTCCACCATAAAATGAAGCAGCTTCTGATATTTTGAAATTTCCCCATTATAGTCTATTGATGAACCTTTTTCTGAATCAAACCTTGAATTGTCTCAAATCAAATCAGGCAGTATTTGGATCTTAAACCACAAACTCAAATCATAATATGCTAATCTCAAATCTCCACTTCAGATCAAACTGGAACTCATTCACATAGGCCTATTGCAGTTCTTTCAAGGGTTGCTTTGCTTTAATGAAAGTTTCAATGCTGCTTTATAGAATAGTGCAACTCTTTTTTTCTAAAAGCAGAGCAATCTGGCCATGTTTCTTTGCTTGCTTGTTCCAGCCTTTGAAAGTATCAAAGGAGGGTATGCAGAAGATGCAAGGCAATGTGCACTGCACATATTGGAGAATTCCATATCTTTACTTTATTGGCACCATTTTCAAGTATTACCTTGCACATAGTTTCAGTAGGTTTGCTTCACACTCAGCTTCAGTTTTCCACACCTGGTTTTCACATGCACATTCAAAATCTCATAAGTGCAGCTTCAAGTGAAAACTTCCACACTGTAAATGAGCCATCATAGCAAATATAACCTACAAAAATAAACTTGTAGACAATGTTTTTCTTCTGTCTGTTTACACATTCTTTGGGTGTCTGTCATGAAACACAAAGTAATTATAATTAACATCAAGTGATGAGCTTGTACCTGTGAATTCATTGGCGATCACTCGTAGCCGAGTAAGATTGTCTTCCAAAGGTAAATTTTTAACAGTGGATCCGTAAGTGGATATAAAGGCCAATTCTGGATCCGCACAACCTCCCACAATGAGGGCATAGGTTTCCGGGTGGGAGACGGTCATGATGAGGGTTTGCCTGACATGCCTTCCTTTTAGCTCTTTTCTCCCTTTCGCCCTGTACTCGTGCTTCTTCAAAGTCCATAGCACCATTAATAAAGGCTGACCTCCAATTGAAACGCTCATGTGTTAGGGCTTCCCAGTTCTCAATGCTGATATTACCGGTGAATAAGCCCTCAATGGCCTTTAAATATGTGAACTGACTTCACGGAAAATTTACTGCAACTTCAGTAACAGACCTTTGCTAGTTTTGCACAACATGCTTACTGATGATTAATTCACCATAAGTTCTTCACCCAGTTTTCTGGGCTTGGCTGAAATGTAATTGACTAATTTGTGATTCAATATATTGTGTGAACACAATATCTGAGTGATAAGAATGCTCTGTGCGTGGTTTCTGACTGTTAGAATTTCCTAATACATGAAGGGTATTGTTTGCAATTTGTCCCAAGTAGCCTTCTTAAATTAAAGAAACTAGAATCACAGCTATTTTCCCCTACCTCTTGCTACTCAGCTGGCAATGGGGTGGCCAGGTGATATCCCTGAGGAGATTGAATTTGGTTCTCAGGTCACCAATTGTTGTTCTTGAATGCATATCAATTGATCCATTTGCTTTATAAAGCACAAACAGCTAGAGGCAACTCCTTGTTTGTTAGGCAAGTTATTTTAGTGTGCAATGTGACTTGTCCTTGAGATGGAAATTTCCATTTTCTTTGTGAATACAGTTTGTTGTCTAGGGAACCCATTGTTGCTTGGGCTCTGCAGCTGATTGCCACTATTGCTCTTAAACACAGTTCCTTCCTTTCTCTTGATAAAGCTGCCTGCTCACTGATTCAGTGGTCCATCCAAGACATCAGCATGTTGGCAGGTAATTGCACAGCTGGTGAGGCTTTGCTTGCAAAGATGGTGAAAATGAAAATGAAAATAATAATATTAATAAAAATAGTAATAATGATTTATTATTATTATTATTGCTAATAATGAATGTATGTCATGTCTTCAGAATGTTTCACATATATTATCTTTAAATTTATTTAGTTATTGTTGGGAAGAAAGCAATAAGATGGCAAAAAAAATTGAAGTATTCACTGCTGTTGCCAGTTTTATAATAGGAAAGATCTATCTATCTATCTATCTATCTATCTATCTATCTATCTATCTATCATCTATCTATCTATTTAATTTCTATAGCTGCCAATCTCACATACAGTATGTGACTCTGGGCAGCTTACAAAGTTAAAAACACAAAAAAATACACAAATAACCAAAAAACAACCACAAAAATGTTAAAAACATTAAAACTATTAAAACCATACAAATATAATCAGTGGGAGAATGCAATCATTTCACTAACAGAGTAATCACTTTGTAGCCTCCATACTACTTCTACCAGATCCCCAGGCCAGATGGCAAAGCCATGTCTTCAGGCCCTTCCGGAAGGCCAACAAGGTTGGGGCCAGTCTGACTTCAGCACCCACCCTTCCAAAGCATGCCCTTTCTGCCAGATCTGATTGGATGGGTAGATGTGATTGGGGAGAGGCAGTTCCTCAAATAACCCAGCCCCATGCCATGTAGGCCTTTATAGGTCATTATGAGCACCTTGAATTGAACCCAAAAGCAAACTGGTAGCCAATGCATTTTGCAAAGCACATACCACCACCCCAACCTGACTCTCACCCAGCGGCAGGGCAGCCAGGCCCTAATACAGGGGCAGAACAATCCAACACATTCAACAACCACCCAGTTGATAAAAACCATGGGCAGCATAAAGGATGACCACAAGATGGTTGATCTTTTTCTGGTATAAGGTAGAGAGGAAGCCAAGATGGCTACCTGACTTGCTGTGGGGATCCACAGCAGCCCCAAGGCATAAGCCCTCTGCTGCCACTAACCTACCACAGACCAGATGCCAAAGGTCCCAAAACAGCAGTCTCCCAAAATGGATTGCTATAGTCCTCCAAGATAGAAAATCCAAACTGGCAGGCCCCTCTTTCTCAAAGCACCATGCTGCCCCAACACCAGTCCTTGGAATCACACACCAAGGCGTCAGGTCACCACCGCCATCTGGCAACCTAGCACTGCGATTATTTCCACAATGGCAGCACTAGCTTCCATTCACCTAATGGAAGCTCTTTTCCTCCCAGAATTCCTTTGTTTACCTGATACCATTTCTGGGAGACTTCTGGGAAAATAAAATGACCCTGGAAAAAAAATCACCTAAATGTGTCCTTCCCATCATGCTATGAAAGAGGTGACAATTTGAGATTTTGACTCATCCTAATACTTCTGTTAGATTGGTTGGTATCACTATTTTCAATAAAAGAATATAAACTCAGATGTAATATGATCCTTCTACAAAGAATGAAAACCAAGCAGAAAAAAAATATAAATGCAGCTAGAGTCCTGTAGTAATGACCAGCTTCCCCATCTCATCAATACTTGGCTGGTGGCTAACTCCAGTTCATATCAATTCCAATAAATGTGATTGTGCATCACATAACATGTTTGTATGTATATATGCATATATGAACATATATATCCAAAAAAGGGCAGGACCAAGACCCCCCTCAAAAAAAACCAACCCACAAATCTATTATAAAATTCATTGATTCAACATCTGCTATTGTCTCCCACATACACTCAGAAATGCACACATACTCCCTCAATCCTTCCAGCAGAAACAGAAAACAAGAAGACACATCAGGATGGAGACTGGATAAGAGGAAGTTGCACCACAAAGGGACAGGAAGGAAAGTGAAAGCAGAGAACACAACGGAATGGAGATGTGAAGAAGCAAGGAACAAGGGAGAGAGAAAACTTGTTTGGAGATTACGAAAAGGGCTAACATTCACTAGGAAAATAGCTCCTCCCGAGCAATGACTAATCTACAGTATGATTTTCAAAGGCATTCATGTTTTTCCTCTTTTGTATCTCCTTCTGTCAATTCAGATTTGGAAAATTGCCATTGAAATATTGAATAAAGTTTGTATTTGGTTTGTTGTAAGCCACTCAAACTGGACTTGGGGTAGTTTATAACAATTGTATATAGACCTTACTCCATATGGCACATAAACCAGAGTAAATAAATTTGGAGGCTTCCTTTAAGCAAGACATGTGAAGAATTTTAAGAGGAATCCCAAAATGGTTTTAATAAGCGATTTTTTTTCCAGGAAGATTGTGCACATCTTCATATTATCAATACATGCTGATGATCCACCCACCATTCCTCACCAGATGGCTGCTGGAGTTGTAGCTAAGCAACTTTTGAAGGGCCACAGATATCTGATTCTAAGGCAATCTTCAAAGCAAATTTGGAGGATCCTTCACATTGAAAAGAATTCAAAGAATTTCAAGTCTTTGTTGGTGCTCTTTTCTCCTAATTCATTTAATTAAAATATCCTATTTAAAGTGCAAACTAAATTTCTCCCTGAACCCACCAGTAATATGCTTGAAGTTGACCAGATCATTGTTGAGTTTTAATATCTTCTCATTGTAGTTTTGTTAATGTGTATGTTCTATGTGCATTCTGCATTACAGGCAGAAACACTACCTTGACAGTAATGAATAGATTTATTCAGAAGTCTTCACTTTGGGGTTAATTATTCCCACCAATTACATGTTTACCCTAGACACAATTACTCTGGGAATAAAAGCTCTTGTCCCTTGTAATCAAAAGCCATGCTTTAGTGGAGATATATATTGGTTTCACAGCTGTACCTCAATTAGAAATTGAGGTCCATGAAGAAAGTGCTATAGCTAATTATGCAAATCAGGGAATTAACCATCATCTACATGCACTACTGGGTGGGGAACATGCCTGTACATGGCACTCTTACCATATTGTGGTACAAAAGCAAGTAGTTTATGTACTCGATTATACAAATTGAAGAAGAACCAGGAATTAAGACAGAAGTCATCGTTCCATTGCATTCTGACCCCATGTAATGGCATCAGTACTGTCAGGGCTGGTTGTGTGTGTGTGATTAAGGAATACTTACAGAAAATGTTTTTAAGCAATGGAACAGTGTGAATGATTCTTCCATGGCTTCTTGAGGAAAAGTTATCCAGTCTAAGGTAAAAACCTCCTCAAGGATTGGCAATTTTGTTTTGTTACACAGTATGTAATGTATTTGTGAAAGAAGAAAGTGCAAAAGCTGGGTTGCAGTTAAAGCTTAAAAAAACCAAGATTATGGCAACCAGCTTGATTGATAACTGGCAAATAGAGGGAGAAAAAGTGGAGGCAGTGACAGACTTTGTATTTCTAGGCGCAAAGATTACTGCAGATGCTGACTGCAGCCAGGAAATCAGGAGACGTCTACTTCTTGGGAGGAGAGCAATGGCAAATCTTGATAAAATAGTTAAGAGCAGAGACATCACACTGACAACAAAGGTCCGCATAGTTAAAGCAATGGTATTCCCTGTAGTAACCTATGGCTGCGAGAGCTGGACCATAAGGAAGGCTGAGCAAAGGAAGATAGATGCTTTTGAACTGTGGTGTTGGAGGAAAATTCTGAGAGTGCCTTGGACTGGAAGAAGATCAAACTAGTCCATACTCCAGGAAATAAAGCCAGACTGCTCACTTGAGGGAATGATATTAAAGGCAAAACTGAAGTACTTTGGCCACATAATGAGAAGACAGGATACCCTGGAGAAGATGCTGATGCTAGGGAAAGTGGAAGGCAAAAGGAAGAGGGGCCGACCAAGGGCAAGATGGATGGATGATACTCTGGAGGTGACGGACTCAACCATGGGGGAGCTGGGGATGGTGACGGCCGACAGGAAGCTCTGGGGTGGGCTGGTCCATGAAGTCACGAAGAGTCAGAAGCGACTGAACGAATAAACAACAAAATGTAATGTATAGAGCTGTACTGATTTTTTCCTTAGAAGAAAAATCAATGACATTCTTATGGGTCAAGTTTGGTATTCTTGTGCTTGCCTTATTTATGAGATGTTTGCTGTGTGTGTATGAGAGAGAGGGAGGGGGGAAGTCTGAATATTTTTTCTTCCTTCCTACGAAGTTTAATTGTTTGGTGATCAGCAGCCTCCCTGGCTTCTCAAAAGTCAGTTAAATATTAAAAGTATGACATTGTGGAATAGCTCCTCTCAAGGGACTTATTTCAGATAAAGAAGTTTGAACAGTTAGAGAGGTTTCACACCAATGGAAAGATATGGAACAAAATGCAGTAGCAGCAACAACGGTTATCTGACAACAATGCAATAAATTCAAAACGACCCTTAAAGAAACTTCATAAACATTTTGAAGTGTCCAGAGAATGAGTTAGAAAACCAGAAGCCTCTCTTTTGCAGCGGAAGAAACTTTCAGGAAATTGGAAGAGAGGTTTAAATCAAATATAATCATTTACAGATAAGATTTCATGTTGAAGAAGTATCCTACTGGATGAGACCAAGGTTTATCTAGTATGGTGTCCTGCTTCTTGCAGTGACCAAAAGATGCCTCCAGGACATTTACAAGCTAACTTGAATGCAGCTTTCCAAGCCAATGACAATTGCTGTATGTTATACCAATGAATTCAAATGTTACCAATCGAAGAGAATAGAAAATAGAAAAGCCAGAAGACCAGAAGACCAGAACACCTCCTTGCCAGCAATCAACAACCAGATAGGCAAAGATTAACACCAAGATTAGCACCAGAGGAGCAATCAAACAACACAATAGACCCTAATCAAGGAACTATTAACTCAGTCAATCAACCAAGCAGCAAACAACAGCCCAATCAAGGAACTACCAAGGAGAGAACAACACCCCCACCAACACAGGCAGGACAAGCCAGGGTATATAAACATAGAGGAAGTCCCACTCCCTTTTCGCACTGAAGATCTTGCCTAGCCTGGCAATGAAACATCTGCAAGAAAACAACAAGGCTCAGAGAGGACCAAGGACTCCACAATTCAAATGTTATTTATGCATTGTAGAAATTCTTTCTTTTGTCTCTCTGTCTTTATTTATGTTATTAAAGTCAAGACAAATTCAATTATTAATGCAAACATACTTTAAAAGGAGGAAAAATCTAACTCAATTTATTTTCCCATTTTTCTTAAACTTAGATACCTTGGCAAAAGAATTGGTTAACAGGTCACTTGTCATGTGCTTTGGGAATATCCAGTCAAATCATTGGTCATAAATGCCTAATGAAAATGAAATGTTTACAGCAGCTTTAACTGGGTCATTGGTTCATGTATGGTGTTTTAACACTTTTCTTGGTAGGTGAATTAAAAAAAACCCCTCACATACGTAACACATTTTATAGGTAAATTGTTTTAATAGTATTGGAAATAAACATAATACAAGTGACTTGTAATGTTATATACAATTATTTAAAGAATGGGTTGCTTTCATTCAGACATATGTTTCAAATCTTCATTAAGTGGGTAGACTATAGAGATGTAACCAAAGTTCCATGATTATGTTATGTGGCTTCAGAACATTCTGTTGTCCTGCCTGCATCTGCAAGTATAAATCTTTCCTGGTACTAAAATGAAAGATGAAATCTAGCATGCATTGGAACTCTATTAGATTTTTGTTACCATCATAGACAATTAATTTATATTTCAAATTTTTCACAAATACATGCAATATAATATAATTTCAACACTTCAACAATTACTGTTCATTTTAAAACTCTCAAAAGTTTAAATGAGCATAAAATAAGATGTCATTCAATCCATATTGTAAAGTGAACTTGTCCTGACTTCGAGTGAAGGAACACTCTGAGACCTGGTATAATAGCTCTAGTGTTTTATTGTTCTACTCTGCTAGACAGAATCCAGCTAAACTGAAATGAATTAGTGATGCTCAGAGAAAAGCCCCATGAAACTAGGGTGGGGCCTTCATTAGCCTCTTGTGAGGAAAGCAAAGCAATTCAGTACTGCGCATGCGTTTATCACCCTGGAGGGAGCCCCCTCCTTCTCCACCAGTTATCTCCCTAATAGAACCATCTGGATTCATCTTTCTTAGATGAAAACACATTTTGGAATGCAGTAATCTATCCATTTTTGTGGTTGTCTGAATTCTGTATTACAATCCTCTGCTTAAAAAGAATATACCCTAAAATGCATGGAGAAATGCATATTCTGGGATAAAATAGATAGGAATATGCTTATTTTGTAAAAACACAATTTTTATGGTTTTTTTAAAAAATCAATGTGAAATGGAACAAAACTATGAGCATATATGGACTAGATATAAATGGAGTTGTCAATTCTTTGAATAACATTTAATAAGGTAATAAGGTTTTATTTTGTTTGAATATTTGGATTAGAACAATAAGGTGTCAGCTAAAAATGTAGACATGAGTAGCCTGTATTTCTATAATGGAGCTCATTAAAATATAGATATGTGATCTTGCAAAAAATATTTGCAGGTTGTGGAACAGGATGGAGAAAAGATCAGCAAAATGTCACAGCAGAAAATTGCTGTTGTGTGATGAGCAAGCATATAAATACAAGTAGTAAATTTAGAACGTCAGATTGAATGGAATGTATAATCCTTTGGAAAAGAAGAAAACCCAGAAAATATGTGTGTGAGTTCTGTTTTTATATTATTGCTATTGATTTTTTGAGACCACACAGCAAAATTACCAAAGAAGGATTTTTTTAGAAATAAGATGGCTAAGTTCATTTACAGATCTGGATCCTGATAAAGAAAATTCAATTCATAATTATTTATGAACTAGCATCAGAGGGTTTATTACTCTGATTACTCACTAATCATTTCCCATAAGTGCAGTGACCTAAAAATGCCATACAATCAATAAAGTTGTAAGTCCCAGATTTAAATCACGGTACCTTGTATTCTTGAGTAAACCTTTTGGTAATTTACAAAGGCTGTTGAATTTTACAGTAAGTGTTTTTCAAACCAAGCTGGATTCTAAACAATAATGACTTTTTAATGTGGATCTGTGATTACATTGTCATAGTGAAATACGACGCTTTTTGGCTGCATTTGAAATGAGCCAGTGTGTGAATTACTCCAAAGGCACAGATTACCAGAGCTCCAGGTAAAGCAATCTTCATAAATTAAACTCCAATCTAAAGTGACCTGTCACTATGAACCTGTTGCAATGGCTAGTAACTTAAATTTCAATGCACAATTTGTAAATAAGTCATTTTCTTACTGTTACAAAAGGCAGCACTTATTTTGCTAAAATACTCCAAAGTGATTGGAGGATGTATGTAACTCTCTGTATGTCTTGAGTTCCAATTTTGGTAGGACATCTTTTTTTTAAACCAAAAGGTAATGTTTTATCAAATGCAGTTTCTTTTAATAAAATAATGGTTATACCATTAATTACCTAGAACCAATGATGAAAATAAAGCAGCAGTGAAAAAAAAGTTCACAGTGCTCTTCTGAATTTAGTGTGATTTACCCCTTTTTCCTTTTTTTTTTTTAGTGGGCCGTGGTGGCTCAGCAGGTAAGACGCCAGGCTTGTAGATCTCAAGTTTGGAGGTTCGAATCCCCAGTCCTGCATGACGGAGTGAGCTCCTGCACTAGCCCCAACCTAGCAATTCGAAAGCATGCAAATGCAAGTAGATTAATAGGTACCACTTCAGTGGGTAGGTAACAGCGTTCCGCGTGTGTCATGCCGGCCACATGACCGTGGAAGCGTCTTCGGACAACGCTGGTTCTTCGGCTAACAAATGGAGATGAGCACCGGCCCCTAGAGTTGGACATGACTGCACAAATGTGTGGGGGGAATCTTTACCTTTACCTTTACCTTTTACCCCTTTTTCTTTCTTTTTAGCAATGCCATTACAATGGATTTGTAAAATTTATGATGACTTCTTGCATATTTGAGTAATACTGATTACATTTGCAAAAACATCCAGTGACTTTTTAAACTGCTTCTATTCTGTGTCATTGATCTCTGAGACTTACTAAAAATCCAATATTATCAGATTTGCAAAAATTATCATTTGTGATTATATCAATAAAAAGATGAGCTGTGTACTGTTGAATTAGATCCAAGGATATTCACTTGAAATTCACTTGAATTTTGCAACTATTAAACGTTCATATAAAATAGCTGTTAGTCTAAGTTTTTATCACATACTTTTATGTAACCCAGAAAGTTGCAGTAGAGTTGAAAAATAGATAAAATTGATACAAAATGGTAGGGGGTTGGCATGAGAAGCATGAAAATTAACTTGGGTGCTAAGAATCCAATCTGTAGATAGAACGAGTCAGAAGTACGGGAAACAGGATCTTCAGATGGGAAGAGAAATGAAGGGAACTAGATAATGGAAAAAGACGAGGATTGTGGTGGACAGCACAGAGCCTTAAAGGAAGTCAGAATTGGGGACCTCCAGAAGTGGTAATTCCGAGTAGCTCCAGAAAGTGTGAAACGGCTGGGCCAAAGCCGAAAGGACGCTCAGTTGTGGATGTGTCTGGAAGTGGAAGGAAAGTCCGATGCTGTAAAGAACAATATTGCATAGGAACCTGGAATGTAAGAACTATGAATCAAGGTAAGCTGGATGTGGTCAAACATGAGATGACAAGATTGAACATCGACATCTTGGGAATCAGCGAACTCAAATGGACAGGAATGGGCGAATTTAATTCAGGAGACCATTATATATACTACTGTGGGCAAGAATCCCTTAGAAGAAATGGAGTAGCTCTCATAGTCAATAAAAGAGTGGGAAAGGCAGTACTGGGGTACAACCTCAAAAACGACAGAATGCTTTCAGTTCGAATCCAAGGCAAACCATTCAACATCACAGTGATCCAAGTCTATGCCCCAACCACTGATGCCAAAGAAGCTGAAGTTGACCGGTTCTATGAAGACCTACAACACCTTCTAGAACTAACACCAAAAAAAGATGTCCTTTTCATCATAGGGGACTGGAATGCTAAGGTAGGAAGTCAAAAAATAACCGGAATAACAGGCAAGTTCGGCCTCGGAGTACAAAATGAAGCAGGGCAAAGGCTAATAGAGTTTTGTCAAGAGAACACGCTGGTCATAGCAAACACTCTTTTCCAACAACACAAGAGACGACTCTACACATGGACATCACCAGATGGTCAATACCGAAATCAGATTGATTATATACTTTGCAGCCAAAGATGGAGAAGCTCTATACAATCAGCAAAAACAAGACCTGGAGCTGACTGTGGCTCAGATCATGAGCTTCTTATTGCAAAATTTAGGCTTAAATTGAAGAATGTAGAGAAAACCACTAGACCAATCAGGTATGACCTAAATCATATCCCTTATGAATATACAGTGGAAGTGAGGAATAGATTTAAAGGATTAGATCTGGTAGACAGAGTGCCTGAAGAACTATGGATGGAGGTTCGTAACATTGTACAGGAGGCAGCAACTAAAACCATCCCAAAGAAAAAGAAATGCAAGAAAGCAAAGTGGCTGACTGATGAGGCTTTACAAATAGCTGAGGAAAGAAGGGAAGCAAAAGGCAAGGGAGAAAGGGAAAGATATAAACAACTGAATGCAGAATTCCAGAGAATAGCAAGGAGAGATAAGAAGGCCTTCTTAAATGAACAATGCAAAGAAATCGAGGAAAACAATAGAATGGGGAAGACTAGAGATCTCTTCAAGAAAATCGGAGATATCAAGGGAACGTTTTGTGCAAAGATGGGCATGATAAAGGACAAAAAAGGCAGGGACCTAACAGAAGCAGAAGAGATTAAGAAGAGGTGGCAAGAATACACAGAAGAACTATACAAGAAAGATCTTAATATCCCTGATAAATACGATGGTGTGGTCACTGACCTTGAGCCGGACATCCTAGAGAGTGAAGTCAAGTGGGCCTTAGGAAGCATTACTAACAACAAAGCTAGCGGAGAAGACAGTATCCCAGCTGAGCTATTTAAAATCCTAAAAGATGATGCTGTTAAAGTGCTGCACTCAATATGCCAACAAATTTGGAAAACTCAACAGTGGCCACAGGATTGGAAAAGGTCAGTTTACGTTCCAATTCCAAAGAAAGGCAATGCCAAAGAATGTTCAAACTACCGTACAATTGCGCTCATTTCACATGCCAGCAAGGTTATGCTCAAAATCCTACAAGCTAGGCTTCAGCAGCATGTGAACCGAGAACTACCAGAAGTGCAAGCTGGGTTTCGAAGAGGCAGAGGGACTAGAGATCAGATTGCCAACATTCGCTGGATCATGGAAAAAGCAAGAGAGTTCCAGAAAAACATCTATTTCTGCTTCATTGACTACGCTAAAGCCTTTGATTGTGTGGATCACAACAAACTGTGGCAAATTCTTAAAGAGATGGGAGTACCAGACCACCTTACCTGTCTCCTGAGAAACCTGTATGTGGGTCAAGAAGCAACAGTTAGAACCGGACATGGAACAACCGACTGGTTCAAAATTGGGAAAGGAGTACGACAAGGCTGTATATTATCACCCTGCTTATTTAACTTATATGCAGAGTACATCATGAGAAAGGCCGGGCTGGATGAATCACAAGCCGGAGTTAAGATTGCCGGGAGAAATATCAACAACCTCAGATATGCAGACGATACCACCCTAATGGCAGAAAGTGAAGAGGAACTAAAGAGCCTCTTGATGAGGGTGAAAGAGGAGAGTGCAAAAGCTGGCTTGAAACTCAACATTAAAAAAACCCAGATAATGGCATCTGGTCCCATCACTTCCTGGCAAATAGAAGGGGAAGAAATGGAAGCAGTGACAGATTTTATTTTCTTGGGCTCCAAGATCACCGCAGACGGTGACTGCAGCCATGAAATTAAAAGACGCTTGCTCCTTGGAAGGAAAGCTATGGCAAACCTAGACAGCATATTAAAAAGCAGAGACATCACCTTGCCGACAAAGGTCCGTATAGTTAAAGCTATGGTTTTTCCAGTAGCAATGTATGGCTGTGAGAGTTGGACCATAAGGAAGGCTGAGCGCCGAAGAATTGATGCTTTCGAGCTGTGGTGCTGGAGAAGACTCTTGAGAGTCCCTTGGACTGCAAGGAGGTCAAACCAGTCAATCCTAAAGGAAATCAACCCTGACTGCTCATTGGAAGGACAGATGCTGAAGCTGAAGCTCAAATACTTTGGCCACCTAATGAGAAGAGAGGACTCACTGGAAAAGACCCTGATGCTGGGAAAGACTGAGGGCAAAAGGAGAAGGGGACGGCAGAGGATGAGATGGTTAGATAGCATCACCGATGTAATGAACATGAATTTGAGTAAACTCCGAGAGACAGTGGAGGACAGGAAGGCCTGGCGTGCTATGGTCCATGAGGTCACGAAGAGTCGGACACGACTGAACGACTGAACAACAACAACAACAACAAAGAAGTGAGGGGGAAGTTGTCCTAAAAGAGTAGAGAGGGGAGAACTGAAAATTAAGAGTCTGCTAAAGAATATAAAAACTGTGGAGCTTTGAAAGCAAGGTACTCCACTGAACACAGACGTTTGCATAGAGGGAAGAAAGACAGAATTTTACATAGGGAAGGGGTCGAGTTGGATTGTTTTAATGTGTTTTTTATTGTTTATTTGTTCAGTCACTTCTGAGTCTTCGTGACTTCATGGACCAGCCCACGCCAGAGCTTCCTGTCAGCTGTCGCAATCCCCAGCTCCCCCACGGTCGAGTCCGTCACCTCCAGAATATCATCCATCCATCTTGCCCTTGGTCGGCTCCTCTTCCTTTTGCCTTCCACTTTCCCTAGCATCAGCATCTTCTCCAGGGTATCCTGTCTTCTCATTTTGTGGCCCAAATACTTCAGTTTTGCCTTTAATATCATTCCCTCAAGTGAGCAGTCTGGCTTTATTTCCTGGAGTATGGACTGGTTTGATCTTCTTGCACTCCAAGGCACTCTCAGAATTTTCCTCCAACACCACAGTTCAAAAGCATCTATCTTCCTTCGCTCAGCCTTCCTTATGGTCCAGCTCTCGCAGCCATAGGTTACTACGGGGAATACCATGGCTTTCACTATGCGGACCTTTGTTGTCAGTGTCATGTCTCTGCTCTTAACTATTTTATCAAGATTTGTCATTGTTCTCCTCCCAAAAAGTAGATGTCTTCTGATTTCCTGGCTGCAGTCAGCATCTGCAGTAATCTTTGTGCCTAGAAATACAAAGTCTGTCACTGCCTCCACTTTTTCTCCCTCTATTTGCCAGTTATCAATCAAGCTGGTTGCCATAATCTTGGTTTTTTTGAGGGTTAACTGCAACCCAGCTTTTGCAGTTTCTTCTTTCACCTTCTTCTTAAGGCTCCTCAACTCCTCCTCGCTTTCAGCCATCAAAGTGGTATCATCTGCATATCTGAGGTTGTTAATGTTTCTTCCAGTGATTTTAACTCCAGCCTTAGATTCATCAAGCCCAGCACGTCACATGTTGTGTTCTGCGTGCAAGTTAAATAGGTAGGGTGAGAGTATACAACCCTGCCATACTCTTTTCCCAATCTTAAACCAGTCCGTTGTTCCGTGGTCTGTTCTTACTGTTGCTACTTGGTCGTTATACAGATTCCTCAGGAGGCAGACAAGATGACTTGGTATCCCCATACCACCAAGAACCTGCCACAATTTGTTATGATCCACACAGTCAAAGGCTTTAGAATAGTCCTTTTAAATGTATTGCCTCTTTATGGAGCCTTTTCTAGTTGTTGAGTGAGAGAGATCTCTCTCAGAACACCCACAAAAGGTATTCATTCTTATTACTACTGTTGTTTAAAGTTATTCTCATACCTGTGTCATACTGTCTTATGTCTGCGTGGCTATTGCATTCTGAATGCAAGTAGCAAAGTAATTCTTGTTTTTTCATAAGTAGAAATTTATATAGCATCTCAGAAAGAATGTACCCACCTTTAGCTTACATACAGGCTTCCCCAATTCAAAATCTTTACATTTATACACAATTTGGACAAGGAAGCTTTATCATCAGGTGTCATTTCTGAATGAGAAAGAAAACTCCTATCCTGACATTCTGAAAACCTTTTGCCTATACTGCAGACCTGATTTGTGTGGCTGTTGTAAGAGTTACAAAATTAGCACATGCACATCTCTGTTCATTATATGTTGGGCATCATCAGAAAAAACCATGCTGTTAAGAAAACATTTGACCCATTTCAGCAGCAGATGCCTGCTTATTTGTTCAACTGCCAGGAATTTCAATTGGATACCACTGTTCTTATTGATCCAGGGAAAGATGTTTGTTACACCGAAAGTTGAATGCATTCTATTATGTCTTGTACTGCAACAAAGCAGTAACACAGGTGCATGAAGGAAAATAAAACTAGAGCCCTTGCAGAAGTTTATAGAAGTTTGTGGATTTTTTCCTTGCATGCATAATATAGAGTGGTGGCATCTATCCTCACCTTTGAGCAACTAATATTCAGAGTCATTTGGTTGGTCTTTGATAGTGCTCTCAAATCAGGTACCTGATGTGATACCCTAATATTACCCTCTTTTTGGAGCCCAAACAGACAATCCACCCAGTGTTTATCAAACAAATAATTGTACTGAACCATTAATACTTATTGTACAGTCTACAGCTATGAGATCTTGTTTCGCCAGCACACCACTCCCCAATGGCACAGATAATGTAATTAAACAGCTCAGAGTAAAAACTTGTCACCTTCTTTTAACAATCTCCTTTATGTCAAAATTGGGGCCATGGAGCCACATGGATTTTCTTTTCTCTCAGTCTTCCAAATCAGAATGAGGAACCCAGAAACTAATGCATACAATTTGCTGTTGCTTGACACACGCGTAAAACAACATGTGATGAAAATTCATGATGGCTTCATCACTTGCCATGGCAAAGATAGTGACAATATAACACCTTTGGTACATGCCGCAGTGAACTGTGCCTGTAACAGGAAGGCTTGGAATCATTTTTCACACCTCCAGTTTAGCTTTTTCTAGAAGAAAATAGCTGTAATTTCCACATCTGTCTATTAGGGTTTTAACTTTGGAGCTGCAACTTAAAGAAAGTGGGAAATTTGTCATTTGTGGAAATATTTTTGCTTTTCTTTCAGAAGGAAGGCAACCCTTCTTTCTCCCTTAGTTTTCTACACTTGAATCCTATATGCCAGATCCAGTTCATCTGTATCTTCTTCTCTAGAAGCCCCATGGGTGTCTATTTCTAGCACTGAACTATCAGGAACCAAATGATCCTTCGGGGAGGTTTCACAATAGAACTGTTTATTGTTCATGTACTGACATACATGACTGGTCTTGAATGACACTGCTGAGTTGATAAACACACATAATGTAAGAATATAAAAACAACCTAGCTGGATAAGGTCAAGACCCATCTTAGTTCAACATTTTGTTTCTCATAGTGGCTAACTATATGTCTCTGGGGTGTTTGCAAGCAGAAGATGGAAGCATATCCCTCTTTAAGTGTTATTTGGAGGCATGATGACCTCCAAATGGAGTAACACTGAGCCTTTAAGACCAATAGCTCTGGATGGACCTGCCCTCCATTATGTTTTGAAGCCATCCAAGTTAGTGGCCATCTCCATGCCTTAGGTAAAGGTAAAGGTTTTCCCCCGCACAGTCGTGTCCAACTCTAGGGGGCGGTGCTCATCTCCGTTTCTTAGCCAAAGAGCCAGCGCTGTCTGAAGACGCTTCGACGGTCATGTGGCCAGCTCGAAATGCTGTTACCATCCCACCGAAATGGTACCTATTCATCTACTTGCATTTGCATGCTTTCAAATTGCTAGGTTGGCAAGAGCTGGGGTGAGTGTGGGATCTCACTCTGTCACATGGCGCTCAGGTCTTGAACCGCCAACCTTCCAATCGACAAGCCTGGCATCTTAACCACTGAGCCATCACACCCCCTTATCTCCATGCCTTAAGGCAACAAATTACACAGGTCAGTTATGCCCTGTGTGACCGAACTGCTTTCATTTGCTCTAAATCTCTTTCCAATCAGCTTCACTGAATGGCCCCTGGTCCTAATATTTTGAGAGAAGGAGAAAGACTTCTGCTTGTCGACTTTCTTCATGCCATGCATGATTTTATATACTTCATTCATGTTGTCAGTCACCATTTTTTTCCAACTAAATGTTCCAAATATAACATTTTCTCATGGGCAAAGAAGCCCCTGATAATTTTGGTTTCCCTCTTCTGCACATTTTCCAGCCCTATTGAATCCTTTTTCAAGTATAGTAACTGGAACTATACACAGTGATCCAAATATAGACATGTCATAGAATTGTATTAGGACATTAATGATGGCTGTTTCATTATCAGTTCCTTTTCTAATGATTCCTAGCACAGAATTTGCTTTTTTCACAGCTGCAGCACACTGAGTTGACATCTTCACTGTGCTGTCCACTGAAGAGTTTAATATCATCTACAAAATTGTCCAATTTAATGCTCATTCAAGATCATTACCTACCCCACTAGGTAGACCAGAACAGAAACTCAACTCCATAATAAGTCTAGAATTATACTTTACTAAGATAGTCTATAATAACAGAATCCTGCAACCTGATTGTGCTTTACCTCACCTCCTTCTTATACCCCAGTGAATCAGGGAGGAGCGTGCCTGAGCCACTTCAAATACTATCTTGCTTTTTTAAAGGTTAAAGGTTCCCCCCGCACATTTGTGCAGTCGTGTCCAACTCTAGGGGCCGGTGCTCATCTCCGTTTGTTAGCCAAAGAGCCAGCGTTGTCTGAAGACGCTTCCACGGTCATGTGGCCGGCATGATGCGCGCGGAACGCTGTTACCTACCCACCGAAGTGGTACCTATTCATCTACTTGCATTTGCATGCTTTCAAATTGCTAGGTTGGCAAGAGCTGGAGCTAGTGCGGGAGCTCACTCCGCAGGCAGGGCTAGGGATTCGAACCTCCAAACTTGCAATCTTCCGATTGACAAGCCTGGCATCTTACCCGCTGAGCCACCATGCCCCTTATCTTGCTATCTTGCTACCCAGGTCTTAAATAGTATTTCAGCCTTCTTTGCTTATATAATGGTTTTTGTATATTTCTGTCAAGGTCATCTCTCTTACTCTCTAAATTTATGGACAAGTTAGAAAGCACTGGTCCCAGCATAGATTCTTGAAGGATTCCACTTCTTACTTCCATTTATTGAGAAAATTGTCCATTTATTCTTAGGGTTCATCTGCATGTCCTGTTTGTCCCAGTGCATGGACAACCCACACATATTGTCTCAAACAACAGGAACACACAATATCATCCTCAAACTGCTCCCAGTCCACCACAAAGGCAACCTCCATCAATCTTTTCTTGCCATGCATCAAAAACAGTGTCTTACAACTTCTGGCACAAGTGATGCTATTTTAGTCTGCCTGCTGTGATTCATTTCTTTGTAGGCAAAATATCTTCATTCCAATTAGCTACTCTGTGCTGTAGTGGGAATGCCTGCTCCTCTCCAGTCACTGGTCAGCAATTTTGGATGTCATTTCATCCGGAATTGCTGGGCTGGTGTAGCCCTGGACCCTTTTTTTGTTGGTTTAAACAGGTTTATCAGTGCAATGGTGAAAGGCTGGGCTTGTGTGTGTGTGTGTGTGTGTGTGTGTGTGTGTGTGTGTGTGTGTGTTTATGTGTTTAACAGGTTCCCCAATCCACCAATAAATGTCTACCCACCATCTGGATAGAGCACCTGGCCAGCTATGTTACTAAAGCTGAAGAATAATGAAATTTCGAGAGCAATTTCTTAAGACAACTTCATTTCCAGCTGGTTTCAGCATGAGAGACCAGTGGCTTAAGGCTGCCATGTAGAAGGTCCATATTCTGCTTCCTGTTTTTCGACAGTTTGCAATCCATAAAAGGAGAGGTCTTCTTATCCCACAGTTACTAACTTCACTGAAGCACCTTTGATGAGGAAATTTGTCAGAGAACGTTTGAAAATCAAAGCTTACAGTACAGTGTCAACAGAATCACCTCCATTCACATCCAATTGATATTATCAAAAACTCTAAAAGGTTGCTGAGGTTGGAATTACCTTTGTGGAAACCATGCTAATTTTCTCAAGACGTGTTCTTTTATGAGTGTACTAGTAGTTGTTGTCATCGATTACTATTTCTAGTAATCAAAACATTTTCCTGGAATAAATACTAAGATGACTGCCTATATTTATTGGATCTCCCATGTGTCTCTTTTCAATAATTGGTCTCACATTGGATACCTTCTTGTCCTCTGGTACTGAACCTAATTTAAATGACAGATTACATATCTTTGCTAAGATATCAGCATCATTCTTGAGTTCATACATTGTACTAAATCATTATTTGTTTAATTAATTTATTTATAATTCAATTTATATCACTACCCCATCTCCCCCAAGGGGGACTCTGGGCGGTTTACAAAAAACAAACAATTAAAATAACATGTAATAACATCATCATAATATAAATAATTAAAACAATATACAATAAATATAAAATCCAAGTAGGACTTTAAAGGTGATCCAGGAAAGGATCATGATTTATTGAATGAACCACAACTGGCTAAGTTCATAAAACATGCTAAGTCCTGGATCCTGCCAGCTATTCCAGTTACAGTATATCACACAGTGTATCATAAGGAACTTTATAACATCTCCAGTGCTACTTGTTCATATTTATCCAGAGGACATAGAGATTTATGTTTACATTACTGATTTTCTCCATTGTAGCCAACAGAGAAACCTCACAAGCTATAGTCTGTAGCTTGAATCATGTCAACTGGATTTAGTAGCTAATTGGAATGAAGATTTTTTGCCTACAAAGAAATCCAGTTGACATGATTCAAGGTACAGACTGTTCCACCTGGATGACTGAGAACCTTCATCGACTCACAAGCTATAAGAAACAAACCAAAGTGAAGATATAATGCTTATTCAGAACTGTGAATTGAAGTAGGGGTATCTAATCTGCACTAACCTTTTAAGGATTATAATATTTCAACCTTATCTGTTTTTCTGTCTATTTCTGATAATGCATGGCTTTGATTTTAAATTTGATTATTTTATTAGGCTGTTGCGCTTTCTATTTTCTTCTTTCCAACCCAACAGAATGTTGGAAATAAATTACATAAATGTGGTTGGGGTTGTGTCTGACCATCATCAGGATAATTCTCTGCAAACTGAACAGGATTAGACCTAAGATGATATGTTGTGGTGGTGGTGGGGAGCCGGCAAAAGAAAGACTGAGTTCAAGAATTGGGGCTGTGGAAGACAAGTTCAGAAAAACAAGCCGCCTACGCATCCCTATGGGAGAGGCAGTTGAGTAGCAGCTTGGGTTTATTGGTGACGATTCCATTCTAAACCTCCCTCCCGCCTCTCTTTTGACCATGTGATCCAGAAAACAGCATATGCAACCTGTCTGGTGCTTCCCAGTGTACAAATGCGCACAACACAGAGGCACAACACAAGGAGATAATGGAAATACATCACACAGACTTAACATGCTACAAGTGAACAGAGATGGGCAGCTACACAAATTGAATGAATAAATAAATTATTTATAATAAATTTTATTCATTATTTTATTTAAATAACTTTTACTTTTTATACAGATAAAAAAAAAAACCCAGATGCCTCCAATGGCCACTGCTGTAAAGAATTTGGAAAGAATTTTAGAAGCCATGCTCTGCATGGTTTCCCTACCTTAACTTAAGCAAACTATCACCTTACTAGCAGAGATCTGATAGTATGATCGAAAAATAGTCATGAGAAGAAGAGGGAAAGCAGGAAAAAAAATCCTGCTTTAACCATTCAGAATGGTTGTCTTGTAAAAAAATGGATTAAAATATGAATATAATTTAGAAAGGCTGCTGCCTTTCTGGGGAGTGAGTTATGAAAAATCTAAAGCCAGAAAAAAGAATTTCTAGTAAATGATGGTTTAACAAACAGAAAGAAAATTTAAGGTGGTTCTTTGGAGGAACTATAACTGTATTAATTTAAGCAAAATAGCACCTTATTAGAAGATATCTGATAGAAAAATGACTGCGTTTTATGAGCTGCTAGTTGTTGATCAGAACAGAACTACCATACTCTAAAGTGGCAAAATAATTGTACTTATTCTGTTTTATTGTCTTTGATGTGAGATTTGATGTGGTATTTTGACTGATCAATAAAAAATACTATTACTATTACTACTATAACTATTACTACTATTACACAACTAGCACCAAAGAGAACTGCCTAGGTTCCATATTTCAGTCTAGGTTACTCATCATCATCATCATCATCATCATCATCATCTTGTTTGCTGTATTTGAGTCTATTGGTATCTGTCACTGATTATCTGAAAATAATCTGGGAAACCAATTTTTACTTGGATTGAGATCCTATGGTGACCTTCCCATCTTCTAGTTATATATTCAGAGTGTACAGTGAATTTTAGTTCATTATATAGCCAGTGGATGACAAACTTGTTGCACAAATGTCCATCCACAAGGCAAATATAGTATCTAAAGTAGCTCAATATCCAGGATTTTATTTCATGGTGGATTTTTTCCCTAAATGGTTAGAAGCAGGAGTGAAGTTATTGTGGTTTTAAAACATACAGTGAAAAGGGATCTTGAAAAGGGATGAATAAAGATCATGGAACATTAACCTACTAAATGTTTTCTGTTTGATAATACTCCCAAACAGCATGGATATTACTGTAATGCATTTATCTTGTAATCATAATACTGCTTGCTTCCCATTACAAATCTTTACATTATTGCTCTTGAGAACCTCAGAGAATCAACCCAATTACAATATCCTTATGAGTAATTTCTTCTTGGTAGTTGTCAAAGTTGAGATACAGGTAAAATCGAAACTGAGGCTCTAATAAAAATGAAATCAATCATGCCACCATAATTGGAAAGCAGTAATAAAAAGTAATTGAGTTTAATACATAATTTAGATCATTACTTGTTAAGTTAATGCATTCTGCTTAGTGTGAGAAAAAATTATTTATCTCACGTACAGTTGAGTATTCATTTGTTTTTTTAACAGAATGCACTTGAACTGACTTTAATAAGAACAGTTTGTTAAATCAGATTTTGAACTGGCACAAAGATTTGAAGTTCCTATGTTAATTTATGACATGATATATTTGTCATTTACAGTCTCATCTTAAAGTCACTGGATTTATTCTCTTGAGATTTAATATTCATTGTTGTCTTATATTACTGAAATTAAATTGGTTTTCTCTGGTGTCTTGATGTGAAATAATTTTCCTTATGATTATTTTATTTTGAAGGAATAAAAGCACTTGATTGGCTGTTTGAGCATAGATCATCTCTGATGGAACTTCATTATTTTTCTTGCCATATCAATGCAGTTTAGGAAAACTGGACAGACAAGATTATTGTAGTCTGTAGATCATTGTTAGGGTCAACAGGTTCTTGAAGCAGGAGACTTCTGATCTATACATGTGTATCTCAAGAATACAGAATAGAAAGAAAGGAGGCAAAGTTAATTTCTGGGCAAACCATATTCTGCTTATATTTGTTTCTTGGTCAGAATTGTTTATTTGCCTTGATAAAAGCTAATTTTAGCTTTGACTTACTAAGAACTTTTACCTCTTCCATCTACTCATGGCTTACTTTCTTCTGACTGCTACATTCTCTCCCAGTCCTCTAGACCAGGGTTTCTCAACCTGGGTTCCATGGAACCCTAGGGTTCCATGAGAGATCAATAGGGGTTCCCTGGGAGATCATGATTTATTTAAAAAAATATTTCAAATTTGGGCAATTAAAGAGGTAAGTTAATAATAAAATTAATAAAATTACTACTAAAAAAAGGAAATATTTTTTTTGCAATCTTTTTGCTCTCCACTTGAGCAGTAACTAGCTAAATTCTTTAGCAACAGCTAAATTCTAGATATAGTACTAAATCTTGCTAGTCAGGAATGATTTGGAAGATACCTGAACCACAGTAGTGGGCAGAATACAAACTAGTGGATGTCTCTCCCGAAATCTGCTAGTGATATGGATTTATGAAGATGCACAGAGACACAGGTAGTGCCTGTTAAAATTAATGTATTTCTTCTCAAATTCTTCATATAAGGCTGGATAGGAAGAGAATTTGTAGGGTCAATATGAGGGAAGTAATTGAGTAAGTTGGATGGTGGAAGTAAATTACTGGGGAGGGGGTGTTAGCAAATTTGAATTTGCTCAACAATTTCTTACTTTTAACTTATTTGACAAAGCTAGAATGATAACTTACATTCCTGACCTCTATTTATTCCTCTAGCAGCTACTCCTTCCTCCTCCTTGATTTGAATTAACCTATCATGTCTGATGCGATAGAATGGAAAAATGATTAAGTACATGGGAGTAGTTATGTATCAACTGTATTAAATTAATTCAAACTACATTAAATTTAATTTTTGTTGTGGCCCATCTAATTCTTTATCTTGGCACTGCCCACTTTAGGGAATATAACACCCCCCCATGCACTATACTATATGCAGTATCCATGATTATAATTGTTACAATTTTCATATTCTGAATAAAAATGAGACCTTTATTAGCATTGTTGGCCAATATGTAGTTATTGTTATTCCTTCTTTCACCTTGCATCCTTTTCCTCTTGGTGTGCCAAGTCCCCAAGGAGAATTTGTATGCTTTGGATTGCTGAAAGGACTAAAGTGGGACAGTATTTTGTGTTTTCATTCATGAATTCAAAAGCTCAAGGCCTAATGCAGGCTCTTTTGGATGCTGGCAAAATGCCAATTGTTTTTTGTACAGATGTATTTGTGTTCATTGTGCTTTTTTATCAAGGATAAAGGAAATGTTTTATGTTCTATTATGTGTGTATCAAGCCATACTTTTGTTTATGCACTTGATGGATTCCAATGAGTTTCAAGAAAGAGATTAATTTTACTTATTCCTCCACGTGATGATTAGAAAAGCTTTTAATGAACACAGTAAACCCCAACTAATTATCACAATGGCATTTCACTCTAAATAAAATTGTCAGGAAGCAAGCATACGATACATATAATTTTGCAGATTTTATTAAAATGCATTTATCACTTTTTCCCATCTCAGAATAACTTATCATATTATCTATGATAATTTCACTAATATTTTTCTTTCTGTTTAATATTTAAGTGGAGTTTACAGATATTAAAGTCATAATGCATTAAATGGAAATTATCTTGCATTCTAATTACTTTTCTTTGTGAGGGATGGTAAATAGAATCGTCTTGTTACGCTTGTTGTAGATGAAACCACAGAAATGTCTAATGAACCACCCTCTGGTGAAAATGCCATATTTACTTCTTCTTTTTTTAAAACTGCAGCCACATTCCTATCAAATGTAGATAAGTAGAAGGGAGCCAACCAAATCCATCTAGGTACCAAATGATTTGAAATAAGTTATTCTAGTTAGAAAAGCAACTGCATATGTGTTTGGGAAACACAGCAGCTTGATGGCATTTTCTATCCATGTCAGATTCACAGTAATCATTCATCAGTCCATTTTTTCCTTTATTTTAGTCTCCAATGTAAAGCACAGACATATACAAACACATTTTTTTTAAAAAATTCCTTACTTGTTTAAATATTGGCTTTCCTTAAAAATGCATTTAAAAACATTTACACAAAGAATATATTGTTCAGTTTATTGTAGTCCAAGATAACAACTTTGTGTGATCACTTGTTATTTACTAAAGAGTGTATTATAAAATTTGGCAATGTGCAAAATCCAGAAAATAATTGCATCCCAGCCCTTGCATTGGCCCAGGAGATGCAGATTGGGTCGGCATGTATCAAACTGTATAATAAAGTAGTTCCCCATGGATAACAAATTCTGCATCTCAGGTGTATATTATGGCCACTTCTTCTAAGGGTTTGTCAGCTGCTGGGAAGGATGATTTCTTGGGGGGGGGGGAGGGTAAACTTAGACCTTCAAATGAACAAATGATACATACACAATTGGACAAGGCCTTTAATGGGTAGTAGTAATGAACATTTATTAAAAAGTTGTTTGAAAAGAATCTTAATGCTAGGGTCTTCTCTAGCATTAAAATATCTTCTCTGATATTTTCTCTAGACAATGTGATGGGGTTTTAATGCCTTGAGTATCAGCTAGCATTCTGGTTGGGAGTTCTATCTCGGGAAGGCAGCAAGCCGGGGAAGTCTGATGTAATGGCTAGGAGCTTGAACTACTAATCAAGACATTACCATACAAATCTCTCTTTGGCAAGAAATAATCAAGGTGACTTCAGGTGAGTAATTTTCTCTCAGAATTTTTCTTTATGCTCACATCTGCAATATAGGAATGGTAGCCATCCATGAAGACGAGGCTCCATTTCAAGATTCCCTTATATATTGACTAAGGATTACCTTGCTAGCTCTTAAAAAACTAGGCTTCCATATCAACTTGCCCAAGAAATCTATTCTTCTCTTTTGCACATAGCTTTCTTAATTATGTTCAGCTAGAAATGTTTCTTCTAGTGTTGATGTCAAACCCTTGCATACTCTATGCCTACTAAATTTCTAGTACAGTTAGGAGAATATTGGTTTTGGTAAATCTTGTTCCACCCTACCACTATGTGTTGGACTGTTTCTGAGGCCTCTCTGCACAATCTGCACCTCGGGCCCTGTCTAGTGTGGTAGACCCCTGCTTCTATAGCTCTAGTGCTAAGTGCCTGTTCTTGTTCTGCTATGATCAGTGCCCCAGTGCTGTCTTTTAGTCCAGCCCTACCCACTGGTAGGATTTCCCAATGTCAGCCACTTCGGCTGTTGATGGTACATTCCATACAGGGTCTTGTCTTGCCATGGCACTTCCTCTGCTTGATCTTCCTACCATGTCTGCTGCTGCCTCAGGCATTCTCTCAGCAGCTCATATTTGGGTGCCAACTTACTGATGTACTCCTGGATGCTCTGGGTTTCATTCAGGACAGTGGCTTTGACACTCACCAGACCCCGCCCTCCCTCTTTTTGGCTGTACAGTCTCTGGGTGTTGGAGCTTCCGGGTCTTCTTCACATCAGCAGCCTCCATGTCCGCCTTTGGCCATCTCACTATACTGGCAAGGTATTTGATGACTGGCAGGGCATACAGTATGTGTTGATGGCATGGATCTTGTTCTTCCCCACAGAGCTGGCTTTTCAGGAACTGTCTTATCCTTTGGTGGTACTTGGATGTTGTTGTCTTCCTTGCCTCCTCATCGTAGTTCCCATGTGACTGTGGGATACCAAGGTACTTGTAGCTGGTCTGTATGTCTGCTACGTATGTGGCCTGCTGATAGTTCCACCCCATTAGTCTTAACTACCTTCCCTCTTTTTACTACCATCCGGCCACACTTCTCTAGTCCAAATGACATCCCAATGTCTTCACTGTAGATCCATGTCAGGTGGATCAGGAGTCGATGTCTCATTCATTCTTAGCATACAGCTTGATGTCATCCATGCAGAGGAGGTGGCTGATGATAGTTCCACTCTTGAACTTGTATCTGTATCCAGTCCTTGTGATTATCAGGCTGAGGGAGTTCACGCCTATGCAGAACAGCAGTGGGGACAGTGGTATATGCTGTACTTTATTTATTTATTTATTATTTGGATTTATCACCGCCCATCTCCACCACGGTAGACTCTGGGCGGTTGATGGCCACTTCTATGAGCTGTCTTGAGATGACTTCCAGTGTTGTCTTCCACAGTCCCATTGAGTTCTTGAAGAAGGTCCTTAGTGTCCTGATGACTTTGTATAGTGCCAGGCATTCACAGATCCATGTGTGTGGCATTGAGTCATAGGCTTTCCTGTAGTCAATCCAGCTGTGCTCAGATTGGTCTGTCTACACCTTGAGTCATGGGTGACTGCTCTATTTATGAACAACTGGTGTTTTGAGCCTCTGGAGTTGTTCCCAATGTCCTTCTGAGCTGTCTTCATGTACTTGCCCATATGGTCCTATAGCTTGATGGCTATGATGCCTGATAGGACTGGTAGTTGGATGGTGCTGTTCCCTTGTCTTTCATGATCAGCACTGTCCTTCCTTGTGTTAGCCAGTCTGGGTGGGAGACTGCTGCTAGAAGCTGGTTCATCTGTGCTGCTAGGCGTTGACCCGCTGTTGGATGTCTGCTACTGTGATGGTGACTGGTTCCTGCTCTGGGAGATTTCTGTGGTCTGCTCTCAGGTCCTGCAGTCACTTTGCACTGGTGTTATGTGTCTTCTCTTTCTCCCATATGTTCTTCCAGTACTGTTCAGTTTCTGCTGTTGGTGGCTCTGCTGTTACTGTGTTGTTGCACTACCTTCTTCTTGTCTTTTTGCCCATAAGCAGTGTCCCTCACCCTGTCCCTTTACTGATAGGATTGTGCATGGACATGCATATGCATATTAAAATATTTCTGAGTGTAACCAGAGAGACTGGGGTTAATGGGTAAGGGAGGATCATTCAAATTATACAGTTCAAAGATTACTGGGAACATGCCAGAAGTGGCCTGCACCAGCTGTTGCTAGAGTTCAATAATGGTGCAAATTGAAAATCTTTAAATTGATCAATGGTCATGCAATGTCAGTGTATGAAACACCATTAAGAGAGAGAGTGTGTGTGTTGGGGTTTGTATATACCCAGGAATTTACAGTTAGATAAATTATACTGGAGAGGCTTGATATCTAGGTGAGAGGGGAATTATTCTGCAAGTCACCCAATTAGCAGCCATTGTTGTAGGGATGATGTGGCAGTGTATGACTCATACTACAGGTGCTAATAGTTTAGTTGGGTGTGGCAGATGATGAGAGTGACCTATAATGTGATTGGTCAGTTTATGTATATAAGCAGAGGAGTCTGGTGTTCTTTCTTCTCGTTGCTGTTGAAACTTCTCATCGCTGTATTGCTGTATTATTTGTTACTGCTGTTGGATGTATTTGGACTACGTATGTATATAAAGTAAATAGGCTATTTTATCTAAACTCTGCTTGAGTGTCTATTTACTGCATAGAACGTGGATCACTGGTGTCTTGGAAAAAGGAGCAGGCCGCCCTACGGTGTGCACTCTGACAGTTTATGGGCCCAGCAGTGGAACGTGTGCAGCTGGTATTCTGGCACAGCTGTGAGGACTTTGGAAGCCTATCCAGGAGTCGTTTGGATATCTGGGGCGATTTGGAGCTTTTGCAGGTTCCGTGCCTGGCCGTGTATTTTTCCTAGGCCTGTTTGCAGCTGAAGGACGTTCACCGACGTTCATCGGTGTCTGCCCAGGAGGGGCTGAGGAGGATGAGCACAGTGAAAATGCAGCCTACAGTTGGAGGTGGTTTCCCTCTGGAAAGGCTGAATGACTCCAATTATCTGTCGTGGGCGTGCAAGATGGAAATGTTTCTTTGCCGGGAAGGTATTTGGAAAGTCGTCTATGAACCACCAGACGAGTTGGACGATGAGGAAGTTATTTTACAGAACGAGAAAGCATTGGCAAGCATAATATTATGTTTGGAGGACAGCCAATTATGTTATATTAGAAATTTTCAGTCAGCCAGTGGGTGTTGGGAAACTTTAAGAAATGTTTATCTTAGAAGCACACCGTTATGCAAGGTTATGTTGACAAGGAAACTTTATCATGCTAAATTACATGACAATGGGAGTATTCTTGAACATTTGCATTATATGACTGGTTTGTTCCTTGAATTAGCACAAAGAGATATGCAGTTCTCAGAAGCGCATAAAGTTTATGTAATTCTCAGTTCTCTAAATGAAACACGGGATAATTTAGCTACCAGTTTCGGGTCTTTAACTGAGAGGGATTTGACCATAAATTATTTAACTGGTCGGCTTCTGGAGGAGGAACAAAGGAGGAGAAAGGAATGTAACATAGTTAAACAGAGAACGTTTGTTAAGGAATGTTATTCTTGTAACACTGATAATATTTTATCTGTAAAGCGTACTTGTTTTCGCTGTGGTTCTGATAAGCATTTGCAAAAGAACTGTGATGTTGCTAGAAGGAAAAAAGTCAAGCCGAGGATTTCCAAGCAACAAAGTGCTGTCCAGCTGTCGGTGATTAATTCTGCAGGAAGGAATTTAAAGGAGACGTGGCTCCTAGACAGCGGAGCAAGCAACAATATCGCAAATAACAGGCAGATGTTTAAAAGATTTATGCAGGCTGAACGGGATCATGTCAGCCTGGCAAACGGGAGTGTTGCATCTGTTACTGGCAGAGGGGTTATGTATGTACCAAGTTAAAATACTGAAATATCTATGCTATGTGTACCAGACTTAGAGTATAACATCATAAGTGTTTCTCAGTTGGATAAACAGGGTTATGATGTAAGGTTTGGGAAGGGTGAATGCATTATTATGAAAGATAATCGTGTCTGTGGTGAGGGTGTATTACAGAACAGTTTGCATGAAATGAAACCCAGGACAGAACTAACCTATGATGTAGCTATGATCAACAAACCAACCCATGATTCATGTGAACATCTGTGGCATAGACGGTTGGGGCATCCAAGTTTCAAAGTAGTTGGAAAGATGTCAGAAGCAAGTTCTGGAATGAATTTGAAACTGTGCCAAGCTTACCTGGATTGCACGGCATGTAAGTTTGCAAAGTCTAAGGTGTATCCTGTAAGCAAATTTAGTGATAGAAAGTCACATAAATGTTTTGAATTAGTTCACGCTGACCTAATTGGCCCATTACCAGCCACATTAGGTGGTGCTAAATATGTTTTAGTCATTGTGGACGATTTCACCAGATTTGTGTTCTGTTACCTATTGAAAGCTAAAAGCCAAAAATTTGATAAGTGCAGAAATTGGGTGCAGTTTGTGGAACGTAGATATAGCACAAAGGTCTGTAGTTTATAGACTGACTGGGGAACTGAGTTTATGAGTGGGAGTTTTCAGCAATGGCTCAGTAGGAGGGGCATTGCGCACAAGAGAACCAATCCGCATAGTTCAGCTGAGAATGGCGTGGCGGAACGAAGGAATTTAGCACTACAGACAGTAAAGGATTCTTTATTAGCTGACTCAGGGCTATCTAGAGGATACTGGGGAGAGGCTATACTGACTGCTAATTATTTAATTAACAGGTTGTGGAGTGTGTCCGTAAATCAAACACCATATTATATGTTGTATGGCAAGAAGCCATCATTAACTCATTTGAAGGTGTTTGGGTGCACTGCCTATGTTCACATGCATAAGGAGGTACGTAGGAAAGGGCAGGCAAAAGCACAGAAGATGACGTTTGTGGGGTATGAGCCAGGAACCAAGGGATATAGGTTCACTGATGGCAGGAGACTTGTGATTTCAAGATCAGCAAGTTTCAGCGAGCATAGCAATTGTCAGAAGTTACATGGAGGGAGTCAGGTTTTTCTTCCTGGTCAGGGACAGGTCGAGCTATCAGAGCGACAACGGTCCAATGATGTGATTATCAAGGAAGAGGAAGTAACTCCTAGTGTGCCAATAAAGCAGGATGCTACTGTATTGCGCAGATCTGAAAGAGTTAACAAGGGCATACCACCTCAATGTTACAAACCAGGTGATGTTAAAGTGTGTTTTGTTAATTATGAACCTCGTAGTTAATAGGAGGTAATGGAGTTGCCACCACAAGAGCAGAATAAATGGAAAGCTGCTATGGATGTGGAAATGAATGCCATTAATTCCCATAAGGTTTTTAAATCTACCAGGGTGCCTGAGGGGCATAGAGCAGTAGATTATAAATGTGGGAGGAAATTTAGATGACTGAAGCTCCAGGATATGAATCTAATGATGCAGGTAGAGTGTACAAAATGCAGAAAGCGTTGTATGGACTCAGGCAATCGGCACGTTGCTGGAATCTGCGATTAGGTGAGGCATTGTAAAGAATGGGGTTTAAGTGTAGCAAGGCTGACCCATGTCTGTACATAAAGCAATGTGATAATGATGAACAGGTGTTGCTTTTGATCTTTGTAGATGATTTGTGTTTTATAGCTAAAGATCAAAGGAGGGTAATTGAATTTACTGAAAAACTGAAGCAACAATTTGATGTTAAAGATCTGGGAGAGATTAGAAATTACCTAGGTGTAGGTATTCAGAAGGCTGATGGGGGTTACGTTCTAGAGCAGTGGAGGAAAATTGAACAGCTGCTAAGAGAAAACGATATGGAACATAGCAAGGAGGTTCCTACCCCGATGACAACTGATTTTGTTAAGACAGAGGCTGGAGACAATGACCAAACTTCATGTAATCAAGAACACTATTAGTCAATAATTGGAAGTTTATTGTATTTAGCACAATGGTCGCATCCCTATATCGGGAATGCGGTGAATGTACTGAGTAGGTATGTTGTGCAACCTACCCAGAGGCATTGGAAAGGTATTAAACGTGTGTTTAGATATGTTAAAGGGACTATTAATAAATGTTTGTTGATAAAACCTTGTAAACCATTGGAATTAAAATGCTATGTAGATAGTGATTGGGGTAATGATGTACATGATAGGAAATCTATGTCAGGATTGTTTATTATGTTTGGTGACACCTTGGTGGGGTGGAGATCTCAGAAACAGAGTTCTGTTGTCGTATCTACTGCAGAGGCAGAGTATGCTGCACTATCTGACCTATGTTCAGAGTTAATATGGTATAGGAAATTGTTAAGGGATGTAAATGTAACAATTGAGGGTCCTATATGTGTATATGAAGACAGTGAAGCGTGTTTACAGATGGCAAAGAATGATAGGATCAGAGGGAGCAGCAAACATGTGGTTATCAAATATCACAATGTTAGGAATGCTGTAAAAGAATCTCTGATTAATTTGCAATATTGTCCATCTGAGAGTAATGTAGCAGATGTGATGACAAAGCCTCTAAGTATAGAGAGACATAGGATGTGTGTATCCAATATGTGTATGTCTTCTATTCTGTATAAGTGAAATGTAATATCTATTGTAAATTGGAGGGGTGTTGGGGTTTGTATATACCCAGGAATTTACAGTTAGATAAATTATACTGGAGAGGCTTGATATCTAGGTGAGAGGGGAATTATTTTGCAAGTCACCCAATTAGCAGCCATTGTTGTAGGGATGATGTGGCAGTGTATGACTCATACTACAGGTGCTAATAGTTTAGTTGGGTGTGGCAGATGATGAGAGTGACCTATAATGTGATTGGTCAGTTTATGTATATATACAGAGAAGTCTGGTGTTCTTTCTTCTCGTTTGCTGTAACTTCTCATTGCTGTATCATTTGTTACTACTGTTGGATGTATTTGGACTATGTATGTATATAAAGTAAATAGGCTATTTTATCTAATCTCTGCTTGAGTGTCTATTTACTGCATAGAACGTGGATCACTGGTATCTTGGAAAAAGGAGCAGGCCGCCCCACGGTGCGCACTCTGACAGAGAGAGAGAGAGAGAGAGAGAGAGAGAGAGAGAGAGAGAGAGAGAGAGAGAGAGACCCAACTATTTCCCTCTAAGAATAGGTGGCAACAAAATGACAAATAATTATAAGAGCATTTCATTGTATTGCAAGAAAGGACAGTCAGAAAAGACTGGGTGTCAGTATTATTTACTGTGAATATAAACTTCCATTCTGAATCCAAAATGCATGTTCCTTTGAGTAGCAGAACGTGCTTTCAAAATGGATTGAACACTAATTTGATTTTAGTACTGCATGATTTACCTGATACATTTAGTTTTAAATGACAAAATAAAAAGTAGGACATGATATGCTAGCTTAAGATACAGCTCTTTCACCAACAAGCTGGGATGAGATCTCTCTCTCTCTCTCTCTCTCTCTTGTGTGTGTGGGTATGTGCATGTGTATATAAAACTGTCACAATTCCCTTTGATTGCTCAGTGGGACTATATATTCCAAATAGGGCTGCACTTGAAAGACCTTCACTTAACCACACATTTAGTGTGCAAGGGGAAGCTTTCCAGGAAGAGCAAAGATGAATTATGCTCTTCTGAGGCTGTATCTACAGTTGTAGCTAAAATAGCCCAGCCACGGCTACAGTGCCAATGAATCATGGGGATTTCACATATTTATTAGAACACATTTAAGCTCAGTCAGCAACTGAGTGGTGAAACTGAGCAGGAGTAGAAGATCATGATCATTCTCACCCAAAATGGAATGCAAGGAAGTCTCACAGATATAATTACCATTTCCTTTATGCATCCTCTTACAACCAGATTTCTCAGAGGACATTTCCTTATTAAACTCTTACACTCTCACTTCAATAATGTGTAGCTGAGCACAATAAAATTTAACACTGTGATTTATCTATCCTGTGTAAACCTGCCTGTTTATTAAGGATACTCTTTCCTTCAATATGGAAGCAATATGTTATGTTTAGATATGAGAGAGGTTCTTTTCAGTTGTGGCACCCTAATTTTAGAAGATGATATCTTCCCCAATACAGGGGCATGGTGGCTCAGCGGGTAAGACGCTAGGCTTGTCGATCGGAAGATCGCACGTTCGGAGGTTCGAATCCCTAGCCCTGCATGACGGAGTGAGCTCCCGCACTTGCCCCAGCTCTTGCCAACCTAGCAATTCGAAAGCATGCAAATGCAAATAGATGAATAGGTACCACTTCGGTGGGTAGGTAACAGCGTTCTGCGTGTGTCATGCCGGCCACATGACCGCGGAAGCGTCTTCGGACAACGCTGGCTCTTTGGCTAACAAACGGAGATGAGCACCGGCCCCTAGAGTCGGACACGACTGCACAAATGTCCGGGGGGAACCTTTACCTTTACTATCTTCCCCAAAGCCAATTTATCCTTGCATTGGTTTCATTTCAGAGCCAAGCAAAAACAGTATTCATCCAAATCTGTAGGTCTCAGTGACAGTGGCTCAGTTTGTACTTTTAGGTTGGTTTGTGTGGTATTCATTTGATTTTTGATTGCATTCCATTCTGAGATATATTGATATTATGTGGATTATAACTTTTTAAATATCTATTTCTGTACCTAATGTCTTCCTGGGATACAACTACTGCTCAGGGGCAGAATGGATGCTTCTCTTATGTTTGCTTCACATCCTTTCCAGGACATAATGAAAATGATTACTGCTGGTCATTATGGAAAGAGATTGCTTGGAAAGAGAAGCTTGGCATAATCTGACTGGATGTAGGACAATTTCTTAATTTTCTTCTTACTATTTATATTGCTCCAAGGTCATCTGGTGGGCTTTGGCTGAGTAGGCCTTTGAATGAAGGCCTTCTCTTCTGTAGCTCCTATTAATTTCAATGGGGGCTTCTGCATTAGAATTTCCTGATGAGTTATGTCCCCCAGAACATCATTTCCTTCATGTCTTCAAGCAGAGAAAAAATATCAGGTTATTCACTGAATGTTTTTCTGAAGTCATCTCCTTTAGATCCTATCTTTCTAAGATACCTTTCATACCTTTTGTAGTTTTTAAAGGTCACCCTTGGCACTGAATGGAAGACAAAGTGGTACATAATAATATTAGATAAACAATTGGTTTATAAGTGTTATTTTTTGGCATCCTTGGAAGCCTCTAATATGTTGATTTTAGTGGACAGATGAATTATCTTGGGTTATCTTGACTGCATCAACCTTTTCTCTTTCAAACAATGTTATTCCTGAAGGGCAGATGAAGAAATCATCTTAATATAAATTGATATATACACCGCTGCTTGAGAAATGTGTGGGTTTGTTTCTTTTGAGGGCCAGATATACTGCAGAAAGAAAGAGCAAAAGAGAAAAGAGACAGCATCCAACAATGCAGGGGTTTTTAAGAATTTTATTCCACTGGGATTTTTAAAAATAAGAACCCTTATTTACATTTGCATATTTTCTTATAAACAGGAAAGAAAGCAGGTGATAGATTCATCCATCCATAAGAGGACTCTTAAGAGTGTAGATCTGAATCATGTAGTAATTTTTCAAATAGACTTGTAGTACTGAAGTAGGCCTGAAGTTGATGGTAGTTGGTGTGGAGGAAGAGATTTTATTGGCTGTTGTGGGTCTTCCGGGCTGTGTGGCCGTGTTCTGGAAGTTGTGGTTCCTAACGTTTCGCCAGCATCTGTGGCCAGCATCTTCAGAGGGCAGGAGCACAGATAGAAGCAAAATCTCTGTGAGCAAAATCTCTATCTGTGCTCCTGCCCTCTGAAGATGCTGGCCACAGATGCTGGCGAAACGTTAGGAACCACAACTTCCAGAACACGGCCACACAGCCCGGAAGACCCACAACAGCCATCGAACTCCGGCCGTGAAAGCCTTCGACAATACAAGAGATTTTATTCTTTACCAGTTTAGGTAACAAATTCGGAAGACAGAGTGGTTAGAAAAACTAGGAGAAGGGGTCATGGAAGTCATGAAGAACGCTTTCAAGTATGCAGTAGTACTGGATAGTTACACAATAGGTTGATAAAGTTGGTTTTGTAATAATAAATCTTGAGGTGTGACCACCGGGATAGGTAGACTAATATACAGTACAGTGCATAATCTTTTAGATGAAATATTTATTTATTTCAGTTATGTAACATTTCAAAAATATTGGCTATTTCTCTGTTACAGTGGAAAGACTAAATAATTGAACCAAATTGAAGTGAAGAAGTAAAATGCAAGAAACTTTTTGTAGAGTTAGTAAAACAAGGATGTTTTCAATTCCTAAGAAGCATAAATATAAGCTGCCATATATACAATATTAACTGGTAGAAATATGTGGAAAATGAGGCTTGGATATCTTTAGTTTTGTCAGGGTAGTTCTGAGGAATGTCATTATGACCAACCCATCATGATTTTAGCTGTATATACACTATCACCTGGGTACAGTAACTATCTTTATTGTTTGTTTATTTATTTATCTATCAGATTTATCACCATCCATCTCCCCCAAGGGGGACTCTGGGCGGTTTACAATAAAATATAATTAATTAAAATACAATTATAAATAGACTACAATAAGCATCAGAATAACAGATTTATAGATGTAATAAATATAATAAAACCCAGATGGCAGAGTCTTCTTAAGTCCATGGGTAAAAAGGACACTCTAGGGCAGAGCTTTCCAAACTGTGTGTCGCGACACAAAAGTGTGTGGCCACACACAGTCTGGTGTGTCGCCACACAACCCGGAAGCGCTGATCATCATCAGCGCTTCCAGGTTTTCCAGCGGTGACACACCAACTGCAGCGCGCAAAACCCGAAAGTGGCAGCAGCGCTTCCAGGTTTTTGCGCGCTGCCGCACTTCTGGGTTTTCCCGCGGTGACACACCAACGCCAGTTGGTGTGTCGCCGCGGGAAAAACTTTGGAAAGCCCTGCTCTAGGGCTACCCTAAGGTGCTAGCCATCCCCGAGTGTACTTTTTCCTTCCCGCCCCAGGCATGTTGACAAAACCAGGTTTTAAGTTTTTTTTGAAAGTCCAGGAGCGAAGGGGCCTGTCTTACCTCCGGGGGAAGAATGTTCCAAAGGGGAGGGGCTACTGCAGAGAAGGCACGCTTCCGTGACCCCATTAGATGGAATACTTTAACAGATGGGATCCGTAGCATGCCCTCTCTGCATGCCCAGGTGGGATGGAACGATGTGATGGGGATGAGACGGTCCCTTAGGTAACCTGGTCCCATGCCATGTAGGGCTTTAAAGGTAATAACCAAGACCTTGAATTGGACCTGGAAGCAGACTGGAACCCAGTGCAGCTTGCGCAGTAAAGGTGTTATGTGTGTCCACCTTGGGACACCCAGAATTGTCCATGTGGCTGCATTCTGGATCAGCTGTAGCTTCTGGATATTCTTCAAAGGTAGCCCCATGTAGAGTGCATTACAGTAGTCTATATGGGAGATAACCAGTGACCGTTCGAAGGGCCTCTCGTTCCAAGATATCTTAACCCTAACCCTAATAGGGAATGCCATTCATATTTATCCTTATATACTTATCCTTATTTATACTTCTTAATTTATCCACTTTACAGATTCTCATGAAAGTTTACAATAACAGTGGAAGCAACCAATAAAAGCTAACCGCAACACAGAAATCCAAAAGAGGTAAAAACGAAACATCAGTCCTACATCAGGGTAGCCTGTCACTAGCACTAAAATCCCTATAGAACAAGGTGGTCTTTAGGAGCTTATGGAAACTTGGGAGGGAGGGCTGAGAACCTTAGGTGGAAGGGTGTTCCAAAGCATGGGACCATCATCCAGAAGGCATGGCAGAAAGACATTAAGAGGAACCCTGTTAATTTTGTTTTCTTACAATTTTAAAAAATAAAAGATAAATGGTAGATGACAGCTACCTGAAGAGAAAATTAAATCCAATTCAAATGAAACCTATCCTTTAATGAAGTTGAAGTAAAATTTGCTATGATGTACAAAGCCTAACCTTTCTCCTGTGGCTGCCAGAGTGACAGAACACCTCACTAGGGCAGCCTATTTCTTTTCCTTTTTGATGGTTTGAGCATAGGAATTTCATGCAGGTGGAATAAGGGCCTTCCAGAAGATCGTCATCCCATTGATACCCAGAAGGTTCACAGGACTTACTGTACATGGTGGTCTTCCTCTAGCATTGTCCACAAGTGGTGACATTCACTGCAGTACATTTCCTATGGAGGCTGGAAATCATGGATTTTTTAAAAGTTATATGTATCAGATATTTCTTTGGTTAGAACTTTGAAAAAAACATTACATGCTTTTCAACCCCTGGCTCAGGATTAAAGGCCTGCAGTTTAGGATGATGACAGCCCACCACTATGCAAAGCTGCAAAGGCCTTCCAGAGAGTCTCTGAGTACTGTAGCTTCTCCACAAAGAACCAAGGTTGGCTGGAACAGAGATATTTGGGCATGGACAGAAATCAATATTGACCATCAGCTGACATAACTGCCATAACTCAGTGATCAGATCTCAGCAGCTCCCCATTTACTACCATGGTAGATGATGCTGGGAGAGAAAAGAATGGCAAGGAATTTACCAATTTCTGCTCTGAAACTATCTTGCATTAAACTGTGTGAGGGCAGCAACACTGATCTTTTATATAGATGTACTTTCCCCCTGACTCAAGGTCATCCATTTATTCTTTGGCTGAAAGACCAGTTGACAGCAAATCCATATTAGTGATTGGGATGCAACATCTGATGACCCTAGAAATATTTACTTATATTCACAATGGCTATGTCTTGCAACTTAATGTGGTATTAGCTTGCTATATCTGTTGGGTTTTCACTGCTCCTGAAATATATTTTGAGGCAGGTAAGTGATGATTCCCAGACCCTGAAGTAGGCATCACCAAGAGAGGAGAGAAATTCTTGATGGCAGAAGAGGAGCTCACTGATGTTTTTCTATTTCTATAGTAGCCCTGCCTGCTACTATGCTTCAATGGCCAGAATGGGGCATCATCCTAAAGCATTATGGGTACTTCAGTATCGTAGATGCTTCCATGGATGAACTGGGAGAAACAATAGTGAATTTTGAATTACTTACTAACTCACTTTGCCCCATTCCTCTAAAATGTCATAAATTCTGCATCCCTGAACCAAAATGTATTGTACTATACGGATTAATTTAAAAAGAAAGAAAAGGAAAAAAGGTAATGGTAATTTCTACCATTCTTTCCTTTCAATACTTAGGAGGCATTGCATTAGATTTACACTGATATTTCTGTTTGTCATGGTGTTGTGTTGGGGTTTATAAAATACCCAGAATTTACAAGTAGATTAATTATACAGGAGAGGCTAGAGGTATATAGGTGAGAGTTGATATTTTCTGCAAGTCATCCAATTAGCAGCCATTGTAGAAGGTATGATGTGACTCATATTACAGGTGCTATAGTTTAGCTGGGTGTGGCAGATAATTTGTTTGACCTATCACGTGATTGGTTAATATTTGTATAAAAGTAGTGAAGCTTTAGTGTTCACTCTTTTCTCGTTACTTCATCTCATCTGTATCTGTGTTGGACATTACTGGATTGTATTTTGGACTGCATATGTATATAAAGTAAATAGACTATTTTATCTAATCTCTGTTTGAGTGTCTATTTACTGCTTAGAACGTATTACTCTGAAGTTGTGGAGAAGCACTGGCCGCCCCAGCGTTGCGTGCTCTGACATGTTGTAAATAAGCCGTTCAAATTTTTTCCCTTGAAATAACTGGTTTTTTTATTGCTGAACTCAACTGTGTCTCTGAATAAGCAACAGGCGCAAGCAGTTTAGGGATCAACTTTGTTTCTCACATCTTTCCAACTTTTAATTAGAGGTGAGGAGCAATGCAACCTTTGATTTCCTGGTGCTTCTGGGGCTCTCACCTCTGTTCTCCAGAGAATCCAGCTTGGAACCTTTACAACGGGTACAGATTTTTCCTCTCCATATACCCATAATCCTAATCCTGCCAATCACCCTCCAGAGTTCTACCTCACCAATTCCTGCAGAGACCAGTTTCTCTGGGTGCTTTTGGAGCCCACCCCCTTCTGAGATTGCCCTCTTCTCTTCTGGAGAACTACTTTTTCTCTGACCTTCCTCACATCTCCAATATCTCTTCCAGTTACACCTTCCAGGAATCAGCCTCTACTAACCTCCCCCCCCACCATTTTCTTTCTCTCACATATCTCAAAACAAGGCTTTTTAAACAGAAAGGAGAGGGGCTGGGAACCCCATTTTGGTTTTGCTAGGGTGAAACACTGTTCTCCCCACCCCTTCCTGTTTGAGCCCAGTTTTCCAAAATGACTGAACTTTTTTTTCTCTAGCCAAAAGGGAGGGACTGTGGGTCATTCAGCTGCCTAGAGTCCTCCGATAGGGAGGGGATAGGCGGGGTATAAATACGAATAATAAATGTTCTACTGGGTAAGAAAAGATGTCCTTTCCCTATCTGACCTATTTGTGTATTGTCTGTCTAGTGCAGGGGTCCCCAACCTTTTTGGCACCAGGGACCACTTCTGTGGGAAATTTTTTTCCAAGGACCGGGGGGTGGGGTTCACAGGCGGCAGCCAATCACACAGACGGGGGGCTGGGGTTTGCAGGTGGCAGCCAATTGCGCAGACGGCGGGTGGGGTTTGCAGGCGGCAGCCAATCACATGGGCTGGTGGGTGGTGATTGCAGGCAGCAGCAATCGCGTGGACCAGGGGCGGGGTTTGCAGGCGGCAGATTCTCCCCGGGCTGCTTCTCGGCTCCTCAGCACCGCCCTTCCCTCTGAGAGAAATGAGGGAAAGTGTTATTATTAACAAAGGGATTTATAAACAGAAATAGATAAATATTCTTTTATAGAAGGCTTTTAGAGAATTTTTCTAACCCAACTAGAATAACTCATAAACAGGCTGAGCAAAGCTTCTACTAAAAACCACATATACAGGAAATGTTAGAAGACTGAATGTGACACCTCAGCTTTGAGGTTAGAGAGCAGAGCTTCTAGCAAGACCTATGCTAAAGGAAACTGCTTGTGGTTAGGAACTAGCTGACGCATGCTTTAAGTAGGAAGCCTCCCCTTAAAAGGTGAAAGTAAATAGAAGGGGAAGGGGATATAAAAGTGGGTAATGGGAGATGTAAACAAAGGCGGGCTAATTATATGCACATTAGGCGCTTCTGATAGGTTGTGAGCTCCAGAGTAGCCTACCAATAGGTGAAAGGAGCAAGTTTTGAGCGACGGGTGAGGATGTATAAATGTAACTGTCAAACTTGTGGCAGGTGTGCTTTTCTCTTCAGTGCGACATTTGTCCTTCCGCACGGAGAAAGCCACCAGCACTTTGCAAACTGCTTCAAAAGAATAAAAACCTTTTGTTTCTATTTGCCTTTTGACTTGACTCATATCTGACAAATTGGGGGCTCGTCCGGGATCCTTGAACGGCGTCCGGTAAGTCTGGGCCTTGTCCCCCCACTATGGGAGGCATGCCCTACTGATTTCAGTGGTCCACTGTGGGATTCCTGGGCCTTGGACCCCGGTGCCCGTAAAGGAACCAGACAACTAAAAGAGGAGTCAAAAGGAGAAACAAAAGCATATAGGGATCCAGGTAAGAGGGTTGCGCCAAGCGCATGGAATTCCTTGCCTGGACCCTAAGCTAGCCGGCAGCTCGAGTCTGAAAATCCTTCCGGAGACAAAGTACCGGGAAACTTCGTATACGAACCCCAGGTAAGAGGGTTGCGCAGAGCGCATGGAATGCCTTACCTGGGGCGGTGGGGTTCTGGTTGGGTAGGCCTGTAAGATTCTTGAGACCGGTGTGATTTGAGACGCCCCAAGGGCCATTAGGGCTGGCAAGGCGGAGTGAGTGTGGAGTTCAAACTCGCGGTTCCGAATCCTCGCGAGAGGACCGGCCGGGTGCGAACGAAGTGGTTGCTGAGTGAAAATTGGGTCTCAGTAGAAGAAGAATAACCTTTAAAAGTAGCCAGCGCGGGCTGGGAGGTTATTGAGAATTAGGACCTTAAATTTGTTCGGTAAACAAGTCCAGCGCCTGCTGGAGGTTCTGGTTCTAAGAAGGGAGGCCCTGGGAATACGGTCAATAGGGAATAGGCAGGATAGTTAAACCAACCATGGGAGGAGCCTCGAGTGTAGGGAAGGAAAAGTGCACTAAAAATATCAGGAAAAATCAAAGTTAAGAATAGATAAGGACAGTCCAATAGGTCAGATGATAGATAATTGGGACAAGCCACCATACAAATCCTTGGTGGACAAGTTAGACTTAAGTAAGGAAGATATGATAAATCTGTGTTGTTATGTGTGGTGGGAGGATGATAATGCCTCCTGGCCAAGGGATGGGTCAGATGATTACAATAGGTGTCATGATTTATATGACTATGTGAAACAAAATCATGTAAATCTTTAGAAAATGAATTACATTATGTCCTCATCTGGACTCCGGACAAATGGCCAGAGGCAAGGGGGAAAATAAGAAGGCAAACAAGGAAATGATTTATAAATTGGAATCTGTAAAAGAGGAACTAGCTTAGAAGTAAGAAATTTCAAAAAGGATATGAAAATATTAGTTGAAGATCCAATTGGACTGGCTGAACAACTAGATCAGTTCTTGGGACCAAACGTATAAACTTATGTCCATAATGGGCATTTTGTTCTCTGGAGAAGAAAGGGGAATTACCAGGCGTGCAGCCATGACCAGGTGGGAAAGGCGCAACCCACCTGGCCAGAATGCAGTGCCAGCAGATCAAAAGTTTCCCCTTAACAACCCCAATTGGAATAATCAAATGGCAGCAGACAGAACTAACATGAGAGATTTGAGATGGTATAAAAGAAGCTGCCCCAAAATCACAAAACTTTACCAAGACTTTTGATACTGAGCAACAAAAAGAGGAAGCACCCTCAGTCTTCTTACAAAAGCTGAGAGACCAAATGAGAAAATATTCAGGGATGAATCCTGACGATGTTGTGGCACAAGGTTTACTGAAAGTGGGCTTTGTGACTAAAGCATGGCCAGATATTAGGAAGAAGTTGCAAAAGATAGAGGGATGGAGTGAAAGGCCACTGGAAGAATTGTTAAGAGAGGCCCAAAAATTATATGTTAAAAGAGAGGAAGAAAAACAGAAAACCATGGCTAGAATGATGGTTAACAATGTAGAAAATATTGTAGTAAAGAAATTAGGAAGTGTACAGAGAGGATTAAAGGCTCAAGTTTAGATCATGGGAGGAGTGGGTAAAACAAGCCCTAAAAATCTATGTTAACAATAAAAAGCCTTTGCTAGAGGAGGAGTCGGAATATGCTCAGTGTTGGGTAAAATCTACCACCCTGATAAAGCACCAGTGTGTTTTTATTTGTGAGTATTTGTCTTTTTGGATTTGTGTGTATATTTTGTGCACAGTGAAAACATATTGCTTCTACTTTGAAGAAAAAAAAAATAGACTTTTGTGGTCTGGGATGTATGTGTGTTTCCTCCCTGTCTCTACCCCCCCCCCCTTCGGTCTGTCTTTTGTCTGCGGGTTACAAGCTTGAGGAGGAAGAGAGGGAGGGGGAACAGGGGGAGTCCGGAGGAACTACTAAAATAGAGTTGCCAGGCAAACTGAAGACTACGGTAAAAGTACTTTCTCTTGTACTGTGTTTACTGTCTGCACCCACTGATTAGACAGATATTGAAATGAATTTGTGAAATTGAGATGGTTTAAGAGAAAGTCGAAATGAGAAAGAGAAGGAAGAAGAAAAGGGAATGTATGTGCAAACACTAGATGAGGGAGTTAGATTTGTTGCGGAAGAGGTGGCGAGGAGCATAAACAAAAGTGAAGGGATTTAGGGAAGAGTGGGTTTCCAAACCTTTGGAAATAGGAGTGGAGGATTTGTTAGTGAAAAGCTGGCAACAGGCTGGGGCAAATGAGATGCCTCTAAAAACAAAGTGCATCTCCCTTGTGTTTCCCCAGTCCTTACAGCAAATTTAAATGGGGAAGGTTGTGTGAGTTGTTTACTGAAGCGGCCAGATGTTTTAACAAGGCATTGCTCCTTTAAATACAGCGGCACTTGCAATGCTGGAAGCATTGATAAAACAGTGCAAAAGCCCTGTTCTAACAGCATTAGCATGTGCAGGGCAGAGAGTTTTTACCCCCTGCTTTTTATACGTGCAGATTCTCCCATAAACGTGTTTTGTTAATGTTAAGGGCTGGTGTGAGTTTTTATGTGTGTGTTTGTTTGGGAAAATTATGTGAGTCTGTCTCTTTAAACACCAGATCTTTCTATGGTGGTAAAGATGCAGGTCCTGGCCATGCCTGCACCTTCCGTTAATTTTGGTGTGTTTTTGTATATTGTCATTTGTACAAACTTGCATGTGTATAATAAGAAAACAGAACTTTCTACCTCACCCAAGCCCCCCTTCTTGTTGAAGCTGCTTGAGGGAGAACTAAGGAGAAAAAGAAGGGAGGACAGAAGTGAAATACAATGCTTCCACAGAAAATACTTTTTCCCCTCTCTTTAGGATTTTCCTTCTTTTGTAATATAGTTTTTTAACTTTGCACCAAGATAAACTTGTAAGCTTCTTGTTTAAGTCTTTTCCTGCTGCTACTGCTGTTGGTGAAAATGTTTTTTTTTTTAGCTGTTCCTGTTAAGAAACAGCGGTTGCATTTTTCCAGATAGTAAGAGGGACCAATGTTCAAGTTTTTTAGGACTCAGCTCAAGGGACACATTTTAATCCTAAAGTATTGTAAAATGTTATGAGAGGAATAGGAGTAGCATGGGATTTTAACACCCCATGGAACCCGCCTTCTTCAGGAAAAGTAGAGTGAATGAACCAGATTCTAAAGAAGCATTTATCAAAATTGATTTTAGAAAATAAGCTACCTTGGACTAAATGTTTACCTTTAGTACAAACCCTAGAAGGGATGTGGGAATTTCACCATATGAAATGCTGTTTGGCTTTCCTTATCTAGCAAATCCAGGAATGCTACCACAATTAGAAGACCAGGATGTATTTTTAAAGAACTATATACTGGGGTTGTCCTCTTCTTTGTCTTTCCTCAGACAGAAAGGTCTGTTGGCACAGACCCCACCACTTGAATTTGCAGTCCACCATATTAAACCACGAGAGCGGGTCCTGATAAAGTCCTGGAAGGAGTTGAAACTGCAACCCGAGTGGGAAGGTCCAGGTGTTGCTCACAACAGAGAACACTGTATACCAGGATAAAAGGGCCAGTGGACGAACCAACTCCAGAGTGGAGGGTGAAACCCAGCGAGGACCCGATGAAAATAAAGTTATACAAAAAAGTTGTGATGCTTGAATATGGGGTACCAAGGGGAGTGCCTGATGAATTCAAAGCCAGAAATCAGATTTTAGCAGGGTTTGAATCCTTTTCCTTTTGGTGGGTGACAACCAATAAAAATGTGGACTGGATAAAATATATTACAATCAACAAAGATTTATAAATTATACCAGGGATGCTGTAAAAGGGATCTCAGAGCAATTGGACGCTACGAGTAGAATGGCCTGGGAAAATAGAATGGTACTGGACATGATGTTAGCAGAAAAAGGGGGAGTATGTGTTATGCTTGGGGGTAGTTGTTGTACATTTATTCCCAACAACACTGCACCAGATGGAACCATTACTCGAGCATTACAAGGCCTGACTGCCTTGTCTGAAGAATTAGCTGAAAACTCAGGAGTGGATACCTCCCTTATGGGATGGTTGGACTCCTGGTTTGGTAAGTAGAAAGGAGTGGTTCTCTCTCTCCTTACATCTTTTGGAGTGGTAATCGGGGTGTTGGTAGCATTGGGATGCTGCATAATCCCTTGTGTTAGGGGGTTAATGCAACGGCTCATAGAGACGGCAGTCTCTAAACAGATGCCTTTAAGGACCCCCGGTGATAAAGATTATGCGACCCTTATGTTATTAAAAGATCGTTGGATGCTGCATAATGATGATTGGGAGTATGGGGAATATGTGGACCTAGACCAACTGGCTAACAGTCCAGAAGAACCCAGGCCATCCTATAATAACCAGTAAATCTAACAAAACCATAGAAAGTGACATGTGTTAATAATAATAGTATAAAGAAGAAAAAGGGTGGATTGAGAGAAATGAGGGAAAGTGTTATTATTAACAAAGGGATTTATAAACAGAAATAGATAAATATTCTTTTATAGAAGGCTTTTAGAGAATTTTTCTAACCCAACTAGAATAACTCATAAACAGGCTGAGCAAAGCTTCTACTAAAAACCACATATACAGGAAATGTTAGAAGACTGAATGTGACACCTCAGCTTTGAGGTTAGAGAGCAGAGCTTCTAGCAAGACCTATGCTAAAGGAAACTGCTTGTGGTTAGGAACTAGCTGACGCATGCTTTAAGTAGGAAGCCTCCCCTTAAAAGGTGAAAGTAAATAGAAGGGGAAGGGGATATAAAAGTGGGTAATGGGAGATGTAAACAAAGGCGGGCTAATTATATGCACATTAGGCGCTTCTGATAGGTTGTGAGCTCCAGAGTAGCCTACCAATAGGTGAAAGGAGCAAGTTTTGAGCGACGGGTGAGGATGTATAAATGTAACTGTCAAACTTGTGGCAGGTGTGCTTTTCTCTTCAGTGCGACATTTGTCCTTCCGCACGGAGAAAGCCACCAGCACTTTGCAAACTGCTTCAAAAGAATAAAAACCTTTTGTTTCTATTTGCCTTTTGACTTGACTCATATCTGACACCTCCTACCTCAGCAGGACTTGAGGTCTCTCTCTCTCACACACACACATACACACATCCCATTTCCTGGCTCGGGACTCAAACCTGGCCAGATTCTCCCCAGGCTGCTTCTCGGCTCCTCAGCACTGCCCTTCCTTCCCCCTTCAGCAGGACTCGAGGTCTCTCTCTCTCTCTCTCTCTCTCTCTCTCTCTCTCTCTCTCACACACACACACACACACACACACACACACACACACAGAGTTTGCGAGCTGGGGCCAATTGGGCCTCACGCTCCTTGGCCCGCCTCCGCCCTTTTTTGCCACGTGCTGATAGGTGGAGGTGTTTCCCCTTCCAGGCCCCCACCAATCAGCTTCTCCAGCTCACCCTGTGGCTCACTTTCTAACAGCCTGCGGCCCACCAGTGGTCTGCAGCCCACAGGTTGCCGACCCCTGGTCTAGTGTGAATGAGGGATGGCTTTTTTCCCTTGCATCAGATTCTGGAGTGAGTGGGAGCTGATCCATTTTTTCACTGTCAGCCATTTTGTTACTCCATTTGGAGATATTTTTGGTCTGCCTCTAGTCTATATTCTTGAGTTCCTTGTTCAGTCCCAAACAGGGTACAGCCTATCCCCAGTTGTTTAAATAGTTCTCACTTAGTCATGCGGTTAATCATCTAAACAATAGGGCTTACTTTGATAACCCTCTCTTGCTCTCAATACACCCCCCACACACACAAACGTGTGTGTGTGTGTATTCATAAACACACCTACAAAGAGAGAGAGATTGCTGATCTTCCAGAAACAATTACTGTGTGTGAATATAATGTTGATGTTTCTGAAATAAGCTTATTCACTTCTGAAGTGAGGTTCATTTGTGCCAAGGTGCACTGTTGTCAAATTCAAAAGAAACTCCTTTACAATAGAAGCTGGCAACTTTATTTATTTATTTGTTTATTTGTTTGACAGACTCTCATCATCATCATTGGCGATCACTCGTAGCCGAGTAAGATTGTCTTCCAAAGGTAAAATTTTAACGGTGAGTCCGTAAGTGGCTATAAAGGCCAATTCTGGATCCGCACAACCTCCCACAATGAGGGCATAGGTTTCCGGGTGGGAGACGGTCATGATGAGGGTTTGCCTGACGTGCCTTCCTTTTAGCTCTCTTCTCCTTTTCGCCCTGTACTCGTGCTTCTTCAAAGTCCATAGCGCCATTAATAAAGGCTGTCCTCCAATTGAAACGCTCATGGGTTAGGGCTTCCCAGTTCTCAATGCTGATATTACATTTTTTTAAATTAGCTTTGAGAGTATCTTTGAATCTCTTTTGCTGTCCACCAATATTCCGTTTTCCATTCTTAAGTTGGGAGTAAAGTAGCTGCTTTGGAAGACGATGGTCAGGCATTCGTACAACATGACCGGTCCAGCGAAGTTGATGTTGGATGATCATTGTTTCAATGCTGGTGGTTTTCGCTTCTTCTAATACGCTAACATTAGTCCGCCTATCTTCCCAAGTAATTTGCAGAATTTTTCGGAGGCAGCGTTGATGGAATCTTTCAAGAAGTTGGAGGTGGTGTTTGTAGAGGGTCCATGTTTCACAGGCGTACAGAAGGGTTGGTAGTACAATGGCTTTGTAAACAAGCATTTTGGTCTCCCTGCGAATGTCCCGATCCTCAAACACTCTACGCTTCATTCGGGAGAAAGCTACACTCGCAGAGCTCAGGCGATGCTGAATTTCAGCGTCGATGTCGGCTTTTGTTGATAGATGGCTGCCGAGATAAGAAAAGTGGTCGACATTTTCTAGTGACACACCTTTAAGCTGGATTGATGGCGCTGCAGAGGGATTGGTTCGAACTTGCTGGTAAAGCACTTTGGTTTTTTTAATGTTAATCGAGAGGCCGAGTTTTTCATATGCTTCTGCAAAGATGTTTAGGATAGTTTGAAGATCTTCCTCGGAGTGTGCACAGACTACGTTATCATCAGCATATTGAAGTTCTATAACAGAAGTTGCAGTTACCTTATTTTTTGCTTTCAGCCTACTAAGATTAAAAAGCTTTCCATCTGTTCGATATATAATGTCTACACCTGTAGGAAGTTTCTCTTCAACAAGGTGCATAATCATAGCGATGAAGATAGCGAATAAGGTTGGAGCAATAACACATCCCTGTTTAACGCCGGATTCCACTTTAAATGGATCGCTTTGAGAGCCATTGTTATTCAGGATTGTTGCCATCATGTCGTCATGGAGTAACCGCAAGATGTTCACAAATTTATCAGGGCATCCGATTTTCAGAAGGATGGTCCAGAGAGCAGTACGATTTACAGTATCAAAAGCTTTAGTTAGATCAATAAACGCCATGTACAGAGGGCGGTTTTGCTCCTTGCATTTTTCTTGAAGCTGTCGTGCAGTGAAGATCATATCCACTGTTCCTCTGGAAGGGCGGAAGCCATTTTGCGTTTCAGGGAGGATGTCTTCTGATACAGATAGGAGACGGTTTGCGATGATCTTTGCCAGGATTTTGCCTGCTGTGGCTAGAAGGGAGATGCCTCGGTAGTTTCCACAGTCTGTTCTATCACCCTTTTTAAAGAGAGTGATAATTATGGCATCCCTAAAGTCTGCTGGAATCTCCTCCCTCATCCAGATTTTTTCGATGAGCTTATGAAGTTGTTGTGTAAGTTCAGGCCCGCCTTCTTTAAAGACTTCAGCAGGAATCCCATCAGGTCCACTAGCTTTGTTATTTTTCATTTGTTTAGTGGCTTTACTGACTTCCTCCAAACTAGGGGGTACTGCAAGCTCATTTCTTATTTGTTTTTGCGGGATTTGCAAGAAGACTTCGTCAGCCACAGTAGAGTGACGATTAAGGAGATTGCAGTAATGCTCTTTCCAGCGCAGTGCAATAGACTCTTTGTCCTTTAGAAGTTTAGCACCATCTACTGAGCGTAAGGGATTTGTACCATGGTTTGTTGGTCCATAGATGGCCTTTATGGCATTAAAAAAGCCCCGTGCATCATGAGCATCTGCAAAATGTTGGTTTCTTATTCGAGTTTCTTGGAGTGCTGCTATATCAATATTAAAACGTCTCAGCTCCCTTGCAATAATGGCAGTCCTACGTTCAGGTCGTTCACTATCCATATTGTCTTGCAGTGTCCGTATATTCCATGTTCCAAAATTCATGTGTTTTTTACGACCGCTAGATGGTGACCCCACTGGTCGCGGTAATCCAGTCAGGGAGAAAATGAGAAAATCTCACTCGCTGGATTGTCACCTTGTTGTGGTGAGTGGGCTTGTGTGTTCCCAATGAACCCTGTGAGCAAAGCCGTCGGGAGTCATGTACTCCTGGCAGGGTCACCCATGGCGGTAAGGTCCAGGGGGAGGAACCAGACAAAGAACGATCCAAGAAAGTCCTCAACGGCAGAACAGGCGGAAGATAACAAGGTGTATTGTTACAACGGCTGCGAAGGCGGATGAAGGCTGCAGCAGACAAAAGGTCACCAATCGTCATGGTATCCATGCCATTGGATTAGAGCCTTTTTCTGTGAAGGTTGTGTGCTGATCGTTGTGCACCGATCTCCACACATAAAACAAATTCACGCACAGGCGTCTTCCAACCACACCAAACCCAAAACAACCAAAAGTCCCATGGCGATTGACGAATGGCAACGGGGGCAGGACTGTGAAATCCGGAAGCTCCTAGTCATGGATCAGCACATGGGCGGTGGATACGGATTCAGTCGCCCTGACTCAAGGATCGAGGCAGTTGAGTAGTTCGGCAGCTGTATCCACGACTGAGCAGCCCTATTTAGGATCCACTCTGCTCACCCCATATGGGGAGGGGGCTAGAAAAGGTGCCCTAAACATAGTCTGACAGACTCTAAGAGACATATAACAGAGGACAAATAGAGAATAAAAACAAAGAAAAATATACAATGAGAAAGAAACCCCTAAGTGTCCACCAGAAGCATTCAATTTGATTTCTGTATTTTTGAGTATTTTATTTTTTTATTTATTGTTTGATTTATATCACCGCCCATCTCCCCCCACAAGGGGACTCTTATTGTTGCATTTTGTAAGCCTCCCAGAGTCATAATAGATTGGGGTGGCCTATAACTTTATTAAATACAGAAATAAATGCCTAAATAAATTTCAGTTAAAAGGATATTGAAACACAGTTGTTTTGATGGAGTTATGGAATGCCAAGAGGGAAGGGGTTGGCTGAATCTCTCGGGGCAAGGAATTCCAGCGTACTATTACCTGCCTCTGGCGTAATCTGTTGACTGTATGCTGGACGGAATGACAATAAAATGTTGGATTGGAGTAGATCCAAAACTTTATGGGAATGCTAATTCTTTCTTTGATGCACTCCCCCCCTACTCCCTGTTTGCTTACTTACTTACTCTTCAAGCAAGCAGGTTGTGGGAAAGGGTAAGGTATATACCTTATTAGAGGTATGAACTGATCTCTGACAGAGGCATGTAAATTGCTCATCACCGCCTTATCACAAGTGAGTCAGAACATAATCTGAATCCATTTACATGTCTGAAAGCATGTGTTGAAGTAGGGTTTTACAAATCCACCTGTAGCCATTGATGCAATTGACAGTTTAAACCTCCCCTTCTGAGTGCAATCCTTTGTGCAAATAAAAAGCTGTCCTTTAGCTTCGAAAATAGAAGGGAGTGAAATATTTGGATGTAAAAGGGGAAGTGGGACAAGGCAGAATTGGAAAGGTGGGGGCATAAACAAGATGGGGGGAAAGGTAGACAAGGAACCTGAGAAATATTCCTAGTCCTGTAATGATAGTTAGGATTTGAGACCAGCAAGGTCCTACATGTACTGATTTTATATCATGGATTTGATGCAGGCACACATTTTGAGTTCATACACTTGCATAGGCCAGACTGCTTGTTATTTGGATAGAAAAATCAGTTTCCAAGATCTAGGAAAATTGATTAGCAGCTGCTATCAAAGTGAAGACAAATCACTTTCTGCCTTGTAACACAAGAATGGAATAGCCAGGGGCTTCTAAATTTATTATTCCACTTGCTGAAGAGTCACTTCTTTCTCCTATTAGCCTTGTGAAATTATGAAGAGATGCCAATGGCAGCTCTATATTTTCCTGTACAAGGTACTGCTGGCAGAGAAGGAGGAAACCAAACCAATAGCTATGGAAAAGATTTACAGCTGCTGACTCCACACCATAAGTCAACACTGAATAATTAAAAGACTTGTAATTAAAGGCTAATTTAGTATTGATTGTATCCTAGAGCAAGGGGGCAGCAAGCTCAGTGTTCTTGGATTGCCCTGATCAAATGTCCTCAACTGCGAAGCCAAAATGCAGACATCCCAGGTAGCTGATAGCATTTTCCCTGCATTGCCCCCTTTCCCTGCAGCCCACAAGTGTTTTAACAGATAGATCTATGGGATTATATTTAGAAGATATTAGGATGGCCAGTTTGAAATATGGGATGTATCCCCTTGGGACTATCAGAGCACAGAATGTAAATCTCAGGTTAATTTGTGTGTAGGCTGTTGTGAAGATAGACCAATGGTTTGTGTTTTCTGTATTTCAATAGCCAAAATTTCTCAGGAAATCTGTGCAATGGCTTGACGCACGGTCTGGGATATGGAGGCAAGGGGGGATGATTCTAAAATAAAAAAAGACAAACCAGGCAAATCTGAAATACTTGCACTATTCATGTCAGTCAGAGGATGTCTGTGGTCTTCCACCAATGGTCGGCCAAAAACATTCTGCTGTTCTGTCATTATTAGCAACACACCAGTTCCATTGGCTTTCCTATATACTTTGGTCATATGAGACTCTGTTAGGCAAATGGCTTCAGAAGAAAGAATCAAGAAATTAATTCTTACTGGAGGATGCCTGATAAAGTTTGGTAGAGTTCATACAATGTGTTGATCTGGGTTAACAAACCACAATTGCTGGTTATTTCCCAGCAAACCTCAGTGCAGGTAGGTTTTGAGGAAAGTACAAAAACCCAACCCAATCTTTGGGGGTAACATTGTTTGGGCTGGAAAAAATCCAGTAGGCTCCATGATTCTGTATGGCATTGGGGCGGGGGGGGGGGGGGTTATTCTACTTATAATATTAGGGTCATAGTAAAATATTTTATCACCACTTCAGAGATAACAAAGCTGTGAATCTCTTTTAATTGGAAATCTCTGAGCCAGTCTCTTATGTACATTCTCAGCAGATGGAATATCATCACTGGCGATCACTCGTAGCCGAGTAAGATTGTCTTCCAAAGGTAAAATTTTAACAGTGGATCCGTAAGTGGCTATAAAGGCCAATTCTGGATCCGCACAACCTCCCACAGTGAGGGCATAGGTTTCCGGGTGGGAGACGGTCATGATGAGGGTTTGCCTGACGTGCCTTCCTTTTAGCTCTTTTCTCCCTTTCGCCCTGTACTCGTGCTTCTTCAAAGTCCATAGCGCCATTAATAAAGGATGACCTCCAATTGAAACGCTCATGAGTTAGGGCTTCCCAGTTCTCAATGCTGATATTACATTTTTTTAAATTAGCTTTGAGAGTATCTTTGAATCTCTTTTGCTGTCCACCAATATTCCGTTTTCCATTCTTAAGTTGGGAGTAAAGTAGCTGCTTTGGAAGACGATGGTCAGGCATTCGAACAACATGACCGGTCCAGCGAAGTTGATGTTGGATGATCATTGTTTCAATGCTGGTGGTTTTTGCTTCTTCTAATACGCTAACATGAGTCCGCCTATCTTCCCAAGTAATTTGCAGAATTTTTTGGAGGAAGCATTGATGGAAACTTTCAAGAAGTTGGAGGTGGCGTTTGTAGAGGGTCCATGTTTCACAGGCATACAGAAGGGTTGGTAGTACAATGGCTTTGTAAACAAGCATTTTGGTCTCCCTGCGAATGTCCCGATCCTCAAACACTCTACGCTTCATTCGGGAGAAAGCTACACTCGCAGAGCTCAGGCGATGCTGAATTTCAGCGTCGATGTTGGCTTTTGTAGATAGATGGCTGCCGAGATAAGAAAAGTGGTCAACATTTTCTAGTGACACACCTTTAAGCTGGATCGATGGAGCTGTGGAGGGATTGGTTCAAACTTGCTGGTAAAGCACTTTGGTTTTTTTAATGTTAATCGAGAGGCCGAGCTTTTCATATGCTTCTGCAAAGATGTTTAGGATATTTTGAAGATCTTCCTCGGAGTGTGCACAGACTATCTTATCATCAGCATATTGAAGTTCTATAACAGAAGTTGTAATTACCTTATTTTTTGCTTTCAGCCTACTAAGATTAAAAAGCTTTCCATCTGTTCGATATATAATTTCTACACCAGTAGGAAGTTTCTCTTCAACAAGATGTATAATCATAGCGATGAAGATAGCGAATAAGGTTGGAGCAATAACACATCCTTGTTTAACACCGGATTCCACTTTAAATGGATCACTTTGAGAGCCATTGTTATTTTATTTATTTATTTATTTATTTATTTATTTATTTATTTATTTATTTATGCTTCAATTTTTATACCGCCCCATCTCCCCACCCATCTCCCCACAAGGGAACTCTGGGCGGTTTACAGGATACAACAATTAAAATTTAACAGTTAAAACAGCATAATAAAATACTCTCATATAATAAAATTAAATATAAAATCCAAGATGTGATGGTTTGATGTTTAGATGTTTAAAAGGGCCCTATGGCACCAGCCATCCCCAAGAGGAATTATTCCCCCGCCCCCCACGCAAGGTGGCAGAACCAGGTCTTTAAGTTCTTTCTGAAGGCCGGGAGTGATGAGGCCTGCCTCACCTCCGGGGGTAGCATATTCCAAAGGGTGAGCGCCACTACCGAGAAGGCACACCTCCTAGACCCCGTCAGGTGACATTCCTTTATGGACGGGATCCGCAGCATGCCCTCTCTGAATGACCGAGTGGGACGGTTCGACGTTATGGGGATGAGAGGGTCCCTCAGGTAACCTGGCCCCATGCCATGTAGGGCTTTAAAGGTGATAACCAACACCTTGAATTGGACCCGGAAGCACACAGGCACCCAGTGCAGCTGTCGCAGCAGAGGTGTCACATGCGCTGATCTTGGCGCACCAATAACTGCACGAGCAGCCGCATTCTGGACCAATTGAAGCTTCCGGATACTCTTCAAGGGTAGCCCCATGTAGAGCGCATTGCAATAGTCTATATGGGAGATGACCAGGCCATGAGTGACTGTACGGAGGGCTTCCCGATCCAGGAAAGGGCGTAACTGACGCACAACGCGAAGTTGTGCAAAAGCCCTTCTGGCCACGGCTACCACCTGCTGTTCGAGCAGGAGCCGTGAGTCCAGAAGAACCCCCAGATTACGCACTTGGTCTGAATGGGGTAGTGCAACCCCATCCAGAACTAAAGATGATAACTTCCTGGATCCACAGGAGCCATCTATCCACAGCCACTCCGTCTTACCAGGGTTCAGTTGAAGCCTGTTATTCCCCATCCAGACCCCCACAGCCTCCAGGCACTGAGAAAGGGTAGCCACTGCATCACTTACCTCACCAGGGATGGAGATATATAATTGAGTATCGTCTGCATATTGATTGTACCTCATCCCATGGTGACGGATGATATCACCCAGCGGTTTCATGTAGATGTTAAATAGGAGAGGGGAGAGAACCGAACCCTGCGGTACCCCACAGACGGGGTGAGGTTCGGATCTCTCATCTCCTATTACCACCGATTGGGAACGGCCCCGGAGGAAGGAGGTGAACCAGCGCAGAACTACGCCTCCCACCCCCAACTCCCTGAGCCGTCCCAAAAGGATACCATGGTCGATGGTATCGAATGCCGCTGAGAGGTCAAGAAGAGCTAGGATGGATGCACTCCCTCCATCCCGCTCCCACCAGAGATCATCTGTAAGCACGACCAATGCAGTTTCCACCCCATATCCCGGCCTGAATCCTGACTGAAAGGGGTCCAGATAATCCGTATCATCCAGGATCCTCTGGAGTTGCAACGCCACTGCTTTCTCAACCACCTTCCCTAAAAAGGGGAGGTGGGAGACAGGACGAAAATTGTCCAATATAGTAGGGTCCAGTGATGGTTTCTTGAGGAGGGGGTGCACCAGAGCCTCTTTAAAAGCAGCTGGGAACACCCCCTCCCCCAGAGATGTATTAACCACCACCTGGACCCAACCACATGTCACCTCCCGGTCTGCCTGTACCAGCCAGGAAGGGCATGGGTCCAGATGACATGTGGTGGCCCTTACAACCCAAAGGATCCTGTCCACTTCCTTAGGTCCAACAGGATCGAACTGTTCCCAGATAACCGGGCAAAGACGTTCCCTCGGCATCTCCCCAGACTGTGCTACACGCTTAGAGTCCAACTTAGACCGAATCTGAGCAACTTTATCCTGCAGATGCTCAGAAAATTCTTCCGCACGGCCCTGTAGGTGGGTCACGGACTCCACCTTGCCCAAAAGAGATCTTGTTATCTTAAACAGGGCCGTCGGGCGGCATTCTGCGGATGCAATAGGAGCGGAGAAATATTGACGTTTCGCCGCTCTTACCACCACAAGGTAGGTCTTAACAGCGACTCTAGCTTGTGTTCGGTCAGATTCAGTCTTTGTCTTTCTCCAGCGGCGCTCTAGGCGTCTCTTAACCCTCTTCAAGACCCTCAACTCCTCTGTATACCAAGGGGAGTATCAGGTCAAGTGTGGCAAGAGAGGCCGCATAGGCGCGATCCTGTCCAAGGCCCCGGCCGCCTCCCTATTCCAGGCTGCGGCCAGGACCTCCGCTGGAGCGTGCAGTAGATCGTGAGGTACAACTCCCAGCTCCCTCTGAAACCCTATTGGGTCCATTAGTCGCCGGGGGCGGACCAATCGACTGGGTCCTGCCTTATTCAGGATTGTTGCCATCATGTCGTCATGGAGTAGCCGCAAGATGTTCACAAATTTATCAGGGCATCCGATTTTCAGAAGGATGGTCCAGAGAGCAGCACGATTTACAGTATCAAAAGCTTTAGTCAGATCAATAAACGCCATGTACAGAGGGCGGTTTTGCTCCTTGCATTTTTCTTGAAGCTGTTCAGGCAGTCCTTTCCAAAAGAAGGTATAACCTCCTTTTTCTTCCTTCAACTGTCCTTCTCCTGCTCTTCGAGCATCTTGGAGTGCTGCTATATCAATATTAAAACGTCTCAGCTCTCTTGCAATAATGGCAGTCCTACGTTCAGGTCGTTCACTATCCATATTGTCTTGCAGTGTCCGTATATTCCATGTTCCAAAATTCTGTTAAAGTTATTTGGTAAAGTTATTCTATGCAGAATCAAACGCATGGCATTTCCTACACTTTGAATCTGGCCTGAAAGTGGAAAATTCCAAGCCCCTCTGTTGCAAGCACGTTTCCATAACAAAGTAGCTCGTAAATAACAGGTGTTGCTGTTCATCTAGCCAAAACAAAAACCTTATCAGTCCTGTTCCCATGAGAATAGAATCTCGAGGGGAAGCCAATATGCAACACCGCCACCCAATGACGGTTTATAGTAAGTACAACTGTTGCTAAAATGTTAACCTGAAACGTAACCTTAGTCCATATTAACCAATCAGAATTCTGAACCATGGGTATAATTCAGCTATGAACCATGGGTATTCTCTCACTTATGTTCTTCCTATGCTACTTCTATGCAACAAACTCCTTAAAGCGAGCAAAAGCCTCCGCTTTAGATTTGAGCAAATAACAAAACGTATAGCGAGTATGGTCATCCACCAAATGGAACATGAAACGTGCCCCCCCTTCACTAGGAGCATTGGGGCTGGCTAAGTCTCCATGAACCAACTGAAAAGGCCTAGTTGACACCCTGCCACTTTTCCTAGCAACAGGAGCAGCCTTAATTTTGGATTGTTTGCACACAGTACAATCAAGAAAGTCATCACACTTTTTGGATCCTAGTTCAGGATACACCTTGGCCATTTGGGACAAACTTCCCCACCCGGGATGTCCCAGAACTCTGTGATAATAGTGAATGCATTTGTTATGTGGGGGAACATTGGAAATACAATTTCCTGACACAATCCCCTGCTTAGGAAGCATTTCATACAATTGATTCACTAACTTCCCTCTAGCACATTCAATCCCATCTTTTTCAATAGAACATCCAGTACCCTTGAACACAACAGTGTATCCAGATTTCACCAGGGCTGGAACGCTAAGGAGGGAAAAGTCAAGTGTAGGAACACACAACACATTTTGTACATTTATCCCCAAACAAAGAATGTATACTTCACCCTGAAAAGACACATCAGCCATGGATCCATCAGCTAAAGCAACCTGTTGGATTTTAGGCCTGTCCTTTGTCAATAGCAACTGTTCATTGTTGACAATGATTTGGCTACACGCTGAGTCCAAAAGCTAAGTCTCTGGGGAACGTCTACTCACAGCCGTGAGCAAAGCAGACACTTGGGTATGTTGTCTAGGTGGTTGTTTCCCCTTCTTTCGTACGAACCTCTTTCCACTGGCTCCACCAGCTGGGCGAGGTGGCTGGGGACAGTCTCTCATGAAGTGTTGGGTCGAGTTGCACCGGTAGCATCTCCTTACAGCACACGCAGCCTCTGTTCCAGCTGGAAAACGCTGTGCAGAAGTCTCAGGAACAGCAACAGACGGCTTAACCTGCATCTTCTCCAGGTCACGAGCTTGCTGGATTTCTTGCAGCCGATTTGTAAGATAATCCACAGTAAGGTCTTGGGGCCTCAACGTCTGAGTTGCCTTGATGAGCATGTCAAAGCTCTTGTCCAGGCTTGACAGGATGACACAAGCTCTCTGGGTATCAGGGATGGACAACAACCAGTTCAGCTGCCTTCTGGTTCCCAGTCTCCTAGTGTGGTGAGAGGGTCCCCTCAGGTGAAGGAAGAGGAAATTTCACCTGAGCAGGTTCAGGACCTGAAGGGGGAATCAGGTAGTGAAAAGACAGAGGACAGTGATGAGGAACAGGCAGTGGTAATTCCTCGTAGGTCTGCACGTTCCACAAAGGGTGTGAAGCCTGACAGATTTGTGATTCAGCAGGTGAGAGTGTGTCAAATTACCTGTGAACCTCAGTCTTTCCAGGAGATGTTGCTTCTGCCTGTTGAAGAGCAGGAGAAGTGGAACACAGCGATGGATAAGGAGTTTGAGGCATTAGTGAGTCAAAAGGTGCTTGAAGTCACTGATTTGCCCCCATCCCAGAAAGCTGTTGGTTCCAGATGGGTTTTCAGAAAGAAGCTTCTTCCTGACAATGCAGTGCAGTACAAAGCCAGGCTTGTTGCTCAGGGGTTTTCACAAGAGAGGTTTTTGAACTATGATCTCACATATGCACCCACAGCTGGACCAGAGTCTTTACGTATGGTACTTTCTCTGGCTGCACAGCATGGACTCGTTGTCCATCACTTTGATGTTGACACAGCATATCTGAATGCAGAGCTCCCTGAAACAGTGTACATGAAGCAGGCTCCTGGCTATGCTTGTGGCAATTCTCAGAAGGTGTACAGGCTGCGCAAGGCGCTGTACGGATTAAAGCAGGCCGGCCGTTGTTGGCATCAATGTTTAGATAAGGCTTTAATGAAGTTGAACTTTAAGAAGTCAGTTGCTGATCCTTGTGTGTATGTAAGAGGTTCTGGAAGTGATTACACGGTGTTGCTAACGTATGTTGACGATTTTTGCCTAGCAACTGGTACTTTGCACCTTGTACAAGAGTTTGCAACACAATTAAGACAGTACTTTCAATTGAAAGACCTAGGTGAGCTGAAATACTATCTAGGTGTTGAAGTCACTAGAGCTCAGAGTGGTGAATTCTATCTGAGTCAGAAGAGAAAAATTGATCAATTGTTGAGTCACCTTGAAATGTCAAATGCAAAACCTGCCAAAACACCAATGACTCTTGATTTCCTAAAGGGTGATGCATGTGAGGAAATTTGTCCTCAGCTTGAATTGTATCATTCTGCTGTAGGAAGCTTGCTACACTTAACACAGTGGACACGTCCTGACTTAGCTTACTCAGTTGGAGTACTCAGTCGTAAGGTTGCCAAACCATCCATGCGAGATTGGCAAGGGTTAAAAAGGGTCCTGCATTACCTTAAAGGCACAGCTGATTATTGTCTTAAAGTATCAGCTACTAAAGCCGAAATGCCTGTGATTTATGTTGATAGCTCTTTTGCAGAAGAGGGAGACAGAAAGTCTGTGAGTGGCTTTGTTTGTTTGTTTGCAAATACACCCATCGCCTGGAGGGCAAGAAAACAAAGTTCAATTGCCGTTTCTACGTGTGAGGCCGAGTTTGTGGCCCTCAGTGAGGCAATAAATGATTTACACTGGTGTAAACAACTGTTTGTAGATCTTTCTGTAGATATAACCTCACCAATGACAGTGTATGAAGACTCCCAGGCCTGTCTTTCACTTGCTATCTCTGAAAATGTCAGAGGCCGTACCAAGTATGTCGATGTGAAATACAAAAATGTAAGACATGCAATTCAGGAAGGATTTATCCAGTTAGAATATTGTCCTTCTGAACCGAATGTGGCTGACATCTTCACGAAAGCTCTACCTCTTGATAAGCATATTACCATGGTTACCAAGTTGGGACTAGAACAAATGTGTTTGAAATAAAATCATTTGTGTCTCTGTGTGCTTGTGAAATGACAGTTTTCCCCCACAGCATTTCGAAAATCCATGCGGAAGGGGTGTTAAAGTTATTTGGTAAAGTTATTCTATGCAGAATCAAACGCATGGCATTTCCTACACTTTTAATCTGGCCTGAAAGTGGAAAATTCCAAGCCCCTCTGTTGCAAGCACGTTTCCATAACAAAGTAGCTCGTAAATAACAGGTGTTGCTGTTCATCTAGCCAAAACAAAAACCTTATCAGTCCTGTTCCCATGAGAATAGAATCTCGAGGAGAAGCCAATATGCAACACCGCCACCCAATGACAGTTTATAGTAAGTACAACTGTTGCTAAAATGTTAACCTGAAACGTAACCTTAGCCCATATTAACCAATCAGAATTCTGAACCATGGGTATAATTCAGCTATGAACCATGGGTATTCTCTCACTTATGTTCTTCCTATGCTACTTCTATGTAGACTGCTATCTACATGTACTTTTGTATCTGAACTGTAACTATGCCTGGTCTTTGCACAGACCATGATGCTTTCTTTCCATTCTGGTGATGGAACTCTGCTTATGCTTTGTTTTTTCCTTTTTGCAATAATGCACCATACGTCCATTATTGCCTTATGCTATCAATAAAGATATTGTTAGCCTTACAACACGTTGTTTGGATTACTTCAAGCCTGGAACCCCAAAAGCCACCATCACCTAACAAATTCATGTGTTTTTTACGACCGCCAGATGGTGACCCCACTGGTCGCGGTAATCCAGTCAGGGAGAAAATGAGGCAGACTATGTTTAGGAAACCTTTTCTAGCCCCCTCCCCATATGGGGTGAGCAGAGTGGATCCTAAATAGGGCTGCTCAGTCGTGGATACAGCTGCCGAACTACTCAACTGCCTCGATCCTTGAGTCAGGGCGACTGAATCCGTATCCACCACCCATGTGCTGGTTCATGACTAGGAGCTTCCGGATTTCACAGTCCTGCCCCCGTTGCCATTCGTCAACCGCCATGGGACTTTTGGTTGTTTTGGGTTTGGTGTGGTTGGAAGACGCCTGTGCGTGAATTTGTTTTATGTGTGGAGATTGGTGCACAACGATCAGCACACAGCCTTCACAGAAAAAGGCTCTAATCCAATGGCATGGATACCATGACGATTGGTGACCTTTTGTCTGCTGCAGCCTTCATCCGCCTTCGCAGCCGTTGTAACAATACACCTTGTTATCTTCTGCCTGTTCTGCCGTTGAGGACTTTCTTGGATCGTTCTTTGTCTGGTTCCTCCCCCTGGACCTTACCGCCATGGGTGACCCTACCAGGAGTACATGACTCCCGATGGCTTCGCTCACAGGGTTCATTGGGAACACACAAGCCCACTCACCACAACAAGGTGACGATCCAGCGAGTGAGAGATGGAATATATATCTCAATTGTTTAAAAATGTTAAGGAATCAGGATTTGTATTTGTTTAAAAAGCTTAAAGCTTCTGATTACTTTTTTTAATAATTATAATAATGATGCAGCTACATAACCTTCACTTCTGAATTCTCTTCAATAGTGAGTGGTACCTTAGAGTAAAACTAATTCTCCCACAAATGTGCACACGTTTGTTTTTAAGCACAATTTCTCCCTTTTTAAAAGCATACAAAACTATCTAATTACCAACTAAAAACAGTGCCAGCTGAAAAGATTAAAGCAATGTTATTATAGCACAGAATGAAACAAAACATTTTAACGAACTTAAATAGCAACAAAAGTGGGACCACGTGTATTTTGAGGGAGAATTCCAGAGATAGGGGTCACAACTGCAAAAAGTCTCTTTTCCTGGTCTTTTGACTCCCAGCCTGCAAACATGAATTCTTAGAGCAGCTTCTTCCGAGTGTCGTTCATCTTTTGAATAATCCAGATCCCATCCATTAATGGCTTAAAAAGTCAAAGTCAAAACTTTGAAATGAGCATATCAATATCTTTTTGTCCTGCATTTGTCCAGCTTACACTATACAGGGTGTGTCTGCTAACCAAATAGTTCTTTCACCTCCCAACTCATTTTTATGACTTTTATTGATGCTGTTTTGGGACGCAAGCACAGTGTCTGCCAATGAACAATGGGTTCTTGCACAAAATAGTCTTGACCTTTCCAAATGATTCCTCTTGAGAGACATTAGGAAATAAACTATTTGGAACCAGGTAAAACATGCCTCTTCTTAACCCTTACCCTTTCTTCAATATTGTATTGATATTACTCTCTGGTACCAAGACCTTTGTTAGTGAGCCATCAAAAAACGCTACAAAGTCCGTTCTATTTCATTTGCTCTCTCCATTTAAAAAAGTCATGATGGATTTTTCTAGTAGTCACAGTTCTTTTAGTAATCTTATCATCTGCTCTGGTGCAATGGAAAACTCAATGTTAGCATTTTGCTTTCCATCCTGGATTTAAAATAAGTAAATGGTAAACTTTGGGATAGTTACCACATCTTGATATCTCAGAGTGTAAGAATTCACCCAGAACTTAGAGTAGCAGCTTCTCATGTCACTAACATTCTTTTGCAGAAAGGTAATAATTACCACCATAATGCCCAAAGAGAAAGTTGAGGCACAATAATATTTGATAGAACTGCTCACAAATGAAGCAATTAAATTCCTGTAACCCTAAAATGCTGGTTTAATCTTTGGGACCTAGCATGCAAAGTGATTTGATCTGCACCTGCTGCACTAATTTTACATAGATTAAATGTAGACATTTATGCAGTATACAAGAAATCCTGAGAATATTGGCATGTATCTAGAAGAATTTGGAGTGCAACTATAGTATAGTACTTACCTTAAAGGAAGACAATCTGAATTTAAGATGATCTCCCCCAATCCCCAAAAAAGAATAACAGACACAAATGTAAAAAATCATAAACAGACATGATTCCTCTGCCCAGTTTCCCTAACTTGTCACTGTAGGGTTGCTAATTCCAGCTAAAATCCGTTTTGGAGATTCCACTACCCCACCCTACCACCAAATGCGTCCTTGCATTACACTTGTGTGTACGTGCATCTATCAATCATTTAATCTCAGGATAAGACACCATTTTGTTTAAGGTTTATCCAACAGGTGCTGTATGTACATCCATGTACCTTTTCCCTTTGAATACAAGTGTTGGGGAACCTATAGATAGATAAACAGATCTGCCAGAAGCCACCAACAAAACAAAACACAAAACAACACAAAACACAAAACACAAAACACAAAACACAAAACACAAAACACAAAACACAAAACACAGAAGAAAACAAAGCAGAAGAAAACAAAGCAGAAGAAAACAAAGCAGAAGAAAACTGAGAGGGCCTAATATGATTAAGGACTTCCAGGCGACTTCGGCATATATTGTGGGTTGCTTGCAAGCTAATGCTGGAGCTTGCAAGAACTTCTTCCTGTGCTGGAGGAGAAGCTTGAAGGAAGCCTTCTCCACAGCACTGTCCTGAAGCAGTTGGTGACCATTCAGATTGCTTCTCTGAGGTGAATTGGGTGGTCCCTTTACTTCAGCAAGAATCATATTGCATCTGTTTCTGAATCTGTATCCATTCAAAAAGGCCTATCAATTGCCTGTAAAATCAGAAACTCCTTTTATAAAGTTACTGGATCTCCCATCTACAATTACAACCTATTTTCTCTAACACACTCAAATCTTTCTCACATAGAAACACACAAGAATGCCTCTATATGCACATTTCCCTCTTTTTCAGTAAAAAAGCAAAAACGATAAATAAAACAAAACAGTATGGTGATAGCGTAATGGAAAGGAGTAACAGTACTAGGAAGGGTAGGAAAGAAATGGGGGAACTGGGTAGGGATGGGGTGAGGGGACAAGGTAATTGGACAAGAAGGAAAGGGGACAAGGTAATTGGACAAGAAGGAAAAGAGAGAGATGACTAAGCATTACAAAAGGCTTTATGTTCTTTAGATAAGCAACTGCTCAATAACTTATATTCTGTGATGGAGAGTGCAGGCGAGGAAGGAGGGGGTGCATTTCAGGGGGAGAAGCGCGTTCACAGTGTCGAGGACCTTGGGTGCCCAGCCAAGAAAGTCAGGCAGGATCTGCCTTAGGGTCCCTGGGCTTTTCCCCCTGAGAACCTGTTAGCCTAGCTTAGTTTGGCAAGATTCTGTGTAAAGTAGAAACAATAAAGATCTAGAGCTTCATTTCTGGCTCAGCGTCGTTTCTTCACCTCAACTGCAACATATTCAAAGGCACCAATCGAAGAGAATATTTGTAGCTCAGGGTTGAACTGGGGGGTCTTTGGTGCTCTCTGAGCCTTGTTGTTTTCATGCAGACGTTTCATTGCCAGGCTAGGCAACATCTTCAGTGCGAAAAGGGAGTGGGACTTGCTCTCTGTTTATATACCCTGGTTTGTCCTGCCTGTGTTGGTGGGGGTCTTGTACTCTCCTTGGTAGTTCCTTGATTGGGCTGTTGTGTGCTGTTTGGGTGATTGACTGAGTTAATAGTTCCTTGATTAAGGTCTATTGTGTTGTTTGATTGCTCCTCTGCTGCTAATCTTGCTGTTAATCTATGCATATCTTGTTGTTGATTGCTGGCCCAGGGGTGTTCTGGTCTTCTGGCTATTCTATTGTCTCTTATGAATGGTATGTAAATGTTGTTAACCTCTATGTGTCTGTTGATGGCTGCTTTGTCTGAGTCTATTCAAAGGCATCCACTTTTATCAGCAATAAAGTACATATATAAAACCATTGACACCTCCTGCCTATTTACTTCCAACAGCTTATCAGTATGTCGATGAAGATTCTCAGTCATCCAGGTGGAATTGTCTGTAGGTTGAGTCATGGCACTGGATTTCTTTCTTTTGATTGAAACGTTTTGCTGCTTGTCTAAGTAGCTTCTTCAGTCTGGGCAAAAGTTGGTGAGGGGACCCCATATATGTCTTCCAGGGTGGCTCTATTGGCCAATCAGGTGTAAGGTCAATACAGCCACCCTGGAAGACATATATGGGGTCCCCTCACCAACTTTTGCCCAGACTGAAGAAGCTACTTGGATAAGCAGCAAAACTTTTCAATCAAAAGAAAGAAATCCAGTTGCTATGACTCAACCTACTAACAGCTTATCAGTGAAGATAAGGTGGTCCCTCCTTCCAATTCAGAGATGATTATTTAGGAGGAAAAAAAGTTGTTTTCATAGGTCAATGTAACCTACAGTATATACAGTAAACAGCATGCACATGGGAGAGTGGGAGCATGAAAGAGGAACATCAGTTCTAAGCATCCAGATTCTGATACTGTAGGTTAGAAAGTAAGACTGATGTACAGTAGCCTGTGGGGTCAGGCCATTTTTTTCCTACTAATCACACCCTCCAGTCATAGTTGAAAAATACAGTCAAGGAGAGTCCTCCAAGTGTTTCTTGGCTGCCAATTGACATGATGTGGTTATGAATGCAAACATAATCCATGGAATGGTTCCCGAAGAATTTTGTAAAAAGCAGAGAAAGCAGTGCTGTACTGTAGATTAACGGGAAATATGTTTTATTGAGAGCATCTGGTACAGTATGTGGGACCATTTCCAGAATTATTCTTTGGATAAGAGATTAACTAATATAGAATCTGTGCTTTGGGAGTGAGGCAAAACTTACATTGTTCTGCCAATGTAGTACCTTTCCAGGCACATACAGATTATCAGCTATCAGGATCTCCAAAGAGATCCTCCTCAGTGTCCTCCTATAGGGGAAAAAATCAACACAGAGTTTTCCCCAGTCCTGCTCTGAGATACTACTTCCCAAACCTTTGTGTCGCTTTGTGTAAGTTAGGGCTACAGTTGTGTGGAGCAGATTTATTGAATTTTCAGGCTGTACATATGTAGTTTTCAGGGTGTATGGAATATATATGCTGTTCCATCTTCATGTTTTTAGATATGAAGAGATTATGCCAGATTCTCCTGAGATGCAGCATGATTTTGGATTCAACGATGCCAGTACCCCATCCTTGAATGTTATTTTAGGGATTTAGGCTACAGATTGCTGTTGAGAATACTACTCACTCTGGGAGGGGACAATTATCCTGGGTATCACAGAAGGAGATCCACAATATGATTCAGTAGTGAAAATGATTAGATAGATATCTAGTTTTTGTTTAGGATTAACAGCAAATAATGAGTTAAAATACCCTAGTGTGTTTTATTTCAGTATTTTCTGTTTCACCATACACTCTTGTTTACTGGGTCATTGACTTAAATGGACAAAAAACAATGAGCAATAAAATTACAATGACATAGGATGCAATGAGAACAAAGTATGTAGGTGGGGATGCCAATGAACATTTGGAATCTAGGCAAAAGCTCCTGCTGTGGGGGTTGTTTTCCATAAGCTGAGTATTTTGTGGGTACTCCAAGGGCTACACAGACAAATCTGAGGGTACACAATGATTTTAGGCAAAATTAAGATATCTTGATATTCACAACATTGATATAAGTATTCATAACGTGCCATAATTGCAGCAGCTCATCACAACTGTTGTGTCAGGATTTGTAACACATAAGGAGGATAAGCAGACAGTAATGGCATAGTCTGCAGAATTCCTCTCTGCTGGTGGAAACTGGCAGGATACCTCTGCCTGAGCCATCCAGCCAAATGGATTTGAGGATTTAGATTTCCCTGTTATTTATCTACTGGCTTTTCTAGTTTCTGAATGTTGCTGATACAGTACATCATTTTAGAAAATTTGTTTAAAATTGGTATTATGGCTAGCTTCCTCACTGCCTGGTTTCAGATGACAAACTTTGCTTCTCCACTCAGGCTTTTGAAGGGCTATTCTGAACCAGCTTACCTTTCAAAGGAATTTTGCTTTAAATTGTTTTATTGTTCTGCTTTATGGCATATTGTTTTATTTATTTTATTAAAATGTTTTATGAAGGTTTGTTTTATTGTTTTTCTGTGCACTGCTTTGGGCTTCTTTGGCTGGAAGAACAATATACAAATAAAATATATAGATAGATAGATAGACCAAAAGATGATGCATTTGAGAGAAATCAGCAGATTCTTGAACAGAGAACAGATTTCTGCATGAACACACCTGGGTGAGACACAGCTGAAATCATCTGAATGTGTTTGTTTATTGTATTTATATCTGCTGCAGTACTCACAAGACTCACAAATTGGTTATCTTGATCACTTAAGGCTATGCAATTCTGATGTATTTCTGCATTGCGTCATACATGGCAGCTTAGGCTACCATAAGCTGAGCCCAAGTTTCTAAAATGGCCTCAGCTCCAAGAACAGGAGTAAGCAACCTTTCTCAGATCAAAGCAAGACCTTAATACTTTGAGTGAATAATAAGCCATTTTGGCCATCGAGTCCAACATCCTGCTTAGTGCAGAAATTCAAATTAAGAACTCTTGAGAAATGGCTCTGCACCCAGTGAAGGGGGGGTTACCATGTCCCTCCGCAATTTGTTCAGCTGTGAAACTGCTGTTATCATTAAGAAGTTTTTCTTAGTGTTCAAAATAATCTCTCTTCCGGTAACTTAAGATCAATATTCTGTGTCCTGCACTCAAGCATAATAAATGGATCTTGCCTTTCTGTATGACATTCTTTCATGTTGTCTTTTTTCAAGGAAATTTATACCCAGTACCTTCTATGTCTCCTTTTAAAACTTAAATCCTCCTTATTTATTTATCTATCTATCTGTCTGTCTGTCTGTCTGTCTGTCTGTCTGTCTGTCTGTCAATTAATCAATCATATTTATATGGCCACCCATCTCACACAAAGCAACTCTGGAGGGCGTACAGCAATTAAATAAAACAGCAAATAAATAAAAACAAGCATTATAAAAATATTATTAAAATAAAAATATTATCAAAATTTTTAAAATATACAAACCCCAAGGAGAGAGCAAGAATATCAATCACAGTGGAGCCATCAAAGAATGTCTCTGGTTCCCAAAGTCCCTCAGGCCAGACAAAATAACCAGGTCTTGATCCATTAAATTGTCCTTATCACCCTTTTCTGAATACACTTCAATTTGTTTGAATCCTTCTTAAGTGTAAAGCCCAGTATTTAAGGTGGGTCTTATTCCAGTGCAGAACAGAGTGGAACTATTACTAATTATGATGTGGAAGTTATTCTTCTGTTGATGCAGGCAGCCTCAAATTGTGTTTGTTTGTTTGTTTGTTTGTTGTTTTGCTGGCAGGTCATAATAGCATGGTGGCTCAGTGGGTAAGACGCCAGGCTTGTCGATCGGAAGATCGCAAGTCCGGAGGTTCGAATCCCTAGCCCTGCGTGCGGAGTGAGCTCCCGCACTAGCCCCAGCTCTTGCCAACCTAGCAATTCGAAAGCATGCAAATGCAAGTAGATGAATAGGTACCACTTCGGTGGGTAGGTAACAGCGTTCCGCGCGCGTCATGCGGCCACATGACCGTGGAAGCGTCTTCGGACAACACTAGCGCTTTGGCTAACAAACGGAGATGAGCACCGGCCCCTAGAGTTGGACACGACTGCACAAATGTGCGGGGGGAACCTTTACCTTTACCTTACATAATACCAAAATCACAAATGAAAAGGACAGTGGGTGGCTGCGAATTCTGGCCCAAAACCACTAGCCAATCCAATAACTAGGCCTTGTGTATTGGGAAACTCATATGCCTATTAAAATTCAAATGGATTATCTTGTTCGATTGTTAAAATCAATTTTGCTTTAATTCCAATATTAAGTTCCTCTGTGTCATCTTTGTGTCCTTGGAGATGTATATAACTTGTCAATGTGTCATCCACTGACACCAGTTCTGAAGTAATGGAATCCAAAGAAAAATAGCTTGGGAGGCCTAAAAAAAACAAAGACCTTGGGCGACCAGCTCTATGGAAATTGTGTCCTACAAATAAAGAAGTGTACAGCTTTGACCAGTGTTCTTGAGGTTTGCAAGTTATTTATATTTTTGCATATGATTTACCCAGACATACAGGATGGAGGAAAGCCCACTTACAGTAAATCTGTTAAACTCAGCCAGAAGACAAGCGATGGACTATTGACAAATTTGCTTGCCCTGCGTTTCACGTGCTTTGATTTGCTACTAATATGTATTTCTAGAATATCTGAAAGCTCTGAAAATGGTTTTGTTAGCTAAATTGTTGCACTTTTTTCCTAAATAATATATTTAAAATGGTTATTTGTCTGCATTTATAATCACCATAATAAAAAAAAATCTGCTTTTATAACCACAGTCTATTCATCAAGCAATAACTCACAAAATGCAAAATGCTGATTATTAACACAGAATCTCGAGGACTGCTGAACATTGGCCTGTGTCAGAGCCTAATCATGGTCTACCTGAACTCTGGTATGTTTTCATATTTATTTTTAATCCTGGCATAATTCTATCTTAATTCTTACCCTGCTACATGTTTAGCCTCTTCCCTTGAATGTGGTTTGGTCCTCAGCAGCAAATTGCACCATGCTGCTCCCATGACCATCAGGGAAGATTACTTCTTTCTCATTTACAATGAATAAAGACATGTGAGCGGATGAACTGATCCCATTAGATCCCCAAAGCTAAGTAGGGAAATGTCTCAAATTAATTCCAAAAGTAGAGAATACACAGTTTGCAACAGAAATCAGTTGTTTCAGATAATTTGTATTTCTCATATCTATACATTATATCTCTGCACTGACAAAGCTTTGGGGAAAAGCCACATTGACTGTATGTGTGTATGTATGTATGTATGTATGTATGTACAGTATGTATGTGATTTTGGATCGTGGTTTAAAGATAGTGGGCTGAAATGGTACCCAAGAAAGAATCTTGAACAATGGTTTCTTGTTGTTCTTTAAATCGCTGTTGGAGTCTTTTTCCTATTCTGAAGATAGTAAGTCATAGGAATCTTTTTACCATTTGTCATTTATTCGAGTTAACTTCCTCATTTTTAATTTTTAACCTTTCTCCTGCAGGAGAAATATAAACTCTGCTAAATATGTGAGCAAAAAAGATGAGCTTATATGGCATTCCCACATAGGAATTATATTCCTCTATTTTTGTTGCAAGAGTAGGAAATCTTATTTGTTATAGTTTGTTTGTTTGTTTGTTGTTTAAGTACTGTTACCATGTTATTGACATACTGATTGTATTTCTTAAAATTCCATCTAGGCAAATAAATCCTATCTATGCATTCCAACAGATCAAAAACCAGGAACATGTTATGAGGCTTCAGATACCTTATCACCTTGTATATATTACTTTTCTACAACACTTTGAATTCCTGTTGAAGAAAGGTAGGAAAGCATCTGGGGAAAAGAAGGGGGATTTGTCTACCACTCCAGATGAGGCTTTAAATGGATAATAAGAAAAGTTGTAGCATACAGTCAAGATATCCCATCTTTTCAATAATGTGTCACAGTGCAAAGACCATCTGTGATCTCAGCTGATAAAAGAAAAGTGAATAGAGCTGACATAACATGAGGGTTTCTGTTCAAAGAGGAAATTGCAGAGGCACAAGAAATATAAGAGGCTTCTTCTCACTTATGGAAATATAGATTTACACATGGATATAAATACAAATACATGAAGGGGTACAGAAACTATCCAGTCCACTTTGGGCTTTGGATTTGGTCACTCCTAAATAGTCAATTCTGAATCCAAAGACAGATCTGAAAAAGGGAGTTCAATTCTATAATGTTCTGGTATCTGAAAAATGCCACTTTTTAAATCCTTCAGCAGAAGGGAATGCAATTTGCAGGCAAATCTGATTTTTCTGAGGAGATAAAGTTTGATTTAATAGAAATTAGTGCAGGGGGTTGCAAGCTATACCTGGAAAGAGCAGCAGATTCTGTGGAGTGTGAACCCAGGCAGTAAAACATCCTGTTTCTACTTACAAAGACAAGTACGCACACATAGATTGGATTTACACAGCATACCTAACCAAGTCAATTAAAAACCTATTGGCCACATTTGTTCAACATGCTAAGCCTGGTTAATTTTAACCCTTGGTTAGTTTTTTGTGGCCTATTAGGTTAGTTCAATGTATTGTACAACTCCATATAATGAATTAATTTGATAACCAAGCATGTGGGCAAATACAACCCACTAGTAGAGTTCCTGCCTCCATCTCTGCTGCCCTCTTTCCTACACCTCTACCAGTGACCAAAGGTGGGGAAGGATTGTGATCCAGGAGATCTATATCCTGGAATGTACAGTGCTTAGATATGGGATAGTACTTAGGTTTTAAGACAAACAGCAGGATTGAGTTGGCTTTCATGACACCTCATCATTTCAAGATTATCTTTTGAATATATGACGCAATATTCATACATTGAATGAGGGTAGGTTAGTTGTATTGCTGGGCAGAATGAGACAATTGTTTTAAGTGGCAGATGCTGAGGCCTAATTGTACCTCCTGAATCCTACAACTATTCCTTCACTTGTTGGCTGTGTTGTGTGTCACATGGTGTATCTTGTGCCCCTAATTATGTGCTTACTTTAAACATTAGATTATGCTGGTGTTGAAGTAAGATTCACTGACCAAAGCTGTTGGCTTAGGAGGGATAGTATCTTGTCTTTTGCTCTAAACATTCAACTGGTAGCAACAAATGTAGCCTTTAAGAAATAACTGGAACGTTTAAGAACATACCATCAGTCCTGCTGGACTAGACCAAAGGTCCATTAAGTTCAATACCCTCTTTTCTATAGTGGCCAATAAGATTCCTCTGGGAAACCCAGACACTGGCCTAAGGATAAGATTATTGAATGATCTTTGGCAATTTTTTAGGTGATAGGAAGAGATGAGTGTAGCCATGATCCACACATACAGTAAATGGTTATTCCTAAAATGACTTTAAAAATCATTCTTCAGGAACCTTTACTGTAGGCTATCCAGTTCATTATACCAATGCCCATTTGGGAAATAAAAACTGTCTCATCCCATCCTCACTTGATGTCAATGAGAGATTTTATTCTGAAATCAATGGAGGTTTGATTAGCCTCATAAATCACTATCTCTCCACATCTAAAATGCTCTCCACGGGTGCTCTCTCTCTCTCTCTCTTTCTCTCGTTGGGTGTGTGTGAGTGTATGTGCAACAAAGATAGAAAAAGAGAGAGAACAGTCTAACTGAGCAATTATTCTAGCTGGACTGGCTTTATTTTTTCAAACCAATTAGAAATTATATTTGCAATGAAATGCTAGAAGTCATTAGTACAATAATGGGGCCTTAGGGTGTTTTTGTAAGGGGAACTATGAAAAAAAAAAGAGTCAATACAAGAGTTTCAAAACAAATTTATCGAGCAACCAACAAACACAAATATCATTAGATTTCTCAGCATGGTGTGATTTAAGAAAAAAGCACCTCTGTTTTATTTTTCATTTCCTGTTTCATTGGCCACGACCGAATGCTCACTACTGAGTCCAAATGCTCCCCTTCTCAAATATTTCAGAAAACTGGTTTCAAACATCATGATAATTATTTTATGGAATAGATTTTTTACCTCATTTTCAGGCTCTGCAATATACTATCATAGGAGAGTTTTTTTCCTAGGGCAATTTTTCATAAAGTCTTTTAGTATGTTTATAAAGTAGGGCACATTCCAAAACAAATGCATTAAAACAGCAGCTGCAAAATCACAACAAATAATAATAATAAATCATTCATTCATTTCATTTCAGTCACTGCCCAGCAGAAAAGAACATTAAAACTGCAAAATTTTACAGCCCTGCCATACAAAGCAAACTATGCCTATGAGGAAAGTAACTAAAATATTAGATTAATACTAATAGCACAGAATTATAGAATCATTATAAGTCTAAAATCACAAATAGTTACAAGATTAATTATAATTTATTGAGACAAAGCTATATATAGGAATATTAACACTGATGTATAAGTTAATTATAGTATAATACAATAATAATGTTTATTATATCTTATGAAGCAACTATAATTTGTATTGCAAGGCAGAGGGACTTAGTTACAGTGGCAATGGGTGCACCTTTAGAAGTTCCGAAAGACTAGGTTAGGGACAGATCATCATGGAGGAAATTTACCTATGTAGATTTTATATTGCAATGCTGTTTTTCTTAGAGTGTCCCGCATGGTTGCAAGGTTCACTTTTTTTGGCACTCTTTCAGCTAGTTCTTACAATGATATGATCAATGCATAATGCAATGAGAGGTTTTATCAGTTGGCATGTCACAGAACCTGACACTGATTAGGGCTGAGAGGGAGTGACTGGCCCAAGGTCAGCTAGTTGGCTTCTGGGACTAAGGGAGGACTAGGCCCTGGATCTCGCCTCTCCTAGTCCAGCACTTTAACTACTATACCATGCAGGATCTCTATATTATACATTATGATATAAAATTATGATACATTATATGATATATTATAAAGCAATATATACGTTGTTAAATATATACAGGTAGTCCTCACTTAACCACCACAATTGGGACTGGAATTTCAGTTGCTAAGCGAAGTGGTCATTAAGCGAATATGACCTGATTTACAACCTGTTTTGCAGCGGCTGTTAAGCGAATCACTGCAGCTGTTAAGCAAACCACATGGTCGTTAAGTGAATCAAGCGATTCCCCCATTAATTTTGCTTGCCAGAAGCCAGCTGGGAAGGTCGAAAATGGTGATCACGTGACCACGGGACGCTGCAATCGTCATAAATGCGAACCAGTTGCCAAGCTCCCAAATCGTGATCACATGACTGTGGGGATGCTGCAATGGTTGTAAGTGTGAGGACTGGTTGTAAGTCAGTTTTCCCAGCACTGTCGTAAGTCTGAACCATCACTAAACAATTGGTTGTTAAGTGAGTACTACCTGTAAGGTGGTAATTATATACTGCCATTAAAAAAAGAAAAAGAAAATATAATACTATTTGGTGATATAGTGTTTGCATTTTTAATCCTAATACTGTTAATTATATAAAATACATACTGTAGATGTACTGTGATTTACCTATTGAAAATAATAAGAAACTCAACTGAAGTTTTATTTACAAAAAGGGAACAGTAAGTTTCATTGCTTAGCCTCAGGCCATTACAAAAATAAACTGATTCTATGCAACAGGAATGAAATGCAGCATCATATGCCAACAAAGCAAATCCTAACATGACCATCTTCAAAAAGAAGCATTAGAAATGCCAAAGAAGATAACTTGATATTACTTTGTCCTGTTTGACTTGAAATTAGACTCTCTGAAAAATGGATGAGGATTCTACTATAATAATACGGTTGATAAAATGCTTCATATTTTTTTACTGATCCATGCATCCTAAGGTTATAGTTTCTGTTGTAATCTATCACACCATCTGCTTTTATTTACACTCAAAGATTTATCCCTGACTCTGGGTGCCTTTGTTTATCATACTTTTTCACAGACTTCCAATTATAGGAACTATTCGCAATCAGTCATGAGCTGGGATTCTCATCCCGCAGGACCACGTCAAGCTAGACAGCTCATATATGAATGGCACCTCTTTGGGAGAATAGTACTACAGATCAGTGGTGCACCAAGGGCAGGGCAGTGGGAGCAATGAGGAAGTGCTGCCAAAGGTGGCAAGTGTGAAGCCAATTGTTGCTGCCAGCTGTTTGGGGGTCAGCGGCATGGTGCGGAATGGAGTTGGAGCTGGTGCTATTTCTGGGGCCTTGTGGTGTGATTTGGTGAGTGGAGGCAGCCGCCCTGGATGTCAACTTCACTAGGTACCACTGCTATAGACAGTTGTAGTGTGAAGAAATTCTCCAGAAGATATTGTCATACCAAAATCAGCTAACAATCTTGGTTATGTTATTTAGGATTGTCAGTCCCATTAGGTCAGTGTTTCTCAACCTTGGCAACTTTAGGATGTGTGGACTTCAACTCCCAGAATTCCCCAACCAGCATGGCTGGCTGGGGAATTCTAGGAGTTGAAGTCCACACATCTTAAAGTTGCCAAAGTTGAGAAACACTGCATTAGGTAGACCAGACCAAGAAATCCAGTCCCCAAGAAGGCTAAAATTATTTTAATTGAAATTGGCTAGAATAACAAAATCTTGCAAATCTGATTGTGCTGTACCTCTTCCCCCTTCTTATACTTCAGTGAATTAGGGAGGTGCTCATTAATGCTATCTGTCTACTTTGGAGTTAAGATGTGTTTTACTTGCTTTGGTAACGGAGCTTGTATATCTCTGTCAAGGTCATCTTTCTTACTCTCTACAAGGATTCACCTGGACATCCTATAACTGGGAGAGGAAAATGGCTAATTCAGGAGTGATTGAGAGCAAACTATTAACATGTCCAACACAAACTATGAATGGCCATCACAGAACCCTCATGTCTTAGATGGGTAACTGTGTCTTTCAAACAGTGGCTGTAAGCAAGAAGCATGGTTTGGGGTCACATACAGCTAGTATGATCAACCTATAAAGTTCTATTCCACTGTATGGGATATTGGAACTTATCCAATGGCTCCATAGTAGATACACATGCGCCAAGCATCCCCCATTGCAAGATAATCGGGAAGACCCCAATGGCATCTTCCCTTGCAGATTGATGGGTAAGATATCAATAAAAAACTGTTACTCAGATTCTCATTTAAATGTGACTACAGTCTTGGAATTTCTCCAACTGGGTGGGAAACGTCTTGTGTAACATAAAGCATTCTAAACTCCCTCTTGTGTTAAATGTGCATCAGAAAGAGCCCTTCTATACAATGAACATCATTTGCCATTGACTGCTACACTGCCTTTCTGCCATTAGGGTGGTATTGTCTGCATATCTGAGGTGGTTGATATTTCTCCTGGCAATCTTAACAAATAAAAGCTACACTGCCTAGAGGGTTTCCTTTTCCTGGCTTAATGCACAAGGCTATAGTTTTTGGGCCCTACCCAAATATAAATTGATCATGCTATTGATCTTTTTTGATTTTTTAAAACTCAGTAACAACAAGCATGTACATGACATATGGTACCTCTTGTGTAATTCCAAACGATGGAATATTTTATTTTATTTTATTTATTTCCTGCCTTTCTCCGGAAAACATAAGAAAGCTTATATGAGAATCCCCTTCATTTTATCCCTACAACCATCATATGAAGTAGGTTAGACAGAGAGAGAGAGTGACTGACCTAAAGTAACTCAGTGAATTTCCATGGCTAAAGGTAGTCTGGAACCTTGAACCACTCAGTTTTAGTTCAAAACCTTAACAACTACACTATATTGACTCAAATAAAGAAAGCCCCCAGGTCCACATGGTTGGGTTAAGGAACCTATTTCAGCCACAGTAGCTTCAGGTTCAAGCCTGGACATACATGCCTATATTATTTTTTCATTCTGTCCTGAAAAATCTCCCTCATTTCTACCACCTCTGCTGATACAACTGAGCCTAAGTTAAAGGCTGTCTGCATGCTATATTTGTGTATGAATCAGGGGCAGAATGAACATGATATTGGACAGGTGTTAATGGTGTTAACCCTTCCTTCACCCAAATTAACCCTCCCCAAGGTACTTCCCACAATTTCTCATAGTTGGGACCCTGAATTTCTGTACCTACCTTAGTTTACTCTGTGACTGCTAAGGATAGGAGACCTGCTGTTCATCCCACCATTGTTTCTCCAGGGGTCTGCAGCCTCTCCAACTTCACAGGCTTAAATTCCAAGGGAAAAGCTCCTCAGGAGATTTCTCCCATTGGCCTTTTCCTGATCAGATAGTGTGGGTGGCTAGGAGGCTGCAGAGTCATGGTAAAACGTATGACATAGTATAATTAGAAGACCAGTATGCTCTGCCATCCCACAATAAAAAGTACTTTGAATTTATTTATTTAGCGTATGGTATACATTGCCAGGGAGTCTACAGTGTTTTTTACACACGGTAGATGTTCTGGTGCCGGCAGTTGCTAGCTCTCTGTTGCACTGGTGCACCTCAAGGGGGCGAGCTGGCTTTGCATCAGCTGGCCAGCAGCGTTCTTAGGGAAGTCGGCTCATCCGGGCTTTTTTTCTCCACTGATCCTCTGCCGATTGCATCCAGGCAGATCCAGTGCCGGTTCCTGCTACCCGCATAGAACGCCACCAGTGTTCCCCCCCACCGAAATGGGGGTACCTATTTATCTACTTGCAGATGGTATGCTTTCGAACTGCTAGGTGGGCAGGAGCTAGGGGCGAAATGACGGGAGCTCACTTCCGTCATGCAGAGCTGGGCTCGAACCATTGGAGTGTCAACCATTTCTGGCCAGCAAACTCCAGCGTCATTAAGCCGCTGTGCTACCACGTCCCCTTTGTACTTTGAAAAATGGAGGCCAAAGAAATTGTGAACTTCCCTGAGAAGAAGGAGAAAAAGTAGGGGGAAAAGTAGTAGAAAAATGATTTTGGAAATGAATTGCTTTCTCAAGGCTGCTCTACAAATAAAAATATTTGTAAACACTAATATATAAAATGGCTTACAACATACATATAACAATATTATTAAAATGGGTCATTCCCTTTTGGTGTACGCTAACTAATTCAGGAAGTGTCTGAATTAAGATAGCCTTCCATTTTTTAATAAAACAGTCAAACCAGTATACGTATGAAAACCAATGTTCTTGTATCTATCCATTTAGTTTAATTACCACAGATAAAAGTGTTGGTCTATTAAGCACAAAGGGGAATATTCACAAGGAACATGAACATTCTTAAAACATTTTATATGTATTTACTTCTGATGTAGATAACGAAAAGGTTCTCACAAAGACAAAATGAGGCACATAAATTATTTTCATCTTCTAAAATAGCTATAAACTGGTCGTCTGGTATACTGTGCAAAGCTGAATGAAGCTGAGAATGGCTGTTGTGATCTATAGTGGAAAAATATATTGTGGTCTTCCAGGGTGAAATCTTAAAAGTTTTAAAATGTTATAAATCTATTTATTTATTTATTAATTATTTAAATTTGTATTACTGCCCATCTCCCCCAAACGGGGGACTCTGGGCGGTTCATAATAAAACTCTGGGCGGTTCACAATAAAATAAATAAAATTAATCCAAAGTTAATACTAAATATTTTCATTTAGCTCATCAGGATGACTGAATCCCATTACAGCTGATTCAGTAGTAAAATCCTGTTGCTTTTTCTTTTCAACAAAACACTCTCAATTTTGCCCCCATGTATTCTATGGCCCAAAAACACAAATCAGAGATACAGTGTTTCTCATCCAAAAATGTTTCATTAAGCCAGTTCCTGTTCCGTGTTTTCTTATATTGCCTAAACGTTGCCTAAAACTTAACAGTTCTAACAGTTTTGCACACATAAATTTTAGGAGAGGGGCATCACACAGCATACACAATATGAGTGCTGGTGTAAGCGGTGAAACCCTTGTAAGCAACATCTCTGTCCAACTACAGAGCAGTAGGAAAATGTTTTGCATTTATCTTTACCTCTAATAAAACATTTTAGATTGCAGCTCATATAGAGATGTCTCTTAGCTCCAGCTCAGGCTACTTTTTCATACATGCAAATGCACACACTAAACCCCCACTGGCTGGTCTTCTGTATTCATTCAAAAGTTACTCAGAAGTTGTGCCTGAGCAGAAAATCTCCAAATTTAGGATTTAAAAAGTCCTTTTTGGGGAGATTCAGGTGTAATTTCACACAGTAGCTTTGCCTGTCTGAAGTAAAGCTGACAACATAAATTGTTACAAAATAAGATTTGTGGAATCTTTATAAGGGCCAAGAGCATGAAGTTACGAAACAGCAGGGTTGAGAATATTGCTGACAATTTCTTTGCCTCAACATTCACAGGAGGACATGAAGGGCATACTGAGAATATGTTTTCCTGGGGGGAAAGCGAAAATGTGAAAAGATTTTATGATTATACCAAAGTAGAAAGGCAATTAAACATAGTAAAAGGTGATAGACATCAGCTACCAATGATTTATGTCTCAGGATTGTTCTGTAAAAAAAAATCAGCAATTAGAAGTACGAAGAACTTTTGATGATTTTTTTAAAAAATAGGTTACTAAGGATAAAATCATAATAGGAAAAATATAATCTCAGAAGCCACTTGCTTTGCTTATATTAATTGCTATTTATTTGCATTTTACTGGTTGATTAAAACAAATGCTACCTGACATAAGTAGGGTTTGACTCATTTTTATTTTTGGAGAGGGTCTTTCTAATACATATATAAAGTAAAGGTAAAGGTTCCCCCCACACATTTGTGCAGTCGTGTCCGACTCTAGGGGCTGGTGCTCATCTCTGTTTGTTAGCCGAAGAGCCAGCGTTGTCCGAAGACGCTTCCACGGTCATGTGGCCAGCATGACGCATGCGGAATGCTGTTACCTACCCACCTATTTATCTACTTGCATTTGCATGCTTTCGAATTGCTAGGTTGGCAAGAGCTGGGGCTAGTGCGGGAGCTCTCTCAGTCACACGGAGCTAGGGATTCGAACCTCTGAACTTGCAATCTTCCGATCGACAAACCTGGCGTCTTACCCGCTGAGCCACCACTCCCCTACATATATAAACACATATAAATATAAATACATATATAAACAACTATAAATATGAACATTACCCTTTTTAGATACTTACATATTTTCTGTATTGTTTCATTAAAATTTGGTGGGATGTGATGATGTATTATTAAGTGATAGGCCAGTGACTTTGAGTGGTCTGATCTTGGGGAGACCCCTGAAATTGCAGAAAAGAATTGGGTATCATTTAGAGGCCATAGGCTATAAGTTGCTGTTGTGGAAATATTATATTCATGTTAATTTTTACTCTGTTACATTTTGTTACATTTTAGGCTACTGTATCTTTAAGGAAAAATAGCTTGTTCTCATTTTCCCTTGTTTTACTCATGGCCATCTTGGGTTTTAGAAAAGGACAAGCCTACTATAGTTCTTATAGTTACAACACCAATATGAAATATAGTTTAATTGTAGATTTTAGTGAGATAGTGATTTTATATTTTGTGTTAGCTCTTAATTATTTTAAGTTACTGTATTTCATAGTTTCATATATTAACATCCAAACTATATATAGTAAATCTATATTGAATTGTACCCATTCTTGTCTTTTAATCTTACAATTTTAATGATATCAATGTCATGATTTTATAGTTTGCACTAGTAACAAATCTTAGTAATTTCTTAGAGTATATAGACTAGATTACCGTCACAATGGGGTGGCTATAATGTTACCATTGAATGTTATTTTATGCTGATCCATGACTCAGATAAAGATGCCGTGATATTTTTCTTCCTTCTTGTTCCATTACCTTGAATATCCCTCTCTGCTTTTCCACTGTTATTCTAATATGTCCTCAATTTTACTGGATCTTTCCCCTACCACTTAAGAGACAATGAAGAGATTAAGTCTCTCAAATGGAACTCTACTAAGATTGACTTTTGCCTGACCACAGCTATGCATCATTTGAATTTCTTCCTGTTTACGCTCCTCAAGGCTTTTGTTAAATGTCTATGACTCAGTGAGTATGGTGGATTGTTGTGTCTAGCACTGTCCTTGATTGATGCTGCTGACTCAATCTCCTGATCATTGAAACCCATCAGTAGGTTCCCTCTGCCATTATTTTTTATGATTTCCTCTCCTTTGTTTGCATCATTCTATTGATTTTAAGGCTTACCTGTGTATAAGAAATGTTTTAAAAACTTGTTTCAAAATGCTGTAAAGGGGGAAGGCTGTGTAACACCTCCCAATTCTGGAATTTAAAATAAAAGTGTCATTGCCTCTTGCCCTGTCTGCATGTACTACTAATTTTATTAACATCATTGACTTACAGTGAAATAAACTTAATTCTATTGCCCAAAATAAACATAAACTATTCAGTTGCATAAGACTGAATACCATACCATACCATACCATACCATACCATACCATACCATACCATACCATACCATACCAACAGGGCTTACCTTTTTTTCCCCAGTTACCTGGAAGACTGTACCACTATACTGACTAAAAACCATCAGCATATCCACTAAGCTACTGGTAAGGGTGGTTCTTTTTGAAAACTCCCCCAAGATTCTAGGGAGTCATAAAATCAGGAAGGGAGAAATCCCATCCCAGAGATGCATATCCTGTTTGATACTCCACAGGACATTGTCCCAGTATATATTTCTGACTGACTACAAAGGTGTGGATCTCACTATTACTTTTTTTTTACCTGATTATATGAGTAAACCTTAGCTGCATTGTCCTGGGTGGGTCAGAAGAAAGCACTCAGAAGTAAGCTGCTTTGTTTTTCTTTGTGTTTCTGAAACATATTTGTCATGTCATGTTAATATCTCTATGATTGATACATTATAGATAAGACATGTATGCATATGTGTGTATTACTCTGGGATACATTTTAATATGTGACATATATGAACTATTGTATGAATAGATTGATGTGATGCATCTGGTGTATTTATTAATTAGTAGTAACGTCCTTCTATATAAATGCATGGACAGAGGGAACAGAACCCATCTGCTGGACCAACTTTGGACTTCTTCATGGAATCAATCACATAGTTGGAAGGGATCTCAATCACCTCTCGTCCAATTCCATGTCATTGCAGGAAAACAGAACATCTGGTACATGGCCAAAAATCTCTGCTTAAAATCTTCCAGCAAAGAAAAGTTCATTAATTTCCAAGTTGATTTGCTTATATGATGAGGCAATCATTCCTAAAGTTTAGTTGTAATCCTGTATTTTGAACCTGTTCAGGTCAGGTCCGACTTTTGGAGCAAAACAAATTTGCTTCATCATTTATGTGACTGCATCTAGCTGACCCTGGCTGATCTCAAGAAACTGAGAAGCATCAGACTTGATCAGTACTTATAAGAGAGATCAACAGAAAAATCATAGCACTGTAGACTATACTGGGAAGTCAAAAAGATATCCTGAAAGAAGGCAGCAGCAAATCACATACATATTGTTGCCAAGAAAGCTACATGAACATGAGTTGAGCTCAACTTAAGGGACACTTTTCCTTGAATATGGCTCTTATTCCATATTTCCTCCAGGCTAGATTTTTCCAACTCCTTTAACCTTAGGGCCTGGTTTTGAGGCTATTCATTAGAACAGTGTTTCTCAACTTTAGCGACTTTAAGATGTGTGGACTTCAACTCCCAGAATTCCCCAGCTAGCATGGCTGGCTGGGGATTTTTGGGAGTTGAAGTCTACACATCTTAAAGTTGCTAATATTGAGAAATACTGCATTTGTCAGAGTTCAGTGTGACTCTGATTCTGAGCTTGGGGAAAATGAAACCTATGCTGAACAGAGTCAGGAAAACGAAACCTATCTTGTGCAAAGCCAGGAAAAAGAAACTTATGATGAGCAGGTGCAGGAACCCGAGCCCGGGGATGACTCAGCAGAGCGGGAGAATTCCGGGCAGTTGATTGGTCCAGAACCAGGAGCGAGGTTAAGGCCACCAATCAATGCAAGGGAAAGGCGTGCTGAAAAGCGCACCAAGCAAAAAGAAGCCCGATTGGTCTCTGAAGAAAAATGGCATGGAGAAAATAGGATAAAAAGGCACCAGCGCAAGGACCAAGTCGCCGGGGACAACTGTTCCACTGAGCTCACAGCTTCTTTCGGAGAGGTCCAGCCAGAACCGTCCTCAGAAGCCTGTCCTGTTGCCATTGTGGAAGCCGAGTCAACACCTTCCACCATTTCGGAGTCGACCCCAGATTCCTTAGAGCATAGCTTTCCAAACTGTGTGTCACGACACTTTAGTGTGTCGCAACACACAGTTTAGTGTGTCGTGAAGCGGTGGCACAGGGGTGCGTGCGTGGCGGCGGTGTGCATGGCAGCCGTGGCAGCGGCGTGCCATCAGCGCTTCCGCGTTTTAGAGAGGCCACCGCCGCTACTGCCGCCACCGTGCATGCCGCTGTGCGCACCCCCACACCGCCACCGCTGCTGCCATTGGTGTGTCGCTAACAGCAGTTTGGAAAGCACTGCCTTAGAGTCTTGTCTTGCTCCATTGCCTTGATAATCTGCTTGTTGCCTTGCCGCCTTACCAGTCATTCCAGTCCAGTCGTGCCTAGTTGCTTCAGCCAAGCCTAGTCCAGTTGCTCCAATCCAGTCGTGCCTAGTCACCTCAGCCAAGCCTAGCCCAGTTGCTCCAGTCCAGTCGTGCCTAGTTGCCTCAGCCAAGCCTAGTCCAGTTGCTCCAGTCCAGTTGTGCCTAGTTGCTTCAGCCAAGCCTAGCTTTGTCACTGCAGCCCAGCCTAGTCTAGTTGCCTTAGCCAAGTCCAGTCTCATTGAACCAGTTGAGCCGAATCCTGTTGTTCCAGTCCAGACGTGCCTTGCTGCCTCAGTTAAGTCTCGCCTCGCCAGCCCTGCTGAGTTTCACCCTGACTTCTTGCCATGATCCCTAGCTGCACCCTGTCTTGATTCTTCATTGAGAACACTAGCTGAGTTTTGCCTTGCAGTCTTGCCTCGCGCTCCAGTCGGATCCTTTATTGCCGAGTCGCCTAACCTTCCTCCACTGCCGGGTTGGGTTTGATTGTTGCTTGCAATGCCATATAAAGGACATTTTGTGATGTAAATAGTTTAATTATTAATAAAGGACTACTTCTATAGAATCTCCAAAGTTGGCTCATAGTCTGACCAGAACAGCGTTAGAATCTCCAACTGAAGTCCAGTGCAGAAACGTAATTTGAAAGAACATCTAAGACATGAACCTAGTTCTCATGAAGAAAAAGGGAGGGAGGTAGGGATCGCATTCAGACTTGCAAGATTCTATTACTATTGTAGGAATTCTGAAATGCTAATAACAGAAATCCACGCAGCTTTTAATTAGTTTATAGCAGAGCAGAAGCATGCCAGTAACTTGCACAAGGCTTAATCAGTTCAAAAACACAAAATAAACACACTTCACACGTTAATCTAAAGTAACATAAAAATAGCTTACAGTTTATTGTAGATCACAGTTTCATGGTGAAAATGGTCCATGCATGCAAGCGATAGGTTCTGACCAAACCCACAGTCTTCTCAATGTGGCTTTGCTGAATGGAGGTATGAGCCATGGGATTCAAACAGAAAAAGGGGAAGGAGAGGAAGGAGAGGAACAGGAAATCGGGATTCAAGCCCTTCCCACACAAAGCAGGAAGATTAGGTTTCAGCAGAGCTGCCCCTCCTTCAAGCTTGTGTGAGATGTGCTTGGTTGAAACCCGATATCTCTAACAACTATAACTTTATAATAAAAGTAGTATGAGCTTGCATATATATATTTAAATGGCAGCCAACAGTTTCGGGTAGTGGAGATTGGGAACCTGAGACCATTCTCACTTCTGTCCCCCTGGCCTCAAACCAGAAGTCAGATTATCTATCTCAGTGATGGCTCCTAGATCACAGAATAGTCTCTTGTTAGCATTCCAGAAACAGGTTAAAATGGATCTCTTCCAAAGGGCTTTTAACTAGTTGGATAATGTCATTGGTATTTTAAATTTATATGAATTTGATAATGATTGTTTTATGTGTACAGTACATCACTGAGAGTCACACAATTGCGATGACACAAACTTCTAATAAATAAACCAACAAAAGAAGCTCCTTGAACCTCAGTGAGCCATCAGATATGACTGGCTGGCTGAGATTTAGATAGAGAGGCAAGCCTATTGGTCTTTCTCAAAAGGTACAATTTTAGTAATTTGGCAAGGCTCAAATTTGCTTTCATTTTGTGGCCAATACCTTGTTCTGCAGTGTTCTAAATCCTGGCTTCTTTTTTTCTTTTCTTTTTATAAAAGGACCAACATGGACTGGGAAATAGAAAATCAGCACAAGAAAAGATCAAAGCTGACATGGTATCCCACAATTACCAGGTTGCCAAAGGATCATAAAATTGTGCTCATGAGCAGAATACCATCCAGCCATCCTGCTAAGGTGCATCCCCATTAGTTCGTGGTGAGTGATGGAGAGCACTTTGCTGCACATTGTAATAACTTGCCTTCCCAAGTCTCCTGTTTCCTTTGGCCAGGAGCTGTGCACCAAATTGGGGGAAAAAGAAATCAGCAGAGACGTGCTTAAAATGAATAGAAATCAAATAGGAGACCTCTGTGTTTCAGTCTGCAGCAGCATATTACAGCTTCAAAGAGAAGAAACAAAAGGCTAAAATACAATTGTCATGCCTGTATCAATTGCATTTTCTTAATCTCTCATTTTTGGCAAGATGCAAAGGCATCTTTAGTGAGGGAATGTCAAGTTTGTTTTGTATGTTCTGAGGATTCATTGTAATAAATTATGGCACCAACGTTACTTTTTCTTTCTTTTTTTCTGTGTTTGTGTGAAGAAGATAAAAGAGAAGAAAATCCAGCCTTTTTCTATAGCCTTCTCATCTCATGAAAGTGATTCAGGAGATGATACTTGACATCCAAGGAAACACTGCAGCTCAGTTATCTTATGTGATATCAGGCCCCAGTCTTTAAACATTTAAAGGCTACATTCTAAGAGCTGTCAACGGGTTTTTATGTTAGTACAATTCCATTGGGTTTAGCAGTGTTAGCAACAATCCAATCCAAATGTTGATGTAGAATCTTAGATTCTGCCTCATGCCTGTGCAATCAGGTTTCATTGTGACAAGCTTGGCATACAAGTGGGCATCTCCATAGAGGAGCAAGGAACCCACACCTGGCCTTAAGTGATCTGGAGGCAGAATGCAGAACTAAATGCATCTTTGATTGACTTTGCAGAAACATTACTTATTCTCCTTCTGCACTTCTAATGCTACATCCAGAGGCATCTGCCAGAATGGTGGAAGAATACACACACACACACACAACACACACACACACAATTTATATGGCCACCAGTCTCCCCAAAGTGACTCTGGATGGCATTCAAGAGTTAAAAAGAACAACAATGATTTTGTGGGATATTGCTGGCTTAATGGGGTTCCAGGCGCAGAGTAATCCAAACAGAGTGCAGTATGTAGGGCTAATGATATTTTATTGTAGCATAAGGTAATAATGGATATAGTACATTATTGCAAAAGGAAAAAACAACAAAGCATACGCAGAGTTCCATCAGTAGATGTGAAGTAAAATCATGGCCCATACAAAGGCCAGGCATCGTTACAGTTCAGTAACAGAGTACATGGCAACAGGACAGATAGAAGTCAAGAAAAAGAGAGAGTATAGACCCATAGTTCATAGCTGAGATATACACTTGTTTCAGCATTCTGATTGGCTATATGTGGGTCAGGACATTTTCAAACTGACAATGCATTAAGAGTTGTACTTACTGTAACCCGCCATGAGATGGCAGTGTTGCACATTGTCTCCCCTCCGGGAAAGCGGTTCCCATGAGATAAGGTATTTTGGACTGATATCACTATGTTTTGGCTATGAGCAAGGTCGCACCTGGTGTTTACTGGTGGAATGTTTTGAGAACACTGTATGGAAAAATACTGTCTTTACAAGCTAAAGAATATCACAGTGAAGGAATCCATTCGTATGAATTCTACATAGAATAACTCTAACAGAATAACTCTAACAGATTTAACAACAACCATAATGCCCAAGGCCACAAACACAATCCAATTAATAAAAAGCAACATTAACCAATATTAGCCAGCACAGCTTGCCTAACCATCCAGCACAAATACCCATGGGAACAACCAGCTCTTCAATGCCTTATGAAAGGTTAACAGAGTCAAAACCATCCTGATCTCTGGAGGGCTGCTGTTCTATGGGGCAGGCACTACCACAGATAAGGCACAACTCAGAGGCCCCACAAATTGACATTATTTAATGGAAGGGGCCTGGATCATGCCCTCCCTGCTACATCTGGTAGGGTCAGCAGAGACCATGGGAGATAAGTGGTCCTGCAAATAGCCTGGCCTTTTCCCTTGTAAGGTTTTATAGCACATTGAATTGCAACCAAAAGCCCACTGGGAGCCAGTGCAAGTCATGGACCATAATGAGAAACACCAAAAACTGCCTGTGCACTGCATTCTGGACATTACAGCCATCCAAACAGAAGGGGACTAAGGCATGAGTCACCATGGGCAAGACCTCCTGATCCAAGAATGAGCAGAGTTGTTGCACAAGGTGAACCTGTTCAAAGGTCCTCCTAGTCTTCAAGCAGGAGTCATGAGTCCAGGAGGACCCCCAAGTTTTGCACCAACTCTGATTGTGGAAATGCCCTTCCCAAACAGAGTTAAAGATGGAAAATCTCTGGACCAGTGGTCTTAAAACTTACAGTCACTCAGTCTTGCTAGGGTTGAGCCAAAGCCTGTTCTCCCCCATCCAAACCTCTACAGTCTTCAGGCTCTGGGAAAGAACCTTGATGGCATTATCTGGTCAGCCCATGGCAGAGATGACCTCATCCAGTGTCAGGGGTAACCCAAGAACAATGCCAAGTCAGTGTATTGTAAACTCAGTTCTTTACTGCTCTCATCATACAGACAGAATCTTGCCAGACTAAAGCTATCCTAACTAACCTAAGGGGAAATAACCTAGGAGAGCCGAGGGCGGGGCTACTCTGACTCTCTTTGACTCCCTGCCAAGACTCTCTACTGTGAGTCCTCTTATCAGCTTGGAATGCTCTCCCTCCATCCTGGGAATCAGCGGCAGCGCCAAAATCCACCACACCCAGAGGCCTCATGTACATGTTAAATAAAAATGGGGAGAAAGTAGAATTCTGAGGCACCCTACAAAGCAGGAGCCTCAGGCTTGATCTGCCATAACTGACTGGAAGTGGCCCTGGAGAAAGGAGGAAAACTACCATAGCACTGTGTCTCCCACTCCCAATCCCCTAAACCGGTCCAGAAGGATACCATAATCAATGGCATTGAAGGCCCCTGAGAGATTAAGGAGGACCAGGATGGATGCACTACCCCCAACCTGAGCCCACCAAAGGTGAGATCAATGCCATCTCAGTACTATAGCCAGGCCTGAATCCTGACTGGAAGGGGTCCAGATAAGCCTCTTCTTCCAGGGCCTTCTGGAACTGCAGGCTAATCACCTTCTCAACAACTAAAAAGTCTTACAATCAGAAGAAGTTCTGATGTGTCATAACCAAAGGGACATGTGGGTACCTTGTGCAGTAGAATAGGCAGTCTAAATCATGATGATCTCAGCAAAGCAGATCAAGATAATGCTTTCATTATCGCCCAGAGTCGCTGGGAGTCAAGCAGCATATAAATTTAATAAACAACAACAACAATCTTGGCATAATGTCATTAAACCTGAATCCATCAGAACCACCTAGAGGCAAATCATCCTTTTTTTCCAATATGTGTACATTTAATGGCAACCCCAAGCTTCCTTCTTGGTGATTTATGAGATTATTTTATTTTTATTTATTCATTTATTTAGCAAATTTATATAGCTGCCCATCTCACAAACATGACTTGGTGGCGGACAACAAAAACCAGATAGTTAAAAACAAATATAAACAACTATTAAAATCAATTAAACATAAATAAAAACCAAGACCCCGGAAGAAGGGACAACATCCTAAATGCAATATAACCATCTTGCAGGCTCCCTGTTCCCATGGGATCCCCAGGGTTGCTGGAAAAACCATGTTTTAAAGGCTTTCTGGAAGGCTGGTAGGGACAGGGCTAACCTCACCTTGGGGAGAATGATGTACGCTGGTTTAAAGGGAAAAATCAAGGCTTGAGAGTAAACAGACAGAGACAGAGTGCAGCATTTCTGGCTAAAATATCTTTACTATAAATAAAAGCAGAGTTGTATATACAGTTACATCGTTGCAAAAAAGGTACAGGCAAAGCAGAGTACATCTTCTCCAGTGTAGTGCTTCCACTGACAGACATAACAGACATGAAGGAGCACCATGGCATCACTCACATAGCCAGGCATAGCTCACACTTCCCAGTCCACAGGAACAGAACACGTGAAGAAGTACATGGCTAAAAGACACAAGAAGTCAAGAAGCATAGAACACCATTTTGCATGGTTAGATATTCAGTTCTTCCAGCTTTCTGATTGGCTGGAAGTTAGGTGTGACACACACCAGGCCTAAAGTATAGGCCATAGCACAGAGCATGACCTGCTATTGGGTGGCAGTGCTGCATCTAAGCAAGCATGTGATCCCCCCCTCCCTTGCTCTACACAGAGCAAGGCTTCCCACAGAGGGAATCAGGAGGACTTGTTCCCATGCAAACTAGCCAAAACAATACACACGTGACAGTTGTTATCTTGGCACCTGCACTTCACGTCACCATGAGAAACTTGTGCTTTCAGAAGGCTGTGCGTTTGTATAGAAAACAATTTGCCAATTTCATACGAGAAATCTGACAGTTCCAGAGGTTGGGAGCCATCCTGGAACTCTTAGCAGATGGGACCTGTAACATGCCCCTCCTGCCAGACCTGATGGGACAGGTGGATATAATTGGGGAGAGGTGGTTCCTCAGATAACATGGCCCCATGCCATGTAGGGCTTTAAAGGTCAAACCAGCACCTTGAATTGAACCCAGAAGCAAACTGGCAGCCAATGCAGCCCGCAGAGCAGAGGTGTAATGTGTACCATCTTAGGGGCACACATAACTGCCTGTGTTGCCACATTTTGCACCAGCTGAAGCTTCCAGATGCTCTTCAAGGGCAGCCCCATGTAGAGCGCATTACAGTAGCCCATTCTAGAGGAGAGCAGGGCACGAGTATCTGTGAGTAGAGCCTCATGATCCAGGAAAGGGTGCAACTGGTACACAGCTTAGGAAGCTGTTACATATGTACAACTCTGAAAGATTCTGTTGATTCAAGCAACAGGTTTCTTGGAATTTTTATGAAAGCCCTTTGTTTTCTCATCTTGCACTTCCACTGAAAATTCATTTTCTTTTCAGCCTGTTGCAACAGATATAACTGACCCATATTCTATACATTCTGATCATTGTGATCTCATGCTTGTTTTGCAAAAATAATTGTGATATGCTCCATCTCCCCAGCCATCCAAATTTTCCTGGCCAAACTGCCCATAATACAAACTTTACATCTCTATCATGTAACATTTGACAGGCAAGATAACTGTGCTCATTAAGTTGAATGTCACAGAATGTGAAAGTTCAAAGGTTATCCACCCCGGTGGCTTGATTCTTTACAATGAGTTTTCCCTTTATGTTTAGAAGGCATCAGTCAGATGGAAATCCCAACAAATAACTTCATCTTCCATTTCCCAATTCAGCCCAGACTTTTTAACATGGTTATTTAGAGAATAAATAGTGAATGGCTGATTTCTGAAAGCTTGCCAGATAGTTTAAACCAAATTATTGTCAAGTGAAGTAGTAAAGCAAGAGGGCACCATTATTTTTGGACTGAGCAGAATGTTTGTGTGTCAAAAAAAGTCAATATGCCAGCCACAACTGTCTGATTGAAGCCCTGACCCAACACATGTAAAAAAGGAACAGGACTTTGATTGTGTGGCTCTGACCACTATATTGACTTCTTTGACACTTTTGTGGATACCCCTGGGCTGAGGTAGGCCTCCACCTGGTCTTTGAGTGACATGCCAGGGGGATACATTCCAAGTTTGGAAATTTTGATTTAAATTAAATTAATTATACGCAGGATACTGTATGTCTCCTTTATTTAACAATTTTCTTTGTTGCCCATTAAAATTTGCAGTATGGTGGCAACAATTGTGAGGATTCTCCAAATGCATGTGGCACTCAGAGGGGCCTCAGTTTACACACCCCTGTAGAAAAGGATATGAATCCTTGCCTTTTTAAAGAAAGAAAGTCACTGTACTCCCTGCCTTTAAACAAATGGATTTCAGGAGTCTTATCTATGAAAACATCAAAGAATAGATAACTCATGTCGCTCTTTCTTCTCTATTTATATTTATTTTTCTCCCTAGGTCTCTTTGGGATTTTAGATTTCTTGGAGAGAAACAGCTCTGGATGATGGTAAGTACTCTAATTGCTGTTTATGAGGGAAAAAGATATAAAATAGCATGTTTAAGGAAGCTGACTTAATTTGCATTTCCCAGACCAACACGCTAATCAGTATGCAGTTATTCTTTGGATGACACATACTTCCAATTTTGGCAACATATTTCTTGCTTCCAAGTATTGCATAAAAATGTGCACATATTAGGAGAAGTTGTGTGCAAAATTGCATACCATATCAAAAATTGCATACAAACATGTGTACCTACATTCTGTTCGACAAGAAGCAGAGATATTTAGCTTCAAACTCACCTTCAGCCACAGAAGCTCACTAAGTCACTTTTGGCCAGTCCACTAATTTTTGGCTTAACCTGTATCATTGAGTTGTTATTGTGAAGATCAAATGGAGGTGAGTAGTTAGGTACACTGCCTTTTGCTCCTTGATGAATGGTGAGATATACATCTAATAAAGAAATAAATGAATATATCAAGTTGTGTCCAAAACTGTGTATGTTCGTGAAAATTGCATATAAAAATCAGTTTGAATTTTCATGGGTTCATTTTATGCAAATAAATTTAAAGGCTGATGCAAAAATTGGGCTGAACAGCCTTGCAACTGAACACATGTAAAACTGACATAGATTTGAAATACAGACCCATCTGTCTCTACCCTACCTTTACTTACAGTATCAACAGAAATGAACACCAAGCAAGTCATTTAAAGAGCAACAAACCTAGAGACTCCAATTTGAATTAAACATTTTCCTTCCCCATTACATAACTCATTAACCATTACTCACAAGCTGGGAAAACAATGGAAGACATGGGAAAAGGCTTTTAAAAATGTCACTCATGGAAGCTCATTTTGTTGCATGTGAGACTATTTTTAAAGCCCTGCAAAGCACAGAGACATAAAACCTGCATACTGTCTACATCTGGATGCAGAGAGATTTATTGTTGTTGGAGATATTGGGGAGGGGAGAGAGTGGTAGAATGGACTGAGTGATGTTTGATGTACTTATCAGTCCCTCCCTACAATATGTTCTGGTTACCAAATAGCACAGTGTGGCTATTGATGGCTACAAGGAAAATAAGATTAAAAAAGCAGAAAGACTGATTGGGATTCCACAAATGATATTACACAAGTTGCAAAGGACAAAGACAACCCAGAAGCAGGGACATAGATAATGCTGGTCTTTGAAAATATGGGGGGGGGGAGGTGGGAGAGAGAGACATATGCTCAGTAAATCATGCAAATACTGTAAGGTCTCAGCTACAGAGCATTTAACAGGAAAATAGAAGCCCATAGCCAGAGGCTGTTATGTGTTTGTTTTAAACTGGTCACTTATTTAATAAACTCAGACCCATTTGCAGACAGAAGATGGTCACCTTGTTCTGATGCCTTAGCACCAGAGCCTTCTTGAGTTGACCGTTTAATGTTTGCTGACATCTTTTAAATAAATACTTTAGGGCTCCCACAATTCTAGAACCTTCCACAAAACACCTTTTTATTAGTTTTCCCCTGCCATCTCCATTGACTTCACAGGAGGCTCGGCACCTGGGTTATGTTTTCCCCTTTGTCTTTCTGACCAGGCGGCCACATTCTTAAACAAAGCACCGAGTTGCACCCATCCCACCATTTTTAGTGCCTTATAATGCCCATGGTGTCCTTGTGGAGATCAGATGCATACTTTATTTCTAATAAAGTTGTGATAGAGACTGGCACTTTGCTTTTTAGCCTGCCATTTTCCCAATTTGGAGCTCCAATGAAGTGTCCAGAGAAAGTTATTGTGGACACCATGCTAGGATCACAGGAATATTGAATCATCTAATTGTTTTGGCAGCCTAAGATGGTAGAATGCAGAAGCAGATGTATGACTGCATCTGCTCTTAGTGAATCCTAGAATTTAGTAACATGTTGATTAGTTTTTAATCTGTTCCTGCAACAGAAGAAACCACTACAATCCAGATATATTGCTATATTTATTCTTCTTAGCAAAAATGTCTATGATTGCCACCATACCTGGATAGTAAACATTAGAGCAGAGCTGAAAAGAATATCTCATTATCTTGGGCCTATTTGGATGCTGAAAAAGAGAAGCATTTGGGGTGATTTTCTTGTGGTGTGATTGAAAATGAGTTTCTTTTTAGGCAGGTTTTGTTTTAAAGATACAAGAAGATTGCTGCTTCCACCATTTTTCTTCCTTAATAAAAAGTTTCCCCACTGTTTCAAATAGAGTTGGATTCATCAGCCCAAGGTACAGTATTGTAATTTTTTCACAGAATGTCCCTATAGAGCAGAGCTTTCCAAACTGTGTGTCGGGACACATTAGTGTGTCGGCTGCAGTGTCTGGGTGTGTCGCGGCTGCTGCTGCCTCCGAGCCCTGCCAGGATTCTGCGCAGGGCCTAGTGCCTGCCTTGTGCCTTGCTGCCTCCAAACCTGCCCTGCCAGGATTCTGCGCAGGTCCTAGTGCCTGCCTTGTGCCTGGCTGCCTCCAAACCTGCCCTGCCAGGATTCTGCGCAGGTCCTAGTGCCTGCCTTGTGCCTGGCTGCCTCCAAACCTGCTGTGATTCCGCACAGGTCCTAGTGTCTGCCTTGTGCCCTGCTGTAAGAGTGTGTCGTGAAATGATGCCCTGCTGTAAGAGTGTGTCGCGAAATGATGCATGTCTAAAAAATGTGTCACCAACATGAAATGTTTGGAAAGCTCTGCTATAGAGCAACATAGGATCATTTCCAGGGGAAATAAGGGAGAACAACGATGGCTACCCAGATTTAGTTTTGTTCCCATTAGGCCATTCTGTGGGAAGCATAGATCCAGTTAGACTGGCTAGAAATGGGGAAGAATTTTGTTCATGTAGAAAAGTGAAGGGAGATTTTAAAATCCTCCCTTATGTTGGCTAGCCCTCTCTTTCTGCAAACAGATGTTACTGTTGAAAATAATTGCCCCTTTCTCCACTTTTTTTTGCCTCATCCCTCAAATGTGCTAGAAAGGTCTCTAATTTGCCATCAAACAATTCATTAAAAAGTGTGCTCCAAGTTTATAAAGCGGTTGCCCATTTCTGAACTAGTATGATTAGAGATGAAGCAAACAAACTATCACTCTGATCAAACTTTGCATGGTTACAACAGTCTCATTTCAACTGGAAAGGAGGACTCTGCACTGAAAAGGTCAATCTCTTGTCCTTGCCACACTGAGCTTCCACCTACCACTTTTCCTGAGAGCTTTCACTCATTTTATTTCCAATTAGGAGTGGGGTGGGGTGGGGTGAAGAATGGAAAACAAACTCAGTTTGCAATCTGTATTATTTTTCCATCCAAACAGTCAAGCACACCCTTTTTGTCTCCCGTCTTTTTTCACAGAGCCCATTAAGAAGAGGAAGCCCAGCCTTTTCCCGTCATGCCGTTTGTGTTCTGTTGTGTATAAAATTACAGGTGCTACCGGAGAAAGGGGTATCGTTGTAGGAATGGGTCAAACGCCTGCCCTGGAGGGACTGTGAAGGGAGGGTGAAATAAATGACTCCCATGGTGTATTTGGATCACCACTACTTCAGGAGTGATAGGGAGAGAGAAAAAGCAAAGAGATCATCAAGGTTTAGCTTGTCTCTCATTAACTCTTGAAGTGTTAAGCAAACGGCACAATTAGCTGTGTGTTGTACCTGTCGCTGGCTTTGCCTTTTGTTCAATCCAAGGAAACTATACAAGTGCCTCATTTCATTAGCACATTTAACCCAGAACGTAAATGGTGCCAATTCTTACCCCAAAGCACAATAATTACAATTGATTTACTCTTCTTTGGGGAAATAATATCTGCCTCAAATAATAAAATCACTTTTTTCTTTGGTCCGTATTTGTTTGCTTAATTGCATAGTAGTATTGTATTTAGCTGTATTTTTCTTTTCTTTTTTTAATTTTAAAAACAATTTTATTTAACATATTTGTACATTACATGAAATAACTATATCAAATAATACATAACATAACATAACATAGCATAGCATAATATAACATAACACTATCAAAATAAGTACTTTTATAACTCCTCCTACATACCAACCTTTCCTCCCTATCCAACTTAACTTCCCTACTTTCTTCTCTCCTCTCCATCTTTCTCTCCTTCCTCCTCTTCCACCTCTAGCCTTCTTTATCTCACTTCCATTTCCCCTCTATTCTACCTTCTCTTTCACCTACTCGACTATCCAACCAAATAATAATAAAAAAAGAAAAAAAAAAGAAAAAAGACATGGACATGGACATGGACATGGACATGGACATGGACTTCCTACTTCCCATCCATCATCCATATTTTTCAACATGCAGAAGTTTACCATAACAAATTTCTCAATGCTGATTTGAGGGCTGGCCCAGTTACCAGGCAGGTGGCTCTGGTAGGTGGAATTTTAGTTACCATTAAAAGGCAAGCAGTTGTGAATAATTTCACTTATTATATTCTTATCTCCCATCATAGTTGTCACCTTGGCATTCCTGGTTTAGACACTGAAGTGCCTTTGGCCATCTCTGGCTTTAGTATCCTCAGAAAAACTCTCTTTTATTGGTCCACTCAGTAGAGGAAAAATAAATGAGAGCCACATTCTTTCCTCCCATGCTGCACCCCAAGGACTCAAAAACAGACTTTGAAAATAACTGGTAATTTATTAATTATATGAGGAAATTCAAGACTCCTTCTTAGGTTCTGGCTGAACACCTGTGTTCAACAAACTTCTTTTATATACAGAATTTTGTATATAAAATGTATATATAATTATATTTGGCTATCTAGGCCTATGTACAACTGTCATATACCTATATAATCAATACAGACTATCTTAATCAAAGAAGAAAACAAGCACAATAATTTGAAAGAAAGATTACGGTATCAGTAGCTTAATTGATACCATCAGTGTGGACAGGATTCAAATCTTTCTGAAAGTTGTTTACCTAATGCTAATTGAGTGGAGACTAACTATAAAATCTGTATGTATAGAAGAAAGACAACTCATCCATTTTTACACTATTGGCCAATAATAAAAAACAGAAGGGAGATATCATTTTGGAACCCACCTCCCTATGTTCAGTATAAAAATCAATTATTAATTTCAAGGATTTTAGGTCATCATTCTAGACGATGTTCTCTCCAGGTAGAACACAATGATATAACCAATGAAACTAAAACTTCCTATACCATTTAGGAGCTGCCTTTGCTGACATCACAATAAATGTGCTGCTTCAAAATAGCATGTTTAAGTTGGCCAGAAGCTCCATCCAGAACATCATATTGAAGTTCTGATGTATCTTATCTATTCACTTTTCATAATGTTTCCAGTATCAAAAGGGATTTCTTGAAGCTGTGTAGAACAATAAGTTTAAAAACAACTATTAAAAGACAAAACATAGAAGATAACTATTCCAACCATTCAATTATTGAAAACGTCTAACATTTTACGTCCCTTCTCTAAATGTTGAATGAAATGAGAACTTTGTTTCTTCAGGCCTTCCATCTTTCTAGTTCCACTGATTGGCAGCAGTGCTTGGGTTTCAGTTCCAGAAACTGAACAACCTGAGACTTCCATGGTGCAAAGCATGAATTAACCTCTGATTTATAGCCTTTCTTCTTACCTTCCTCTGAGATGAACTCTGAAAAAACTGTTTTGCTTCTGGCACATATCAGTTGGAACTAAGGAAATGCCACCAGTGGAGAATTGCAACTGGTTAGGGGAAAAAAGCAAAGCCCACAAACATAGAAATGAATAAGGAAGGAAGGAATGGCTGAGTCAGCATTCAATTTGTCTGTGTTCAAATTTTCATGACAAGTGTCTTGTATATGATGTTCCCAGCAAAATGTCATTTGGTAGACCTCAATACCAGTGTGTCCCTTTGACTGCTGGTGCCAGACATCCTGAGTGCCATGATATGCAATGAGCAACTTTGAACCATTTACTATTAGAATTATCTACAATACTCCAATAAGTTGCATTCCATGCTGTTATAGACAAATCTATAATCATTGTACAGTAGCTTCTTGGCTTGTTTGGCTGCTGGTGGGAGAGCTCTCTCTCTCTCTCTCCATGATATCTGGGATGCTACCATTACTGCCATGAAACAAAAGGCTCCTTGGTTCAGATAACACTCCAATGTTCAAATTTCAGCAACATCATTAGCAGATCTATTGACCCAGCCCCAAAACTGTTTCTCTATTCCCATGTGTAGACAGCTCAGGAAAGAGATGTGGTAAGAGATGTTTCAGTAGATGAAATGCATGTGTGCACACACTGAGGAAGTCAATCTTTAGAAGTAGCTTGGGTACAAAAATGTATGTTGCTCTGTATCAGTGTAGAAATCTTGGAAATCTACTAACATGGCATGGGATCTGGTGCCATGCAGAATGTGAGCCAATTCCATTCCTAATTCTCCATAAGGATTTTAATGCAAACTTACCCACAATATAATTTTCAAATGGTAAATGCAGAGATTCAGACTGTGATCTGGCTTGTGATTAAACCAACAACAACAACAAAAATTGTACCTGCAGATGAGAGAAAAATGCTTCATATTGGGGATAGTGGCTTGGAAAAATATGCACAGTAGGAAAAAGGCATTTTAAAAATCTGCACCTATTTTTTAAAAAAATATGAACATTATTTTTGTACTGATTGTTTTAAAAAGAAAATGCAAACAGATGCAAAAAACAAAAAATCAGGATTGAAATGAACAAAACTGAACTTGACAGATTTCCTATTCCTCATATTAAGGCTTTTTCCCCCAGAGACAATGAGCTATGAAGCTGTGGAACCCTACTGAGTTGCAGACACACCAACAGCGGCGGCGGCAGTGCAGGGGCGTGCTCGGGGATGCGCGCGTGCACAGCAGCGGCGCGGGGGCACACGGCGGTGGCAGCGTGCATGGCAGCGGCAGTGGCAGTGGCCTCGCTAAAACGCGGAAGCGCTGATGGCACGCCGCTGCTGTCTTCGCGGCGGCAGCACTGCGCGGGTGCGCACCCACGCACCACCACCACGCGCACCCCCGTGCCGCCGCTTCGTGACACACTAAACTGTGTGTTGTGACACACACAGTTTGGAAAGCTATGATCTAGAAGTACCCACAGAAGGGAAAACAAAACAAAACAAACAAAACAAAGGCATTAGTAATATTTTAAATGCTATTTCTCCCTCCCATTATGTGAATTTGCCACTTGGCTACGTTAATGATGGGTACCCAGTTGGTAGGATTACATGATAGAACAATCTCTACTGAATGTGAGCTATCACTCCAGAGGGGAAACATGACTTCCCTACATTATGCTGGTCTATGACTGTAATAAAGATTTGATTTGATATGATTTGACTTCCCAACAGAAAACAGGGCTAATATCCAGAAAATGCTGTTTTTGCAAAGGCTTTGCATAGAACTTGAGACAGAAACGAGCAATAAGAGCAGCATCCTCACAATGGATGGTGACTGAAAGATAAATAGCTAGCAGGACTTCAAAGCCGTCTGGACTCCCCATTACCTCCCTAACCATCTGACGGTGCCTCAGGCAAGTCAAAAGCTGGCAGGTCCAGTGCCCGTCTCGCAGGCTAGATGGCACCCAAACAACACATTCTAATCTGTTGGAGCTGGATGGTTTGTTCCCTGCTTTAGAAATTACATTTCTGAAAGAAAGCTGGAGAGAATGGGAGGGCGAGAGGGGGGGGGGAGAGAGAGAGAGAGAAAAGCTTGTAAAACAAAATGGAGTTGTGAATTTCATTGTTATTTTAGCTTTTGAAAGTCTTTGATCCTTTCCTTTAACTCTTGCAGGGAGACACCAAAATGTGAAGAATCTGTTTTGATCTGGCACGTATTGCAGCAAGGAGTGCGTGATTGTGTGTTCAGTGATTGTGTGTTCGTGGCAGCTTTCACATGCTTTGAGGAAGTGTGAAATAACACTTACCTCATCTTTAGCAATGAGCCTTGTTCCAGTCATATCATTAAACCTGCTGCTTCTCGCTTTGCCAACAAAGGTGGCTGTGCAGACTTTGCTATGGAGGACTGGAGTTTTTCTTCTTCTCTTTTTTCATTAACCGTTTGTTTCCCATGTTGTGGTTTTAATTTTTGTTCTACAATGTGGCCATTTTTAGCAATATATATTTTCTCTTAGCTGCTTTGGAAAAGCAAGCTGCAAATACAATATCCATTGGGCAGACTTCCCCAATCTGGTCCCCAGAGATATTGATTGATTGATCAAATTTATATGCTGCCAATCTTACTGTGCCAGACTACATCTCCTAGAATTCCCAGCCAGCAGTACCAATGACCATTCTGCTTGGAATACTAAGGGAAGGCTACAATATGAATGGGGATGAGAGTTCAAAACATACAACCTCCATGTTCTCTGGTGAATTTTTTTGTAAACATGAGCCTCAGTTACAGCCAACAGAAGCCTTGGCTGTCCCTAATATTCACCCTGGCTTTAAGAGTCATTGCTCAGAAGGCTACAGGGAAGTTCTACTCACATTCCCAATAGATGTACAGGTAGGAAGGATGATAGAAGTCTTGTCAGTCATACATCTCCTCTTACATGTATTTGAAGTCCATTTATCAGTCTGTTAGAACTACTGAAATGGAGCAGAGCTGCTAAACTCATGTACAGAAAAATAATATTGTTTAAAAACAGAGCCCATGAGCATATTAGAGAGATTCAGGTAAGTCTTACACCTTTAGCCCACCTTAGCATAAAGGAACACACACTTAGACATTTGTTGTTGTTTATTCGTTCAGTCGTTTCCGACTCTTCGTGACTTCATGGACCAGTCCACGCCAGAGCTTTCTGTCGGCCGTCACCATCCCCAGCTCCCCAATGGTTGAGTCCGTCGCCTCCAGAATACCATCCATCCATCTTGCCCTTGGTCGGCCCCTCTTCCTTTTGCCTTCCACTTTTCCTAGCATCAGCTTCTTCTCCAGGGTATCCTGTCTTCTCATTATGTGGCCAAAGTACTTCAGTTTTGCCTTTAATATTATTCCCTCAAGTGAGCAGTCTGGCTTTATTTCCTGGAGTATGGACTGGTTTGATCTTCTTGCAGTCCAAGGCACTCTCAGAATTTTCCTCCAACACCACAGTTCAAAAGCATCTATCTTCCTTCGCTCAGCCTTCCTTATGGTCCAGCTCTCGCAGCCATAGGTTACTACAGGAAATACCATTGCTTTAACTATGCGGACCTTTGTTGTCAGTGTGATGTCTCTGCTCTTAACTATTTTATCAAGATTTGCCATTGCTCTCCTCCCAAGAAGTAGACGTCTTCTGATTTCCTGGCTGCAGTCAGCATCTGCAGTAATCTTTGCGCCTAGAAATACAAAGTCTGTCACTGCCTCCACTTTTTCTCCCTCTATTTGCCAGTCATCAATCAAGCTCGTTGCCATAATCTTGGTTTTTTTGAGGTTTAACTGCAACCCAGCTTTTGCACTTTCTTCTTTCACCTTCGTCATAAGGCTCCTCAACTCCTCCTCGCTTTCAGCCATCAAAGTGGTATCATCTGCATATCTGAGATTGTTAATGTTTCTTCCAGCGATTTTAACTCCAGCCTTGGATTCATCAAGCCCAGCATGTCGCATGATGTGTTCTGCGTACAGGTTGAATAGGTAGGGTGAGAGTATACAACCCTGCCGTACTCCTTTCCCAATCTTAAACCAGTCCGTTGTTCCGTGCTCTGTTCTTACCGTTGCTACTTGGTCGTTATACAGATTCCTCAGGAGGCAGACAAGATGACTTGGTATCCCCATACCACCAAGAACTTGCCACAATTTGTTATGATCCACACAGTCAAAGGCTTTAGAATAGTCAATAAAACAGAAATAGATGTTTTTCTGAAATTCCCTGGCTTTCTCCATTATCCAGCGGATATTGGCAATTTGGTCTCTAGTTCCTCTGCCTTTTCTAAACCCAGCTTGTACATCTGGCAATTCTCGCTCCATGAATTGCTGGAGTCTACCTTGCAAGATCTTGAGCATTACCTTACTGGCATGTGAAATAAGTGCCACTGTTCGATAGTTTGAACCTTCTTTAGTGCTTCCCTTTTTTGGTATGGGGATATAAGTTGATTTTTTCCAATCTGATGGCCATTCTTGTGTTTTCCAAATTTGCTGGCATATGGCATGCATCACCTTGACAGCATCATCTTGCAAGATTTTAAACAGTTCAGCTGGGATACCATCGTCTCCTGCTGCCTTGTTATTAGCAATGCTTCTTAAGGCCCATTCAACCTCACTCTTCAGGATGTCTGGCTCTAACTCACTGACCACACCGTCAAAACTATCTCCAATATTATCATCCTTCCTATACAGATCTTCCGTATATTCTTGCCACCTTTTCTTGATCTCTTCTGCTTCTGTTAGGTCCTTACCATCTTTGTTTTTGATCATACCCATTTTTGCCTGGAATTTACCTCCGATGCTTCTAATTTTCTGGAAGAGGTCTCTTGTCCTTCCTATTCTATTGTCTTCTTCCACTTCCGCACATTGCTTGTTTAAAAATAATTCCTTATCTCTTCTGGCTAACCTCTGGAATTTTGCATTTAATTGGGCATATCTCCCCCTATCACTGTTGCCTTTTGCTTTCCTTCTTTCTTGGGCTACTTCCAGTGTTTCAGCAGACAGCCATCTTGCCTTCTTGGTTTTCTTTTTCTTTGGGACGTTTTTTGTTGCCGCCTCCTGAACAATGTTGCGAACTTCTGTCCATAGTTCTTCTGGGACCCTATCTACTAAATCTAGTCCCTTAAATCTATTCTTCACCTCCACTGCATATTCCTTAGGAATATTAGTGAGCTCATATCTAACTGATCTGTGGGTCTTCCCTATTCTCTTTAGTCTGATTCTAAATTTTGCAATAAGAAGTTCGTGATCTGAACTACAGTCAGCTCCAGGTCTTGTTTTTACCGACTGTATAGAGGTCCGCCACCTTTGGCTGCAAAGGATGTAGTCAATCTGATTTCGGTGTCGACCATCTGGTGAAGTCCATGTATAAAGTCGTCTTTTAGGTTGTTGGAAGAGAGTGTTTGTTATGCACAGTGAGTTGTCTTGGCAAAATTCTATCAGCCTATGTCCTGCTTCATTTTGTTCTCCCAGACCATGCTTGCCTGTAATTCCAGGTGTCGTCTGACTACCCACCTTAGCATTCCAGTCTCCTGTAATGAAAATCACATCTCTTTTTGGTGTATTATCTAGTAGGTGCTGCAGATCCTCATAGAACTGATCTACTTCTGCTTCTTCAGCATCTGTGGTTGGGGCGTATATTTGGATCACTGTGATGTTAAATGGCTTACCCTGAATTCGAATTGAGATCATTCTATCGTTTTTTGGATTGTATCCAAGCACTGCTTTAGCCACTTTATTATTAATTATGAAGGCTACTCCATTTCTTCTGTGGTCCTCTTTTCCACAGTAGTAGATCTGGTGGTCATCTGATGTGAAGTGGCCCATTCCAGTCCATTTCAGTTCACTGACACCTAAAATGTCTATATTTAATCTTGACATCTCACCAATAAGCACATCCAATTTGCCCTGGCTCATAGATCTTACATTCCAGGTTCCTATGGTGTGTTGATCTTTAGAACATCGGATTCGTCGTTCACCACCAGCACCGTCGGCCGCTAGCCGTCCTTTCGGCTTTGAGCTAGCTGCGTCATCACATCTGGGGCTAGTTGAACGTATCCTCTGTTCCTCCCCAGTAGCATTTTGACCATCTTCCGACCTGGGAGTCCCATCTTCCGATGGTATACCGACATATCTTTGGCTGTACTGATCCATTTAGTTTTCATGGCAAGAATACTGGGGTGGGTTGCCATTACCTTCCCCAGGGATCGTATTTAGTCTGACCTCTCTGCCACGACTTTCCCGTCTTGGGTGTCCCTTCACGGTTTAGCTCATGGTTTCATTGAGGTGCTCAAGCTCCAGCACCACGACAAGGTAACGATCTCCTTTGCTGGAGACACTTAGACATGGCAGGTATGAAAAGTAAGTACAAAAGAGTCCTTACGTTTATTCATTGCAGGTACAGCATTTTCAGTAGATAAATGATGTTCTATTTCTTCTTTCTGTTCCCTAAACTTAGTTAACTCTTGCCCCTCATTGCTGGCAAGAGATGTGTGTAGAAAGGGGGAAAAATCTCCTAGGCCCATCCATGGCCTAGGATGGAGCAGCACACAGCTGTGTGCTTTGCTCTGAGTCAAAGAAAGAGAGAGAGGAAATGGGAGTGGCCACAAACAGCTTCCTCAAAAAAGCATGGAGAGCTTGCATCCTAGAGCAGCCATCCATATGCTGATGAGGCATGCTGGATTTGCCAGAATCTCCAATAGTATTCAGCTGTAACTGTCAAACTTCTGCATTATTCTGTGAAGAAAAAAAAAATCTACATTTGCTTTCACATCTCATACCAATTTCCATAAGAGTATGTGTGTGTATATATACACACAGAGAGAAAGTATTTGATTGTGGGTCTTTTGAATTTGAAATTGTTCCACAAAATTCTAAGGATGGGTTTTCGTGACCATGGGTCTCTATGCTCTCTTACATCAGAGAAATACAGCCTAATATCCTCTAGATACCTTCCCACTGATCTAGTCCCACCTTAGGCATGAAAGCCGGCTGGGTGACCTTGGGCCAGTCACTCTCTCTCAGCCCAACTCACCTCACAGGGTTGTTGTTGTGGGGAAAATAGGAGGAGGAAGGAGTATTGGGCATGTTTGCCACCTTGATTTATTTATAAAAATAATAAAGGCAGGATAGAAAATAAATAAAAATAAATGAATAAAACTTGTAAATAACACCAAGTTGTTCCCCCCTGTTCTATGTATTTGGCAGCTCTGAAAGCAAAAAGTCTAAAAATTCTGATGGGCCTCATCGTTCATCCACTTGTACTTCTAGGCCAAACCTGTCTGCATTTTGAGCAACTGCTCCTGCTGTGTCAGAGACCCTCAGATACCGTGTCTGACACCTTCCTAGGCAAATGTTTCAGAACCCCATTTTGTTATTACAAATTTTCCCAGTTTCTTGGCAATAGTTCAGATACCTGGAATTCAGTGATACCTTGGCATGACAGAACAATGAATTCCATTGCCCCAAGAATTACCATGTAATAATTTTTAATTCAGAAATGGTGAGAGATCCAAGACTGCATTCAAGACTGCTTCTATGTGGTCATTTTTAGGAACTAATACAGAAATACTGTATATCCTGAAAATCTCTGATCCTTTCTCTCTCTGCCACCCGTTTCTTTTAAAGGATGAACACGTGCTTGTATATGTGGGGGAGGGGAGGGGGAAGTGTAAGACTAAGTGTGACCTCACCATCTGGTGACTCCTAGCATAATAAAGATGTACTGTTTAGTGTGTTAAATAGATGGTGTGTGAGTGACAGAAAGGCACCCTGGCAATTAAGCTAGAGGCCGGAATACTATTATTTTTCTTCCATCATAGACTGGTTGTAAATTAAAAGTTCTCTTCCAAAGTCAACACAGTTGTTGTGCCAGCATAAATGACAGGAGATGCTATTCCCCTCTCCCTCAACCACCTCTTGTCTCTATATTTGAAATGTACTCTATATTGCCCAAGAGAGCCGTTTTGGTCTAGTGGTTAAGGTACCAGGCTAGAAACCAGGAGGCTGTGAGTTCTAGTCCCGCCTTAGTCATGAAAACCGGCTGGGTGACTTTGGGCCAGTCATTCTCAGCCCACAACGTCAGGCTTGGGCGACAAGCTGGTCAGTCAATTCCTGTTGCAACCAATGGATCAACATTTGATCCAAAAAAGTGGACCCTGCACCTGTGGGAAAAATACTAGGAAGAAAAAAAACCCTCTATTGCCCAAGAAGAATTAGATGATAGATATAAATATGCCTGCTGAGCCATTTGTGTTGCCTACAAGGCTTGCCATAATCCTCACGCTGTGTTTTCTGACTCTTAGTTCATATATGCAGAAATGCCAATAATTTGCTCAGTCTTGCATGCTATTGCACTACCTGGTGGTGTAACCAACTGAAGAGAAGAAATGGTAATTGAGGGCATTCATACAATATTGCCTGGGGATGAAGATCATTAGAGGAACATGGTTTTTGCCAAATAGACAATGGAGGGGCAAGCTCCAAGAACATCAAATGAACAATTCAACATGGTCACTATCCTAATCAAGAACAAGGTCAAGAACCCTGCAAGTAGGTTTTCCTTTGAATCTGTCCTTCTCAGTTACAGCTAAATTTCTAATTTATTTTCTATTGATGGATATCAAGCAAGCCTGATGTCAGCACTTAGCATGCTCAAGCACTGTAATTTCTGCCCCAGACAATCTCCCTTCCCCATGCTCCAATCTTTATTGGTTAGCTAGATGTGAGCAATGGCACTTTAATCTCCCCTAATGTCCCCAAGGGATATTTTTTTTTGCATTGCAGCCTCAAGCTGCTTGATATCCATGCATAAACTGGCTAGAAAGGAAGCCAATTTAAGAAATCCTTTTCTGGATTTCAATCCTGTCCTCTGTTTTGGCCATGGAGATGTCCTGATGTTCTTTCCTGACTGTGCTGATCATAGCCCCTGACTGGTGGATATCCCTGCTTCTTCATCCCTTCTTCCCATGCCAGGAAAGCAAGCACTGATTAATTTCTTTTCCAAAGGCAGGTCTTTGAGAACACGTGGCTTCCACTGATAGACATTTTGTATGATCCCCACTCCACTATCTTTGCTGCTTCTTACTTAGGGATTGGGAGTAATCTTGCTTTTCTTCCTCGCTGTTATTGGAAGGTTCTTTAAATGTAAAAGTATGTTATAATTGATTGTTAGTAGCCCGTAGGTTAACTTTATTGATTCTATTTACTTTATCCTTCTGTGACAGGCAACCATACAAAGGTTCAGCAGCCTCTTGAATTTCGTACATATATTCCTCCCACGGCATTGACTGGAAAGAACTAAGCAGATTATGTTCAAATGTACCCAAGCGAGGCTCCCTTCAATTGCTAGAGTAACCAGGTGGGTATTGCTCCAACAAGGTCATAGATGAAGTAGAGGAGCCCTGATGGCTTCCCGTATCTGTCACTCCAAGCTGTGGTGAGTGATTCTGGCTAACATTCAAAGTTGGAACTTTTCTGTTAGCTTGAAATAATGACTTAATATTTTCTTCTTTAAATACACATGTGGGGCAGATATCAAAGGTTGCCAGAAAGGCACTCATCTTCTGGAACATAGATGGAATTGTTGTATGTCCAAATATTAGCAGAACCCTTTTTTCACCTTCCCAGCTAGGCAGCCACTGTATTTCCTTAAGATCAATTGAGTATACTCTACAATGCAGGAGCTGGCTTAAGGAGTGCACAATGGAACCCTTGGATGACCATCTCCCCCTGTTAACCCTGTTACAAAGAATATTTAATATAATTTGATTTGATTGATAAATATAACAATTCCTCCTGTTTTCTTCAGGAGTATGTTGACTTCTGCTCATGGTGTTCAGGGCTTGTTTGTTAGCAGTTTGTGTTTGGGATTTTTATCTTTTTGGGGAGGGTTCAAATCTTCACTATGGGGCTTGCCCAAGCTATTAAATACATCTTTCAGATCATCCACTTTCTTGCTGATTATTGCCATCTGCTCAAATATTGCTACCACCGTTTCAGCAGTCAAAAGGCATTGCCTAACAACAAAGTCTTTTACAGAGTTCTTATATTTTGGGTAATTTTGTCTCTTTTGGAATATTTTGTCTAGCTCTGCAGTTTGCTCCTTTTAGAACACAGAGCCTGGAGGAGGGGTCGATGATTCACACCATGAATCATCATCCCCAAAATATTCTTGATTTAGGGAGGGGGAAGGAGAATACAAATCATCATGTGAGTCAGGGAGGGAGAGAGATCCTTGTTGTAATACCTCGATGAAGGTTCTCAGTCATCCAGGTGGAACAGTCTGTGGCTTGAATCATGTCAACTGGATTTCTATTTTCTCAGTAGAAACGTTTCACTCCTTATCCAAGGAGCTTCTTCAGTCTGAGTAAAGTTAGTAAGGGAATCTTTAAATATGTTTCTAGGGTGGCTGTGTGACCTTGCACCTGGGGCTAGGTCATGGTTATTTTGAGATGTTTATTTCTAAGTCCCTTTATCATCTAAAGGAGGATCGTTAAGATTACCCTGCTGCTGTTGAGCTTGCGAAATGGTCTTAATCTTCCTAGGCACAGAAGACAAAGCAGGAAGGAAGATAGGGGAAAGGTTGTGCCTGAGGCCCCCACCTCTATTCAAGGAAGGATTTTCCAAGTTGGCATAAATGGATTCCTTGACCCTTCTCTCAAACCACCTATCTTCTCTGTCTAAAATGTGAACATTAATGTCCTCAAATGAATGTCCTTTTTCCTTTAGATGAAGATAAACTGCTGACTCTGGTCCTGTGGTGTTACTTCTCCTGTATTGGGCCATCCTCCTGTACAAAGGTTGTTTGGTTTCTCCAATGTAGAGTTCAGAGCACTCCTCACTGCACTGGATTGCATACACTACATTGCTTTCCTTGTGTTTTGGAGTTTGATCTTTGGGGTGTACAAGCCTCTGTCTCAGTATGTTGGTGGGTTTGAAATATACAGGTATGTGGTGTTTGCCAAATATCCGTTTTATCTTTTCAGACACGCCAGCCATATAAGGAATGACCAGGTTCTTCCGTTTACTCTGAGTCTCAGCCCTATCTGTCACTGTTTTAGGTCTGGTAGACTTAGATTTAGTGAAGGCCCAATTTGGATATCCACAGGCCTTCAGAGCTGTTCTCAGGTGCTGCTTTTCATTCTTTTTGGAATCCATGGAGGTGGGGATGGTTTCTGCTCTGTGTGATAATGTCCTGATGACTCCTAGTTTGTGCTGCAGTGGATGGTGGGAGTCAAACATCAGGTATTGATCTGTGTGTGTGGGTTTCCTGTAGATCCCTATTTCTAGCTTGCCACTGGTCCCAATGAGGACTTCACAGTCTAGGAATGCCAGTCTGTTGTCCTTGGTGTCTTCTCTGGTGAACCTAATGTTGGCATCTATAGTGTTTATATGGTCCATGAAGGCCTGTACTTCCTGGGCCTTGATTTTGACCCATGTGTCATCCACATACCTAAACCAGTGGGTGGGCACCGTTCCCTGGAAAGTGTTGAGTGCTTTCTTCTCCACTTCTTCCATGTATAAATTGGCCACAATGGGTGACACAGGAGAACCCATGGCACAGCCGTGTTTTTGTCTGTAAAAGTCACCTCTGTATGAGAAATAAGTGGTGTTAAGACACAGGTCCAGAAGATGGCAGATCTGGTTTGGGTTGAGATGGTTTCTCCTTTCAAGGGTGCTGTCCTCTTCTAGTCTTCTAGCTGTCAGGAAGAGATATATTTCAAACCCACCAACACACTGAGACAGAGGCTTGTACACTCTACATTGGAGAAACCAAACAACCTTTGTACAGGAGGATGGCCCAACACAGGAGAAGTAACACCACAGGACCAGAGTCAGCAGTTTATCTTCATCTAAAGGAAAAAGGACACTCATTTGAGGACATTAATGTTCACATTTTAGACAGAGAAGATAGGTGGTTTGAGAGAGGGGTCAAGGAATCCATTTATGCCAACTTGGAAAATCCTTCCTTGAATAGAGGTGGGGGCCTCAGGCACAACCTTTCCCCTATCTTCCTTCCTGCTTTGTCTTCTGTGCCTAGGAAGATTAAGACCATTTCGCAAGCTCAACAGCAGCAGGGTAATCTTAACGATCCTCCTTTAGATGATAAAGGGACTTAGAAATAAACATCTCAAAATAACCATGACCTAGCCCCAGGTGCAAGGTCACACAGCCACCCTAGAAACATATTTAAGGATTCCCTTACTAACTTTACTCAGACTGAAGAAGCTCCTTGGATAAGGAGTGAAACGTTTCTACTGAGAAAATAGAAATCCAGTTGACATGATTCAAGCCACAGATTGTTGTAATACCATTTGTCTGCTATCAGACTTCCAAGCATTTGAGTCACTTATTTCATTTGGATTACTCACTTGCTGCTTTGCCAGAAGCAGCTTGTCGATCTTCAGTTGTTTAGATGCTTTGAGACGTTTTGGAGAGCCGGGGCTAATCCTGGTTCTCTTTTTTCTTCTCATGCTGTGGAGCTATTAGAAGCTATTAACATTCCAGTTTTTTTTTAAGCTCAGCTTTTCATCTGTTAAAAAAATAAAAAAATAAAATAAAATCCCAGCTGTTCATATTCTACTGGCAAACTACTTAAACAAACAAACAAAAAAGTTTAGCATTTCACTAGTCCAGTGGTCCAGGATGAAATGGCTATGGAGAGCAATTGTCAATGAGCAGAGGGGAGGGGCATTCCTGCCATAGCACATGGTAGCCAAGAGGACTGAGAGGGTTTGTCTACAATGAAGATGAAGCACAGTAGGCAAAGTAAGAGAGCATTGCTCGAGCCAGCGCAAGTTGGAAAACACTACTTTTGAGGTGTAACAGGAAAAGGGTGGACACTGGCTTTCCAGTAGACTGGAGATGAATAAAAGACAACTCCAGATGGTTATTTTTCCATACTCATGCATGGGGAAGCCCTTATAGACAATTTAAAATGGCAGTACCAAGGGGAAGGTCTTAGGACAGCCTTCCCCAGCTTGGCACTCTCCAAATGTGTTGGGAGTACAACTGCTGGAATTCTGCACACAGAGATCAAATTGACTTCTATACTGTAGGTGTGGTCCTAGCACATCTAAGCACCAGGTGGTTAGTGGTATCATTTTTGATTCTCAAAGTGCTGTCAATATAGTGCGATGAGTGTGGTTGATAAGAAAGGTTGGTGACTATAACAATGCCCTCACTGAGAGGTTCCATTAGCAATGAAGGTTGGTGAGGTGCAGGAGAGGAGATGTTAAATGCTGGTAGGCCCACTGAGGACAGCTTGCCCATAGCCCACCAAAATGTATATGTCATACCTGAAAAAGGAAAGCACGGAAGAAAACGGTTAAATCTCCCTCCCCTTATGCTACTATCCTCATCAAATTCTTTACTAACTGACTCCCCCTGGCTTGGATAGAAGATTAAGCATATTTCAGTCACATATAAAATATAACCATGGGTTATTTCAATTTTTCTTCTTTTTTCTATTGTTCATCAATATTATTGATTTAAAATGCACTGTAAATGTTGAAATGAATAGAAATATAGCTCCATTATATATTTAAAAATGGAAATGGGATTGATTGAGGAGAGGGGGCAAATGCATGGTAGCTTATGAAGCTTCCATCAGCGGAAAAATCTCTCAGATACTCTGCACTCATCTCAGAAAGATAGAAACCCAGGTGAGTACCAAGTGCCTGTTGAAAATCCCCTCCTATCAAGGGAAGGAGGCTCAGAGGTGGCATTCTCTGTGGTGGCTCCTCTTCTTTTGGACAGCCTACCATCTTCCTCTGAAATGAGTGTGAACTCTACTCTTACGGACTTTTGGTGACTGGTTTGCTTTACATCATGGGTGTCCAACCTTTTGGCTTCCCTGGGCCACATTGAGTGAAGAGGAATTGTCTTGGGCCACACATAAAATATATAATATAGTTAATGTATATAAGTAATAAAACTTCATTTATTTTTTTATATCTTTTATTATAAAATTAAAAAAAAGAGGGCAACATAAAACTAGTGGGATATTTGACCTTGTTTTTGTGAAACTAATGCATCAATGTCTGGTTCGATGAAAGTGGTTGCAATTCTCAGTGAGTTCTCAAAGTGCTTGTCAGCTTTTACCTGGGAGAACCATCACCCATTGGCAACTACTGCTAACGGTGCATTTTTCTGCCCGAGCCGCTGGCAGCCTCCCCTTCCTGCTTGGCATCTCGGCTCTGCTCTGAGCGGCAGCCTCCACCAATCTTTGCCTACTAACTACAGATGCATTAATTGTAGAGTGGCGGACTCTGCTTGGCTTGCGAGTCAAGTTGCAAAACTGACTTTGGCGGCTGCTCGCAAACCGGTGGAAGGCCACTGCCTGCCTGCGTGGGAAGCTGAGAGGAGAAGCGGATGCTCTACGCAGGTGATGTAACTACCCTGAGCTTTGTTACTTTCTCAAATGTACCTGGATTGTCTATTTTTGTTGTGGGCCTGGCTGCAAAACAGAAGAAAGAGAGATCGGCAACCAAAAAATCACAAAATAATGTTAAAAGTTTATGGTTTTTTTGGGCCGCATTACTAGCTCTTGAGAATATGAAGATGCTGTTGTTGACTGGTTTTATGTTATGTTATGTTGTGTTGTTGTTGTTGTTGTTGTTGTTATTATTATTATTATTATTATTATTATTATTATTATTATTATCCCTTATTCTTATATACTGTTGGAACCCCATAGAATGAAGTGGTTCATAAATCTTATAATTGGATAAAATAAATAAAAGGGTGGGTGAATGGGTCTCATTTATAATTAGTAAAAGCAAAGATGAAAATAAGCACATGTCAACACTTCTAACCAAACCTTATGCATAAATGAATGGTATGCTTTCACCCCTTGTTTCCTTTTTCATCTTCAACTTCTGCTTTGGGAAGGGGAATTTTGAGTCAGACATTTGGGATGGGAGAGCATGAGACCACCTAGGTTTTTGAGGCAGAAATTCAGGACCTCTCTAAGGAGGGACACCCCCTAACAAGAAATTCAAGTAAGTTAAATAATCATAATATTGTTTAAAAATGACCTCCCTCTTTCTCTCTCTAGACCAGTGGTTCTCAACCTTAGAAACAAGATGTGTGGACTTCAACTCCCAGAGTTCCCCGGCCAGCTCTGCATTTGTTTCACTAAGCATTGCTCAAGTCAGAGTCCTGCTCACCCACAGAATAGTTCAACCTCCAGCAGCAATCACATGAATCCTTTGCAATAGGATTTCTTTTCATTTGAAAAGGTTAAATACATTAAAATATTTAATTTTATGTCCGTGTTGGATCTAAGGGTGCTTCAGATTACACTAAAACATTTGCAAGTAAAGTCCAAGCAGATCCCCCTTGTGTTGGCTTCCCTTTGCCCAGCACTGTTTCAGCTAGTCTCCAAAATATATCAGCTAGATAGTACGAGACCATTAATGTGTATGCGAGCAAGAGAAAATATTTATTTTCTTTCCTAGGCCTATATGTTTCTTTCTGAGACCTTTGCAACTACCAAGTCATCAATCTAGCTCTTTTTAAAGGAGCTTTAAAGTCACCCATGAGAAGGAGCAGAATAACTTTTCATGTCTTTGCTTTATACTTCTAGTCTTCTGCAGTCATTCAATCAGGAACCAAAAAACCCTTGAAAGCCTCCCATATACCACAGCAACCTTTAGATCAGTATTATTTTCCCCCTCTTTTCACAAACAGTTTTATAGGCCTCAATGGGTGCTTGGGTCTTTCTTTTGTGCCTGTCTTCTCCTGCTGCTGAGGCTATATTACTCTCTATAAAGAGACTTGACCCAGATGTTGGCATGCCAGCAACAAAATAATAATTGTAATGGTGACCATTTATTTTAAAAAATAAAGTCCCACAAGAACTACTCCATCTCAAGACAAACATCTATTTCTAAATCAAAAGCTGATAAAGAAAGCATGTTGTTGGACTTCCAGTGAGTTCATGGTGAGCTAGACGTCCCTGAAGGAGCAGGGATGGCGTTTACGGCAGAGATTGGTGGCCAGATGCTGGATCATGGCCGGCAAAATCTCTCCAGGGAAAGAAGAGATTGTGAGATTGCCCACATGTACGCTGGACAGCTGCTCCTCATGAGAAGACTGCAGGAACTGAGGTTTTTGTGGTCAGCTTATGAGTTGAGCGGCTTCCATCTTATGAGTTGATGGATTCCATCTAAGCTCACAGTCTTTATGTAGTCTATATGAACATAAAGCTCAACCGAGCCTCATTTCTTAATCACTTTCTCCCAGGCCCATGGAAACTGTTCAGGGATAAGGAACTCAATTCAACTAGGAGAGAACTGAATGAGCACATCTGCTTTACTTTTATTATGTCTCTCTTGTGGGAGGTTGCAAAACTACTTTCCAATTGAAGGTTTCTGTGGTGCAGATTGCAACTTAACACTACCTTACAAATCAGTGAATAAAAGAATGAAAATATACACCTACACATTCACATGTATCTGAATGTGCAGTATTGCAGATCATGGAAAAATCACCTGGAATATCTTATCAATGCAGCATCTTGGCTTTTTGCCCACAAAAGCAAGTACAGTCTATGAAGGGCAAAGCAGCTGGGATGTGCAGGTCAGAAATGGGGCCCTAGAATAAGTAGTGGACATGTCTGTTGCAGTATCACTTTTTCCTTCAAGCCAAGAATGGAGGAAAGACTTAGAAAAGATATGGCCAGCTAATTTTGGGAGCCAATGGGCACAATCTCCATAGCAAAATGGTATAATCTTACTAGAAATAGGGCCCCCCATTCCTGGAACATTCTGCATGTTGCTTTGCAAAGTAATGTTATGTCTCTAGTTGGCACCAAAGGAGCATTAAGACCCATTCTTGTGCCATTTTTCTACAGAACCATCCAAGTAACATTATACTGCAGTCATAAATACACAAACAAAGCAATTAACCTCTCATCATTCACTGGTGTGCATCAGTTATATGACCTCAGAGTGCCATTATATAATGCCACATGCCATTACCCATTTAAAGGTGTGTGTATTTTTTAAAATGTCATATAGATAGCCAAGAGAGCATAACTAGTAATCAGAGGAGGGGGGAAATACTACAAAATTTAACAGCATCACTTATTGAGAAACTGCAGTTACACTTTGCCTTGGGAACTCATTACATGCCTCTTTTATTGTGTGCCAATACTAGATCTTCCCAATCTGATAATCACTTTAATAACTTTCTCAACTGCTGATCATCAGATACATTTATGAATCATCCATAAAGAAGGCCGGGGGACCATCAGAGAATATTCTATTCCACTAGGAATTATCTTGTGACCTCTTTCCAAGACTTTGCTGATCCAGTCAGGAAATAAAAGCTCAATCATTACTTCATTTGTCTTTATTCAATTATATATTCATCTAAAATCCTTATATCCTGCCATATTGGACAAGTACATCTCAGAAGAGGTTGCAATAAACTTAGGAAATAAAGAATATACAGTAAAGCAATAACACAGCAATAAAAGAGATATGAGTTAACAGCAGAAATACACAATCCTATTATTACCAACAGGAGTTTCCTTTCAGTGACACTGGCAGCTTTTTGAGGAGGGAAAATGCCATTGGGACTCTGGTATGGGAATAAGGGTTCCTTATCTCCTCTTCCTTATGCATTGCAGTCCTGGTCTCTGCACTCCAGCCCCCTTGATTGTCTCCAAACAGTACATTGGAGAGTTTTGTATCTCTTATAAAGTTACTAAACAAACAAACAAACAAACAATCATTTTACTGCTCCAAATGATAAGCAGAGTTATTAAAAAAAGATTAATAGAGTATAGAAGAGAAAATATTGAAGTGCACAATTTAAGAAGGAGAGAAACCCTGTATCAGAACGTTTGTCTATTTACATTCATAGATCAAGATAAGCTACTCTGCTCAATGACTTGCCCAGAATTTTTTATTCAATAACATCTCACACACTAGTCTTGGTTTGCCCACAAAGTCATCCAAAAACTCAGAATACCCAGGAAGCAACTGGGACGATTTCCATTCTTGCGTATTTTCAAAGAGCGCTGGCTGGGTCATGCCTAAAGAGAGAGGGGAAATAGTGCAGTGATCTAGCGAATATGACAGTACAGACAGGACCAGCCTTCACCTGTTACACTCTTTCCTCCTTTAATTCAGCTGCAGTGACAATACTTGGCCTACACCCTGGGAGGATAGAAAAAAACATCCTGTAACAACTTATGTTGTAGCTTAATGGCTACATGTGAGGGTGAATGCAGCATGTATGGTACAACATTATTAGGTAAATACAGTTGACACAGGAACATGCTTTGTTCTAGCTCCTATCATTTGTCTTCCTCTGTTCACTGAGAAACACTTTAAATTGTTAAATACTTAAAGCAGGCATTCACAACAAGCTTGAACTTCTACGGGTATGAAGCTCAGCCGGTCCCCTAAATTCAGGATACTGAGTCTGCAAAGCCTGTGACAGTCCAGCATCTCATAGGTTTACTGGTCCATACAAATTGCCAAGAGCTGCGACTGGTAGGTGCTTAGCAGCAGCTCCCCCACATCAGCCAATTCCCTATTTATGTATTCATGGATGGTTTTGACTAGCAATCCAGAAACAACGTTTTGCATTTCTCCATTGAACGAGTCCACTGTACCAAACACTTAATGTTTCTGCCCTTCTTTTCCAACGTGCTTCAACCCTGACATCTGTGGGAAACCTCCTGCCCTCTTCTGACACTGGCAATTATCCCTAGTTGTGGGGGAAGGTGTGTAACATGAACTTTTGTGTCTGCCAGGACGTGATAATAAACCAGCTCATTTTCCCAAAGGGTATCAAGCAGCTCTCTGAGAATAATGACTTTTGGGAACTACTGACCTAGATTTCACTGGTTATCCGTAGAGACATCCCAGGCATGAAAATTGTTCTTTGCAGGAATGTCCCTCCTAACATGACAGAATTCTCCCATCTTTTAAAAATTGCATAGTGAGGTTCCTTAGGTTCTACTTGCCCAACCATCAAGCTCGTTAATGTGGAACATCAAACTGAACAATCTAAGGTGATTTTGTTTGGGCCTGGTTTGAATTATTTAAATCTATCCTCTTAGTGGATTTTCCATCCATTTATATTTATTTTATTTGCATTTTTAAATACTCGCTTTTTAATGGAAGTTTCTGGGATGCTCAGGATTGTAAGAACAGACCATGCAGAGGTAACTTTGTAAATAGTAGTTCTAATATAGTCTATTAGCCTTCTGACCCTTCTAGCATAGCTAAACTATTTAATTTGCTGCCCAAGGCTTTGATACTTAGATGGTGTTTAATACAGAGGCATATTCATAGACAATAAGGTTATCAGAGTCTGCTAGTAATTAACCAGTGTTCATCTCATGAAGGTGATTATAAGCAGATTTAAAATAGACCCCCCCCCCAAAAAAAAACCCACTTCTTCATGCAGTGCAGAATTATCATTACCATGAAACATGGTGATGGCCACTACGATGGCTTTAAAAGGATATTGGATAAATTCATGGAGGACAGGTCTATCAAGGGCTATTGGTCTTGAAGACTCCGTGTTAACAATAGGGAATGTTAACAGCCTATCTTCAAATGTCAGTTGCAGGGAAACAACAGCAGGAGTGGGTATGTCTCCACTTAGCACCACAGAAGCATCTGGCTGGCCATTGTGAGAAATAAAACGTTGGGCTAAGATGGCCTAATCCAGCAGGACTATTCATATATTATGTAGTCATAGTGTCTCTATATTATATCCAATATCTTGTGGGGAAAAAATACATGGTGCAATTACACTTAAGTTTATGGACCTGTGGAAAATATGATGCTAGACTGAGCGGGTCTTTGGTTTGACCCAGCTAGACCTCTCATGTGCTTTTCTTACATGAAGAACTATTGTGTCTTTGATGACAGGTGTTGTAATAATTAAAGGACATCACTTGGCCTATGTCTGCTCATAGATTCTCCTCAGGATACAGAATAAATGATCTCCTTTTCTACAGAAAGAAAGAGGAGGAGGAAGAGATAAGACAAAACTTTGTGATTTAGAAATGTGAAGCAGTGTTATGCCAAATACTGTATAACTCAGGTTTCTTTTCTGAACAAAACTCAAAACTGGCTATTCTGGCCTGGTTTAAGTATTGCAGGATTGATATAGGGATGCAAACTACCTTCAAATGAGAGCAAAACTATCTGGCTTACCATCTGGTATTCTTTCCTTCAAAGCAATCAGAAAACTGACTATCTGACCCCTTGAATGTGGTGGAAAACAGGGCATGGCAGGCTGCTGGTGGGAAGTTGTCCCTCTAATATACAGACAAAGACCAGGAGCAACAGAAAGTAAACAGGTTAATTATGTCGTGAAGCAGAGAGACCAGAAAAAAAAAATTCTCTGGAGCACTTTTGTCAGACTTCTCTTGTAGCTTCTCTCTTATTCTCTGGACTAGAATAAGTTAATCCAAACAGTAGGTCTCTCAGAGCTCTGACTGGTGATGTTTATATAAAAGGTGGTTACGGGTATTACACAAGAATTCCAGTGAGTACTCTTATTTTCAAATGAGAAGTCTGTATATAGGCAGCAGTTTCGTCATCATTTTGTAGAATAAAGGGGAGGAAACTTGTTTCTTTTGTGAAAGCAGAACAGTTGGTATATGTGGATTTTTAAAAAATAGCTACTAGGTTTCTTATTAATGTGAGAAACCAGCTCTCACAGCTGTCTGCAAAGCTCTCTGAAGCACTGTCATTGCTTCACTGCCATCCCTATGAAAATGCCAAGGAAGCAACTGAGGTTAAATAAAGCTTTTTTTTTTTTTTTGCCCTGTATGGTAGCATTCCCCTTCATGGATCACTGCCTTGTCGTGGCGAAGGGGCTTGCGTAACTCAATGAAGTCAGGTCAAGAAGAACAGGTCATGATGGAGAGTTCTGACAAAACGTGGTCCACTGGAGAAGGAAATGGCAAACCACTCCAGTATCCTTGCCAAGAAAACCCATGGACAGTATCAAAAGGCTAAAAGATATGACGCCGGAAGATGAGCCCCTCAGGTCGGAAGGTGTCCAAAATGCTACTGGGGAAGAGCGGAGGGCAATTCCGAGTAGCTCCAGAAAGTGTGAAACGGCTGGGCCAAAGCCGAAAGGACGCTCAGTTGTGGATGTGTCTGGAAGTGGAAGGAAAGTCCGATGCTGTAAAGAACAATATTGCATAGGAACCTGGAATGTAAGAACTATGAATCAAGGTAAGCTGGATGTGGTCAAACATGAGATGACAAGATTGAACATCGACATCTTGGGAATCAGTGAACTCAAATGGACAGGAATGGGCGAATTTAATTCAGGAGACCATTATATATACTACTGTGGGCAAGAATCCCTTAGAAGAAATGGAGTAGCTCTCATAGTCAATAAAAGAGTGGGAAAGGCAGTACTGGGGTACAACCTCAAAAACGACAGAATGCTTTCAGTTCGAATCCAAGGCAAACCATTCAACATCACAGTGATCCAAGTCTATGCCCCAACCACTGATGCCAAAGAAGCTGAAGTTGACCGGTTCTATGAAGACCTACAACACCTTCTAGAACTAACACCAAAAAAAGATGTCCTTTTCATCATAGGGGACTGGAATGCTAAGGTAGGAAGTCAAAAAATAACCGGAATAACAGGCAAGTTCGGCCTCGGAGTACAAAATGAAGCAGGGCAAAGGCTAATAGAGTTTTGTCAAGAGAACACGCTGGTCATAGCAAACACTCTTTTCCAACAACACAAGAGACGACTCTACACATGGACATCACCAGATGGTCAATACCGAAATCAGATTGATTATATACTTTGCAGCCAAAGATGGAGAAGCTCTATACAATCAGCAAAAACAAGACCTGGAGCTGACTGTGGCTCAGATCATGAGCTTCTTATTGCAAAATTTAGGCTTAAATTGAAGAATGTAGAGAAAACCACTAGACCAATCAGGTATGACCTAAATCATATCCCTTATGAATATACAGTGGAAGTGAGGAATAGATTTAAAGGATTAGATCTGGTAGACAGAGTGCCTGAAGAACTATGGATGGAGGTTCGTAACATTGTACAGGAGGCAGCAACTAAAACCATCCCAAAGAAAAAGAAATGCAAGAAAGCAAAGTGGCTGACTGATGAGGCTTTACAAACAGCTGAGGAAAGAAGGGAAGCAAAAGGCAAGGGAGAAAGGGAAAGATATAAACAACTGAATGCAGAATTCCAGAGAATAGCAAGGAGAGATAAGAAGGCCTTCTTAAATGAACAATGCAAAGAAATCGAGGAAAACAATAGAATGGGGAAGACTAGAGATCTCTTCAAGAAAATCGGAGATATCAAGGGAACATTTTGTGCAAAGATGGGCATGATAAAGGACAAAAAAGGCAGGGACCTAACAGAAGCAGAAGAGATTAAGAAGAGGTGGCAAGAATACACAGAAGAACTATACAAGAAAGATCTTAATATCCCTGATAAATACGATGGTGTGGTCACTGACCTTGAGCCGGACATCCTAGAGAGTGAAGTCAAGTGGGCCTTAGGAAGCATTACTAACAACAAAGCTAGCGGAGAAGACAGTATCCCAGCTGAGCTATTTAAAATCCTAAAAGATGATGCTGTTAAAGTGCTGCACTCAATATGCCAACAAATTTGGAAAACTCAACAGTGGCCACAGGATTGGAAAAGGTCAGTTTACGTTCCAATTCCAAAGAAAGGCAATGCCAAAGAATGTTCAAACTACCGTACAATTGCACTCATTTCACATGCCAGCAAGGTTATGCTCAAAATCCTACAAGCTAGGCTTCAGCAGCATGTGAACCGAGAACTACCAGAAGTGCAAGCTGGGTTTCGAAGAGGCAGAGGAACTAGAGATCAGATTGCCAACATTCGCTGGATCATGGAAAAAGCAAGAGAGTTCCAGAAAAACATCTACTTCTGCTTCATTGACTACGCTAAAGCCTTTGATTGTGTGGATCACAACAAACTGTGGCAAATTCTTAAAGAGATGGGAGTACCAGACCACCTTACCTGTCTCCTGAGAAACCTGTATGTGGGTCAAGAAGCAACAGTTAGAACCGGACATGGAACAACCGACTGGTTCAAAATTGGGAAAGGAGTACGACAAGGCTGTATATTATCACCCTGCTTATTTAACTTATATGCAGAGTACATCATGAGAAATGCCGGGCTGGATGAATCACAAGCCGGAGTTAAGATTGCCGGGAAAAATATCAACAACCTCAGATATGCAGACGATACCACCCTAATGGCAGAAAGTGAAGAGGAACTAAAGAGCCTCTTGATGAGGGTGAAAGAGGAGAGTGCAAAAGCTGGCTTGAAACTCAACATTAAAAAAACCCAGATCATGGCATCTGGTCCCATCACTTCCTGGCAAATAGAAGGGGAAGAAATGGAAGCAGTGACAGATTTTATTTTCTTGGGCTCCAAGATCACCGCAGACGGTGACTGCAGCCATGAAATTAAAAGACGCTTGCTCCTTGGAAGGAAAGCTATGGCAAACCTAGACAGCATATTAAAAAGCAGAGACATCACCTTGCCGACAAAGGTCCGTATAGTTAAAGCTATGGTTTTTCCAGTAGCAATGTATGGCTGTGAGAGTTGGACCATAAGGAAGGCTGAGCGCCGAAGAATTGATGCTTTCGAGCTGTGGTGCTGGAGAAGACTCTTGAGAGTCCCTTGGACTGCAAGGAGGTCAAACCAGTCAATCCTGAAGGAAATCAACCCTGACTGCTCATTGGAAGGACAGATGCTGAAGCTGAAGCTCAAATACTTTGGCCACCTAATGAGAAGAGAGGACTCACTGGAAAAGACCCTGATGCTGGGAAAGACTGAGGGCAAAAGGAGAAGGGGACGGCAGAGGATGAGATGGTTAGATAGCATCACCGATGTAATGAACATGAATTTGAGTAAACTCCGAGAGACAGTGGAGGACAGGAAGGCCTGGCGTGCTATGGTCCATGAGGTCACGAAGAGTCGGACACGACTGAACGACTGAACAACAACAAAAATGGTAGCATTCAATAAACACAATGATACTTCCATCTAGTAATAACTATCATATTTGGCTGCAGAATGAAATCACTGCAAGTGAATTAAGGGGACTAAAAATGAAGGCATGTTACAGCAATTCATATTTTCAAAATATTTGTCTCTGCAAAGGGGATATCTTATTCCCCTTCCAAAGCAGAGATCTTCCTAACAAAATATCAGGAAAAGCATTGTACTAGTTTCAAGCTAAAATGGGAGCTTGAGCACAATGTGAGAGAAGATAACCCATCAAACTATGATATAAACTCCCATCACAGACAATTGAGTAGAGCCTCCAATCTGTGTACCCAATAAAATCAATATTTTAATGAACCAATTTGCTAAAAGAAGGGAATCCATCTTGCTTTGGGGCGCCTATCCTTAACTCACTCACTATTCAGATTGTCCCCTGGAAGGCTGCAGCCCTTTGTTTGCTTAGCTGCCTCTTGGGATCCTAATCACCTACTGGTTCAATATTGTTGCAACCCAGTAAGCAATCCATTGAAAGGTGCATACAAACAGACCAATTTTTCAGCTGGGATCGGCACAATAGCACCTTTCTAATTGTATTTGTCGACACCGGTAATGGTCTTGCGGGCTTATGCATAACATGCTTGTTAATTGTACCTGTACAGTCTTGATAACACTACAGAATGGTAATTCTTCTGTATTCGTAGCACGTGAGAGCTCATTCATTCCTGGCTTTTCAATACAGTTTATTAAGTGGGCAAAATTGGGTAGCTGGAACCTTCTTTATTAAAGTTATTGGCTTCTTTGTAGCAAGTGGAATAAATTGTGATAATAGCCAGAACAAATTAGCTTGCATGTGAATTAGCACTTTTAGAAAAAAGGAGTGAGAATAAGAACTTTAAGGCTGCATGTAAAATATTGGGGTAGGGGGATATATTTAAGCCTTCCCAAAATTAGAAAGCATGAAATAAGTTTTAATTAGTCCACAAATAACTTAATTTCCAAAAGCCACTTGTTGAGTGAGATTAACTTTGCCATTGCTGAAGAGGAATGATGGGAGCTGTAGTCCAAAATATCTAGGAAACAGCAGATTTGGAAAAGCTAATGTATGATCTGATGAACAGAAGGATATGTAAAACAAAAAACAAAAAACCCAAAACAAAAAGCTTTCTTCTGTATTTGCTTTTCTTGTTTATAACAGTAGGGTTAGCTTCTATTTTTTCTCTATATTTTATCATTTGGTATAGCATCCCTTTTACCATGTTGTTAGTTAGGAATGGGGTTGCCAGGTTACAGGAAGAAAATCTATGCTAATTACACTGAGTGTTACTTTGTTTTAACAATGTTTTATTTTATTTATTTATTTATTATTTATATTTATATTTATATTTATATTACTGCCCATCTCCCCCAACGGAAGACTCTGGGCAGTTTTGTTGTCCAGACAAGATGACCAGGTTCATATATATCCCTATCCTGTAAACCATGCAAACTGCAGTGGCTGGGTTCATATACCATACAAAGCCAAAATAAAACACACCTCAGTATGGCTTGGAACATTATATGAGCCCAAACTATACTTTTGCGTAGCCTGAAACTTTGGGAGATGAGACTAATCTAGCTTCTCTTGGCTGTCTTTTGCTGGTCCATAAGTTATTCACCACAGGAGGCAGATTCCATCACTGAGGAAGAAGAAGTGGGAGGCCTGCAACTGCATTTCTAAGATGGAAAGTGTAGATTGGTTTTAGCTCACCAACTAGCAACCCAAGTAATGAATCTGCTTTGTTTCATAATAGAGAGCTTGGATGTATGAAAACTTTAGAGACAGCTTCTGAATTGCAGCTGCTTCCTGGAATGACCATTTCACCACCTTGAATCTTTTTGAGAATTCATCAAATTTGGGGTTGGGGGATAAGGTTTTTACTCACCACTAGGTAGGCTCCTTCCAACCAGGATAGCCTGGAGTGATGCAACATATTGTCAGTTGAAAGCAATTTTTGCTGCTACCATCTCTTTTCCTCCATGTCCTCCCCCTGACTAGGGATATAGGAACAAGGTTAAAAGAATGAAAATGTCTTCTCACTTCTAATACACACACAGAGAGGTAGTTTAAACCCTGTAATTTGTTATCAATCTGCAGAGGCCTAGGTCTTCTGAGGTGTATTACCAAATTATAACCCCCAAGATACAAACTGGCACCAAAAAATAGGTGTTTAAAAGTTCTGAAACTGCTTAAAAGTTTATTAAGCAAAGAGAAACATGGTCATATCTTGCTAATCATGGCATGAAGATGCCACATGGTTTTTAGAAGACACCTTTGTCTCATCCCCATTACACAGTTTCCTTGTATACATGGGTCTAGCTGTGAGGATCTTGGTCTTTGAAATCTCAAATCAGCAACACTCAATACAATCCATGTAGGATATATGCAGTTCCTTTATTTGAGACCAGTAACAAGCTCGGCAGAAGTCAGGAATGATTTTCGCTTGGAAAAGCATTCCTTAAACAAAACCCAATCTGTCTCCTTTCTCACCCCTCCCTTCTGTGTGATTAACAGTCTAAGACAATTCCTTTCACTTTCCCACTTCTCTGCTCTGTGCCAGGCTGTGAGACCTGACCTTGTAGCTTCGTTCAGTAAACATTCTTTAATGGTCCATCTGGAATGCAAGCCTTCTCTCCTCCTGTGAAATGCAAGCCCCAAGCTCTAAGCTCTATGATTACAATATGTCTATTCTACAACCCCCCCTCACAAGTTAACCCATGTCAGTAGGATGGATCCCGATGCAATTGACTATTACTTCTGGATTATTCCAACATGACAGGTCTAGCATTCTTCTGGAAGATTGTTACACCTGTTTTTTAAACATGTGTGTTTGGCAGTCTACTGAAAAAGCAGTAGATCAAAGCTTAGAAAACAGGACCAGCACTCTCTGTATGATTGATTTCAACCAGGAAAGAGTCAGGTTCTGCCAAATATGTGCTATTAGTTTTCTCCCAAATGAATGCATTATAGGTCTTCTGCTGACAATGGGTTTGCAAGACCACACTTTCTTTTATTAGTTTCAGGGGAAATGCTATTTTGCATGTTCCATGGGAACTTCTGGATGCTGGTGGCTGTGGCCATTAACTGCCAACAGAGCTGATCCTTTGCACTTACTAATTTGGGAGTTGGGGTGGCAAGTTTTCCTGCTTCTCTTTCTAGCCCAGGTACCCGGTCACAGGTGCAGTCAAGCAATCTGAGGTAAGGCAGAAAGGAGTCCTCCCAATGCCCTTTGCAGTCCTCCACCATGCCTGCAACCTGTCACCCAGGCTGTTTCTCAGCACAGGTTTACCACTGGGAAAATTGGTAAACCTATGCCCAAAATAGCCTGGCTGATAGGTCAGTGGAGCAAAGGATGGGTCCAGGATGAAATGGGAAGAATCTTCTTGATGCATTGGATGAGCATTTGAATCTTCTTGATGCATTGTATATCCATTTCATTTGTACTCTTCTTCCCACCAAACTGTTAGACTAAATTTGGATATGAGTTTACCAATTTATAGATGGGGGGGGGCAATTTCCCTTGCTTGGTGGTGACACAGGAAGAGAGGGGAAATAAGCCAGGAGATAAATCACTGCCCTTAAATTGTTCTGCAGGAAAAGCTACAGACAGATTAGAGTTTGGCTCTTGGGGGAACAAAAATCATGCTGGCTTATGTTTTTGCCAGCATGAAAGAATGTAGATTAACATGGTTGTAAGGAACAGCCCTTAGAAAAGGATTAGGATTCCAAAAGCAAGAGTAAGAAAAGGATCAATGGATAGACACATCCAAAATGGAGGCTGAAGCTCAGGGAAAAAGTCTTGTAAGGAATTGGGCAAGGCTTCGAGCACTTGCAAAATAAAATATCTAACACACTCTCTCTGTGTGATTATTTACTACAACTAGAGGCCTGGGTATGCTGTTCTTTGTTTTGTCCTTCCTGAATTCAGGAAGATTTATACTTCACTGGAGAGGGATTAAAATTCCTTCCCCACACCATGTTGCTGTTTCCCTGGGAAGAATTAAAAAAAATTCCCTGAAAAAGCTCCACTCGAGCTACTGTATTTAATCGCAAGGTAGGGAGAAGTTGTGTCTGTTCAGGAATATAGTCATCTGCCCCTCCTGGGCTTCTGTACTAGATGTAGAAGGGATTAGGGTACAAGTCAATTGTGTGTGCATTCTGATTTAATGAGACCTCAGGAGCGTGCCTTGCTAAAGGTGCCTGATAAAAGGGGGAATAAGAAATGGCGATTTTTGCTAGTGTTTATCTTGCCTTGGGTCTAGTAGAAGTGAGGAAACCAAAACCTCACCCAACAAAATTTGTGTTAAATAGATATATAAAAATATCCCTAACACACAGTATATGTTGAATATGTTAATAGTGAATGGTTGGAAGAAGAAATTCTTGGGACCCACCACCTAAGATCTTGAAAATTGGGTTATAGAAAGAAACTTCCTTTATAGCCTGAATGGGTTATGCACTTAGTGCTTTGGAACTCAGAAAGCTGTGGCCCTTCAACATTTAAATCTATGGCTAGAGGACAACAGCCATGAATATTTTAAAGGCCTGGGTCAGACTCATCCTTATTTGCTAGCCTTTATACTGTCTGTAGAATGTATACTGTTTTAGATTTTTCATTGTTAATTTAATAAAGTTGTGGTCCTAACTTACTCAACTCACTTGTCTCATCTCTGCTTTTGTGGTCACAGTTGGATCTTATTGTGATAACACATTTTCTTTAAAGTAAACAGCAGTCTCCCTATTCTTTCTCTAACAACCAGCACAATTATACCGGGGTTTCTAAAGAGAGTGAGAGAGAAAAATCTCTCATGATTCTCTCATGAATCTTCTCTACCCTCTTCACATAGATGGATTTGCATTTACTTGTAACTCCAAACACATGGCTGGTCACCATTTCAGAAAAATCAGAAGGGATTACAGAAACCTCAGACTCTGACTGAAAAGAGCCATTCAACCTCTATGTTGTATCACTTAGCTTCACAGCAGAGCAGATGCCTAATCTGACATCCAGCAGGCCATCTATAATCAATGCCATTTTCCTGTTCCTTTTATTTTTTTTGGTCCTTTTCTCATTCTGGAAAGGTGGTATGCTAGGGTGCCCAGATGCAAAGAAGCAGTGGGCTCTTATACTTCTAATCCTGCAGAAGAGAAAATTTCTGCAGAACTAGATGGTATGACCAACTGCATATGCTAAAAGTCTCTCTCTTTCTGCCAGCAGGTTTCCCTGCAAAACAGAAAACGCAGGTTGCTAACCTTTGAAGCTCAATATGGTTTGGGTTCAAAGTAGATGAGAAAATGACTTCTATGTGATTCTCCTCCCACCCACCCACCAATCACTGAGATCACTGGAGAGGCTTGCCCACAGTTATTGTGGATTCATGTCATGGGAGTCAGGGCCAAGCTTTTTCTATAGCTGCCCCAATCTCTGAAATGCATACCTTGCTGAGTTAAGAGGATTAACCTCCTTGGCTAGACAAACATTTTTAAAGGGGAAAAAGCAGTTTTTAATTATTGATTATTTAAAGTTAATTTTTAATTTTGATACTACTACTTTTGTTTTTACTTTGATTTTTTGTTACTATAAACTGCCAGCAGACTTTGTTAGTCAGCAGCATTAGAAGTATAGTAAATATATCAGCAACCAAATAAATAAGGTGCATGAACTCTCTCTGTCTTGCATTCTGCCTCTTGGATTCTCTCTTTCTGCTTGGGATTACCCAGATAAAATCTGTGCATTTCTGTGGGTGTACCTAGACTGTAGGAGATTCACTGACTTAACCTAACTGTAAAATGAATTTTAAATTACTGTGAATAGGCTGATCTAAGAAGAGTACCATTTCAACACAGGTGTTGGATAATAGACCTGTACAAAGCTTGGAATGTGTGTTTTGTTTTGATTATGCTTCAAGTGATTTACCCCTTTAAATCTGCTTCCTTGCTTCTAAATAGCAAAGTGATGCTGTGGCATGTCTTTTCTTTGTGCTGTTCCTGGCATCTCCTCCAGCATATACAGTAGCTAGAAGAGCAGACACCCTATTTAAAAGGGATGGAAAATATTTGGAGTAAATTCTACACATTCTTTTTCTAGTAGAAAAGGGGAGAAACACTCAGAAATTTTCTCTGGAAAATGTTATTTGAGAATTTTTGTCCTAGCTCTATCTATCTATGTGGTCAAGTCAAAAATGACTTGATGGCACATAATCAATCAATCAATCTATTGAATATTGAAATCATAGTTAGTTGATGTCAAGACTTGCTGAGGAGAAATTTGTGGAGAACACATGGCTATATAGAAAAGAAACATTCCTTTGTTCCTCTTCTTGACTGGGATAATCCCTTAATTACTCAAATTGATGATTAAGGTGAAATACCAAACTTTGAGCTATAGAAATGAGGGCTACCATATATAGACTGCAAAATTCCCATCAATCACTAGGTGGAAGCAAAGAGTAAGAGTTTTGTTAATCGGCATCTGAGTGTCAGCACTTATCTTCATACTTGGATGCTTAGTTAGGTAGATCAAAGTGCTTTTGATATTAATTTTCAAAGCTCTGGAGAAAATGGCTTGTTTTAGCAGGAACATAATAGTGGTTTTTTAATGGTTGCTTCTAGGAAAAAATGTGGGGGAGAAGTTAGTTTTTCCTATTTTGTCCACGTGTCCAGGTTTCTGAATGAAACCAAATATCCATCTGTTTCTAATACTGGCCAATCAGATATTCCTTCAAGACTCCAGGTAGGGTGAGATAGTAACTTTTCTCTTTGCCATATTTTTAAGTGAATTAAGTGGGTGCTTTTACTAAATAGAGTAAAAGCTCAGCTTTCAGACTGCTCTGTCCAACTCTTCTCTTGGACTAGGGCCTTTTGATGGTGATGAGCTACACTTAATTTGGGAGGGAGGGGTACACTGATTGAAGCAATGAGGAAAGTATGCAAGATAATATCATACACAAGAGTGGAGCTGGGATTTTTTATTTTCTCCTGGTTGGTTATCTTTTTTTGTTTGTCAATTAAACCAAAGTTTTAAGCCAGTTTTGGAGCTTGTGTTATCGTTTTGGTGTGTTTCCCATCTCAGAGTGGGGAGGGAGACCACATTTCCATCAGTAGCTCTAACAATCCAAAGCCAAGAAGAGGAGATCCTGGGACTACACATAGAAGGTTACTGTATTTGGGCTGCAAAAATCTGGCCAATCACTAAATGACAGCAAAGAAACACTGAAAACCCTGACTCCTTGCTGCCACCTTGTGGCTACCTAAATATTGCAACTTTCTGCACATAGCTGTGGGGCCAAATGCTGCTCACCCCTGGACTAGAAAAAAAAAATCTGTGGCAGCTCTTGTTTTAGATTCATGCAAATGAGATATATAGTAAACCAGATTCTGGCTTAATAAATAAGGTTTCACTGACTTCCCCCCACCCCCACCATTCAGAAATAATTTCACATGCAAAATAATGGCTGATTACATCCCATATAATTGGATAACTTGTCACAGTATGGAATGCTCTACAGTTCCAGTCCATTAGACATCCCAGTTATATCTTCTTCCAAAAAAGCCTTTTTACACCTCTACCTTTTCATCTTTTCCAGTCTCTCACAAACATGTTTGGGAGATTCTATGTCCAACAAATTTATTGCTTATTGTGCTTTACCTCCTCAAACCTCGGATATTTGTTTACACTTCTGTAAAAGATTGGATTTCCTTGAGCCTCCCAACAATTTTCTCTGCTTCTAACTTTTTGGCTAAATGGGTTTTCATAATTAGAAACAATTTTTCTATTGATCCATTGGATAATGGCTCATAGCCGCTGATAAGTATATCATTAAATTCATCCTTCATGAATTTAAAACTATCCAAAGCAGCAACCATAGTCAATGTAATTATAGCAACTTTTGTAGCTATGGGATGAGATCCCCTGGGTGGATGGGGAAATCTTTTTGAATCACAAATTCTTGAAAGACTATAGAAGCTGAATAAGAAAATCACAATTAAATGATTAGAACAAAGCAAGGGAGATGGTGGCCTCCCTGCCTCAGATGTGCATAGGCAGAGGCTAGATAGCTATCTACCTGGAATGCTTTCATTTAGACTCCTGCACTGTCAACCTTCCCAGGTAGACCAGACAGGAAACATGACCAGATGAGCTAATTCTAATTTATTGTAAGGCTACATTAACAGAATCTTGCAAGTCTGAAAGTACAAATCTCTCACCGTGTCCTTTAAGAGCCTGGGAAGCTAGGGAGGGTCCCTTCTGAGCCTCTTTCTCTGCCCATTTTGCAGCTGCAGGCTATGCCCTCTCTTATCTGATTGTTCCCTAGGCAGCATCTCTTTGCCCGTCTTTCATGGTCTTTCTCACATACCATTACAGGCACTGAGTGGTGGGCTGGACCTGATTGCATAAATAACTTCTCCCAACTCTCTGTTTCTATGATTACTTGCTTTGTTACTTACTCAAGCTATTCAACAGCCCTAGAATTCCCAAAGATTCCTCATCAAGGCTCTTCAACCCTAGAGGTTGCCTTTTGGCCAATGGCATGGTTTTCTTACAACCATAGAATTGGAAAGGACATCCGCCACCTCTCTGAGTAATTAGTTCACTGTCAAATTGGTCTTACTGTTAAAACTTTTTTTCCCTAACAATCAGCCGGAACCTAAGTTCCTGTAATTGAAATCTGTTATTCTTTGTCCTGTCCCTAATTGGCTAATCAAGTTTAAAAACACACACATAACGTTTTGGCTATACAAGATTCATATAGGAGTATTTCTTATTAGCAAAACAAAACAAAACAAAAAGGACCCCTTTTTAATAGAACTTCCAGAAGATTTATGCTTGGACTTGTAGGTCAAAGCCCAATCAGTTCGTCTCTTGTAATATAACTTTTTTCCAATAAAATTTTGGCATATTTATATTAGCCTCTTGTGCTTATCTATAAGATGACTTTATATGCCCTGAAGCTGGGATACTTGCTTAATCCCATGTTGTTACGATTTGTTTGTTTGTTATCTCTTTCTCGGAAGATTTATATCCTGAAACTCCTTTGGTGACACCACAAAGATTTGATAATGCTGGCGATAAACTGAGTGGCCCCTAAGTTTCTTATAAAACTTCATTACAGATGAAATTAATCATGGCAGGTTTTAATATGTGAAGAAGATGGCCACAGCTGTTTGATAGGATGTGTTCAAAGACCCTAGACAAGTGTTATATCATTCTAGTTTGATGATGATGATGATGATGATGATGATGATGATGATGATAATGATAATAATAAAAAATAGCAAAAGTCCAAGGTCATATAATTTGCATGCATAGCTGTCAGGATTTAGTATCCTTCTAGTATATATGATGGGTATTGTAGTATTGTAGTAAGTTTTTTAGGATGCTTGTAGTGGCATTTTGGTATGCTGATTAGAATTGTTGAGACAGCCTGAATAGCTCCAAGGTCAGCTTAGTAGGCACTATCAGTGCTTGTTAGCTAAATGATTTGCAGCTGGGAGTTAGGAGAATGTTAGAGAGAAATCAGCAATTGGGGGGACTGGTATGGAGGGGCCAGTACTGGGAGTTTTGTAACAGCAATTGTGCGGGCTTTCCTCAGTCTGATCTTTGACTTGGACTGATCACCTGTATTAATAAAAGAAGTCTTCTACATCCTCTGAAGGTGTATGATTGAGAGACTCTGAATTAATAACTGAAGACCAGCTTCATCACAGAAAGATCAGACTCCAAACAGCTACCTTGCACGGAGATACCATGTCTACCAATGAAGGTCAGCAGGAATACCCAGAGCATGAAGGTGCCTCTCCCGGAAGGGGGGAGGAAGAGAGTGGAGCGAGGCGACTAGAGAGAGCCTCCAAACAGACTGCTAAAGAACAGTTGAAAGCCCTGGGGGCTAGGAGGAAGATTCTTCCCACCCCCGAGTCAGACGTGCCCTTACCCAGAATGGTGTGGGAGCCCAAGCATACGTGGGCCATGGATGTGGGGTACAGCATGGAGAAGGACCATGCCTGATGGGGAGAGGCACGAAAAAATGAATCCTTCCCCCCCCTTGTCAGTGCCAGGAAGGCGAGTGGCACAAGTGGAAAGGGAGGTGAGTTCCCTGAGAGGTCAGTTTGCAGGTATGCAGGAGACCCTCCAGCAGCTGCTTCAAAATATGAGCCTGGGAAAGGCTGACAGTGCAGAAGCAGCAGATTCCAGAGCTGACACCCCACAGCCTACAGAGGAGGGGGACAGTGATGCCGAGATGGATGGGGGAGATGGAGGATGCCAGACAGCTGGGCAGCCCCCCTATCTATAGAAGGGAGCTGGTGAGGTCACCAAGAGGGGCCCTAGGAGTTAACAAGCCCATCGGAGGAAGAGACTTGAAGGTAAAATTCACTGGGGAACGCAAGAACCTAGCTTGTTTCCTGACCCATGTAAGGAGGTTTATGGATGAGTTCGAGGGGGTTTTCCATATGGAAGATGCAAAAGTGTGACAAATCTAGGCTCAAGTTGAGGGGGAGGTGGCAGAATGGCTTGTAGAGTTGCACGATGCCAGGTCGCCAGAGTTGGAGGACTTTGAGACTTTTATAACCACTTTGTGGATGAGATTTGAAGACCCCCTTTCTAGACTGAGGGCCAAAACAAGCTTGCAGCATATCAAGCAGGGGGCTCCGATGGTGTCTCAGTATGCTATGGAGTTCAGGAGACTGGCCAGAAAGTTGGTAGACTGGCCTGAGTCTTTGAAGGTTGAGTACTTCCAAGAGGGATTGCATCTGGAGATTTTAGAATGGTCTCTAGCTACAGGGGACCCAGAAACCCCGATGGGATAGATCTGCCTTGCGGGTCAAGTGGAAGACAAGAAGATATGCATCAAGAGAAAGCAGAGGCACCAGGCAGGAGGAAGGAGACAAGCGGCATCAACCATCCCACCAGCGAGGAAGGGAGTGTGTAAATCATGGGATAAGGAGAAGGGGCATCGGATGAAACAAGAGTTGTGTTTGAGGTGTGGGCTAGAGGGCCACCGCATCGCTAATTGCCCACAGTCAGTTACTGCTGGGAGAAGCAAGGCTGGAAGCGGCAGCACTAAGACCCCGGTGCTGAAGGGCAAAGGAACAGCAGCAGCTGCCATGGAGGAAGGAATCTACACCCTTCCTTTCAGGGGGATATGGCTGAAGGAAAAGCTGAGCCATCAGGAAATGACAGGAGTCTGCTCTAAGTGGCACCGACAGGCAGGCTGTAGAGGATGGGCACATGGATCTGATGGTGAGTGGAACCTGCCCAGTGATGTTTGTGGGATTGCAGATAGAAACACTGGGAAACCATAGTAGCTTGAACATGGTGGGAATGATAGACTTAGGGTGCACTAGGTGCCTCATGCATCCTGGCATAGTAAATGGATTGAGACTGAAGGTGGGGAAGCTGAAGGACACAATCCTTTTTGCCCAACTTGATGGGTCACAGATGCAGGGGTGTGTGTCCAGTGGAGCATTACACAGAGGAGGTACGGATGTGAATAGGGAGCCATGAAGAGACTTTAAGGTTTTTGGTGGCTCCTATTTTCAATCAACCCATAGTGTTGGGGTTAACTTGGCTGCAGGCACGAAACCCCCAAGTGAACTGGACCATAGGTCAAATAACATTTTCTGATGGTAATTATGGAGGTCTAACCCCACTAAAACTGGGGGCTGAACTGGTAGGTGCAGTAACCGAGATCTTAGGCAGGGAGACAGCAGAAGACGATTCTCCCATTCCTATACAATACAGGGATTTGAAATAGGTATTTGGAGAAGTGGAACGAAACAGGTCCTGCCTCATAGAAAATCAGATTGTGCTATAGAAATGGAGCCAGGGGCAGAGTTACCCAGGACTAATTTGTATCCTATGACTCCTAAGGAACTGGTGGCTTTGTGGGAGTTTATTGATAAGAACCTGGAGCGGGGATTCATCTGCCCTGCCACCTTGTCGATGGCTGTGCCTGTTCTGTTCAGAACTAAGAAAGATGGGTCATTGCTATTGTGCACAGACTATCGGGGTCTTAATGCCATTTGTACCTCCAACAATTATCCCTTACTGCTAATGAAGGACATGTTGGCCCACCTATTGAAAGGGAAGATTTTTACCAAATTGGATTTAAGGGAGGTGTACTTCCGGGTTCGAATCTGGGCTGGAGATGAATGGAAGACAGTGTTGGTATTGGTTTACCTCGATGGTATTCTGATTTATTCTGAAACTATGGAAGAACATGTAAACTTAGTCAGGGAAGTATTGAAGCGGTTACTGCAGAATCAACTGTATGCCAAATTGTCAAAATGTGTGTTCCATAGGGAACAGTTGGATTACCTAGGATACCAAGTGTTGAGTAAGGGGATAGAAATGAATCCAGCAAAAGTGCAAGATGTAGTGACTTGGGAAACCCTGAAAACTAGGAGACAATTGCAGAGTTTCTTGGGGTTTGCCAATTTCTATCAACAATTTATCCCCAACTTTGCACAGGTGGCGTTACCCCTCACTGACCTGTTAAAACCCAGAGGAAAGGGGGATCCTAGGGAAGTGAAAAAGCCTGGAGCAAAACTACAATGGACTGAAGAATGCCAGGAGGCCTTTGAATCACTAAAGGTGTCATTCACCTCAGAACCAGTGTTAAAGCATCCCAACCCCTCGAGGCCTTTAATAGTGCAAGTAGATGCCTCAGACATGGCAGTTGGGGCAATTTTGCTACAAAAAGTTGAAGAGGGGAAAATGAGGCCCTGTGCTTACCTTTCCCATAAATTCAATGACACAGAACACTGCTGGCATGTATGGGAGAAGGAGGCCTTTGCGGTGTGGTGGGCATTGGTGACATGGAGGCATTTGCTAGAAGGGGTGCCTCAGCCTTTTGAAGTATGGACAGACCATAAAAATGTAGAGGCCTTATGCACTCCAAGAAGGCTGAATCTTAAACAGATCTGATGGGCCCAATTTTTTAGTAGATTTAATTTTACACTCAAATATTTACCTGGGGGAAAGAATTTTTTGGCCGATGCATTGTCTCGTTTACCCCAACACAACAGTCAAAGAGAAGAGGTGGTGGATATGGTATTTCTGGCTCAGCAGTTGGGAATGGTAGCAGTCACGAGGAGCCAAAAGGCCATGCCAACCCTGACGGTGGAAGAGGGTTTGCAGAATGACCTGCTTACCAAGCTGAAGTAAGATGTTTGGCTGCAGGCCAATAAATCAAGACTGGAAGAGAAGCAAGGGTCATGGTGGATTGGGGACAGATTGTATATTCCAGAAACCTTACAATGAAAGATACTTGAGAGATGTCATGATGCCAAGTCAGCTGGCCATTTTGGCTATTTGAAAACCTTGCATTTATTAAGACAGCAATTTTGTTGGCCTTCTTTATGCAAGGATATGGAGGAATATGTGGCCAGCTGCCCAATGTGTGCTATGGCAAGGAGAGTGGGGGGCAAATGCAGAGGACTATTGCAGAATGTGGGAAGCCCTACCGAACCTTGGAAACAGATAGCTATGGATTTCATAGTGGACCTGCCAGAAAGTCAAAAAAGGACAGTGATTTGGGTGGTGACTTGAAATCCCTAGCCATCGGAAAGCCTTTGCCCTAGCTCGTAGCCATGCACTCCCTTCTGCAGTCTTGGATGGTAGATATAAAAAAATCCCAATAGATGCAAGGTGGTGCTCTTGTAATAATGGAGAGATAGAAACTACAGACCACGTGCTCCTCTGTTGTCCTTTTTATAAAGAGCTTAGGAGTAAATTAACATTACCTTTGACCAAGAAATATCCTAGGTGGCAAGATATAGATTATATGCAAATGTTACTTATAGATGAAGATCCAACAGTTACGGCGCAAGTAGCCAAATTCTGTGCAGCTGCTATAAAGATACGCCAGACTATGATAGGAAAAATGTAGTAATGTACTCCTTGTAATTATTTTAATAATTTTAAAAGATATATATATATATATATATATATATATATATATATCACATCATATTTTATATATGATATTTTCCTTTTTATAAACACTTATATCTGATAGAATATTAGTCATGACTAATATTAAAAGCATATTTAAATTTGATTAAGGGGCTCATCCACATTATGATCTGAATGCATTTTAATTTTTAATTGGAACATAGAATTTAACTTATAATTTTAAAACTATTTTAAATCAGATGGTGCATATTGTAAGGTTCAATGAGTATACCTTTGTAGAATTGTATCTTGTACTGGTCAGTGACCGTAATAAACTAGAATGAATGGGTGGTGACAGACTTGTCTCTGAAACAGTCATATTTCATTCCTTGTACTAGCATACCTCTCCAGCAAAGGAGATCGTTACCTTGTCGTGGTGCTGGAGCTTGAGCACCTCAATGAAACCATGAGCTAAACCGTGAAGGGACACCCAAGACGTGAAGGTAGTGGCAGAGAGGTCAGACTAAATACGATCCCTGGGGAAGGTAATGACAACCCACCCCAGTATTCTTGCCATGAAAACTAAATGGATCAGTACAACCAGAGATATGTCGGTATACCATCGGAAGATGGGACTCCCAGGTCGGAAGATGGTCAAAATGCTACTGGGGAGGAACAGAGGATACGTTCAACTAGCCCCAGATGTGATGACGCAGCTAGCTCAAAGCCGAAAGGATGGCTAGCGGCCGACGGTGCTGGTGGTGAACAACAAATCCGATGTTCTAAAGATCAACACACCATAGGAACCTGGAATGTAAGATCTATGAGCCAGGGCAAATTGGATGTGGTTATTGGTGAGATGTCAAGATTAAATATAGACATTTTAGGTGTCAGTGAACTGAAATGGATTGGAATGGGCCACTTCACATCAGATGACCACCAGATCTACTACTGTGGACAAGAGGACCACAGAAGAAATGGAGTAGCCTTCATAATTAATAATAAAGTGGCTAAAGCAGTGCTTGGATACAATCCAAAAAACGATAGAATGATCTCAATTCGAATTCAGGGTAAGCCATTTAACATCACAGTGATCCAAATATACGCCCCAACCACAGATGCTGAAGAAGCAGAAGTAGATCAGTTCTATGAGGATCTGCAGCAGCTACTGGATAATACACCAAAAAGAGATGTTATTTTCATTACAGGAGACTGGAATGCTAAGGTAGGTAGTCAAACGACATCTAGAATTACAGGCAAGCATGGTCTGGGAGAACAAAATGAAGCAGGACATAGGCTGATAGAATTTTGCCAAGACAACTCACTGTGCATAACAAACACTCTCTTCCAACAACCTAAAAGACGACTTTATACATGGACTTCACCAGATGGTCAACACCGAAATCAGATTGACTACATCCTTTGCAGCCAAAGGTGGCGGACATCTATACAGTCGGTAAAAACAAGACCTGGAGCTGACTGTAGTTCAGATCACGAACTTCTTATTGCAAAATTTAGAATCAGACTAAAGAGAATAGGGAAGACCCACAGATCAGTTAGATATGAGCTCACTAATATTCCTAGGGAATATGCAGTGGAGGTGAAGAATAGATTTAAGGGACTAGATTTAGTAGATAGGGTCCCAGAAGAACTATGGACAGAAGTTCACAACATTGTTCAGGAGGCGGCAACAAAAAATGTCCCAAAAAAAAGAAAACCAAGAAGGCAAGATGGCTGTCTGCTGAGACACTGGAAGTAGCCCAAAAAAGAAGGAAAGCAAAAGGCAACAGTGATAGGGGGAGATATGCCCAATTAAATGCAAAATTCCAGAGCTTAGCCAGAAGAGATAAGGAATTATTTTTAAACAAGCAATGTGCAGAAGTGGAAGAAGACAATAGAATAGGAAGGACAAGAGACCTCTTCCAGAAAATTAGAAACATCGGAGGTAAATTCCAGGCAAAAATGGGTATGATCAAAAACAAAGATGGCAAGGACCTAACAGAAGCAGAAGAGATCAAGAAAAGGTGGCAAGAATATACGGAAGATCTGTATATGAAGGATAATAATATTGGAGATAGCTTTGACAGTGTGGTCAGTGAGTTAGAGCCAGACATCCTGAAGAGTGAGGTTGAATGGGCCTTAAGAAGCATTGCTAATAACAAGGCAGCAGGAGATGACGGTATCCCAGCTGAACTGTTTAAAACCTTGTAAGATGATGCTGTCAAGGTGATGCATGCCATATGCCAGCAAATTTGGAAAACATAAGAATGGCCATCCGATTGGAAAAAATCAACTTATATCCCCATACCAAAAAAGGGAAGCACTAAAGAATGTTCAAACTATCGAACAGTGGCACTTATTTCACATGCCAGTAAGGTAATGCTCAAGATCTTGCAAGGTAGACTCCAGCAATTCATGGAGCGAGAATTGCCAGATGTACAAGCTGGGTTTAGAAAAGGCAGAGGAACTAGAGACCAAATTGCCAATATCCGCTGGATAATGGAGAAAGCCAGGGAGTTTCAGAAAAATATCTATTTCTGTTTTATTGACTATTCTAAAGCCTTTGACTGTGTGGATCATAACAAATTGTGGCAAGTTATGGTGGTATGGGGATACCAAGTCATCTTGTCTGCCTCCTGAGGAATCTGTATAATGACCAAGTAGCAACGGTAAGAACAGAGCATGGAACAACGGACTGGTTTAAGATTGGGAAAGGAGTACGGCAGGGTTGTATACTCTCACCCTACCTATTCAACCTGTACGCAGAACACATCATGCGATGTGCTGGGCTTGAGGAATCCAAGGCTGGAGTTAAAATTGCTGGAAGAAACATTAACAATCTCAGATATGCAGATGATACCACTTTGATGGCTGAAAGCGAGGAGGAGTTGAGGAGCCTTATGACAAAGGTGAAAGAAGAAAGTGGGTTGCAGTTAAACCTAAAAAAAACCAAGATTATGGCAACCAGCTTGATTGATAACTGGCAAATAGAGGGAGATAAAGTGGAGGCAGTGACAGACTTTGTATTTCTAGGCACAAAGATTACTGCAGACGCTGACTGCAGCCAGGAAATCAGAAGACGTTTACTTCTTGGGAGGAGAGCAATGGCAAATCTTGATAAAATAGTTAAGAGCAGAGACATCACACTGACAACAAAGGTCCGCATAGTTAAAGCAATGGTATTCCCTGTAGTAACCTATGGCTGTGAGAGCTGAACCATAAGGAAGGCTGAGCGAAGGAAGATAGATGCTTTTGAACTGTGGTGTTGGAGGAAAATTCTAAGAGTGCCTTGGACTGCAAGAAGATCAAACCAGTCCATACTCCAGGAAATAAAGCCAGACTGCTCACTTGAGGGAATGATATGAAAGGCAAAACTGAAGTACTTTGGCCACATAATGAGAAGACAGGATACCCTGGAGAAGAAGCTGATGCTAGGGAAAGTGGAAGGCAAAAGGAAGAGGGGCCGACCAAAGGCAAGATGGATGGATGATATTCTGGAGGTGACGGACTCAACCATGGGGGAGCTGGGGATGGTGACGGCCGACAGGAAACTCTGGCGTGGGCTGGTCCATGAAGTCACAAAGAGTCAGAAGCAACTGAACGAATAAACAACAAACTAGCATACCTAGTGCAGAACAGTTGGCCAGGATGTTTGTGCAACACATCTATAGACCTCAAGGTGTGCCTGAATGGATTATAAGTGACAGAGGGGTACAATTTGCCTCCATGTTTTGGAGGGCGTTCCTAAAGATGATTGGCATGGAACAAGGGTTAAGCTCCACCCATCACCCCCAGATGGATGGACAAACTGAGAGAGTGAACCAGGTGCTGGAGCAATACCTTAGGTGCTATGTCAGCTATCAGCAGAATGATTGGGTGGATTTATTGCCGTTTGCAGAAGTGGCTTATAATAATTCAGTGCACCAGAGTACTGGATATTCTCCATTCCAGGTGGTGAATGGACAAGAGTTTGTAGCCTTTCCAGAGTTGCCCAGGAACCAGACTAGAATCATTCCTTTGGATGAATGGATTAACCATATAACCAACAGTTGGCCGGTGATAGAGAAAGCATTGGAAGAAGCTAAGGCATCTTATAAGAAATATGCTGACTGCAAGAGGGCACCAGAGTAAAAGCTGAAAGTGGGTGATAGAGTTTATTTATCTACAAAATTCCTAAAAACTTCGCAACCATAGAAAAAACTGGTTCCAAAATATGTGGGGCCTTTGCCTGTCACAAAGTTGATCAATGATGTAACGATGGACTCTGAATTATTAACTGAGGACCAGCTTCATCACAATAGCTTTTAGGGAATATTTATACCCACATAATGCCTAGTTAAACCATATTATACAATGCTTTTGAAAAATTGAGGAATGATAGATTACCACCAAACAGCTGATTATGTATGTCTATGAACATAGACATACCTATGGCCTGGGACAACGGAGGTGGTAGTGCCTCCTGGGGTTGGCTGGCCCCATAGCAATATGACCTGTGCTACGGTCCCCAATCCATCTTGGATTTTATTTTATTTTATATTGGATATATTTTTTATATATTTTCTATCTTGTATGGTTTTAAAAATTTTAAATTTTTAAGTTTTAATTATTGTAACACGCCCAGAGTCCCTTGTATGGGAGATGGGCGGGGAATAAATAAAATAAATAAAATAAATAAATAAATAAATGAAGGTTCTCAGTCATCCAGGTGGAATTGTCTGTAGCTTGAATAATGTCAACTGGATTTCTACTTTCTCAGTGGAAACATTTCGCTCCTTATCCAAGGAGCTTCTTCAGTCTGAGCAAAGTTAGTAAGGGAATCCTTAAATATGTTTCTAGGTGGCTGTGTGACCTTGCACCTGGGGCTAGGTCATGGTTATTTTGAGATGTTATTTCTAAGTCCCTTTATCATCTAAAGGAGGATCGTTAAGATTACCATGCTGCTGTTGAGCTTGCGAAATGGTCTTAATCTTCCTAGGCACAGAAGACAAAGCAGGAAGGAAAATAGGTGAAAGATTGTGCCTGAGGCCCCCACATCTATTCAAGGAAGGATTTTCCAAGTTGGCATAAATGGATTCCTTGACCCCTCTCCCAAACCACCTATCTTCTCTGTCTGTTTTCTACTGAGAAAATAGAAATCCAGTTGACATGATTCAAGCTACAGACAGCTAATTATGTAGTTGTACCTCTGAACAGCTCTGTAGTTTAACTTAAGATGAGAAAAATACCTTGTTAAATCAAACTGGCCATCTTCTGTCTTTGGAGTTGAAGAGTAGATATCATTGACTTTTCCATACATACAGTACATACATACATACATACATACATACATACATACATACATACATACATACATACATTTAACTGTGCCATGGCTTCAATATTATTGAGGTGGATTCTAAATTTAGTCTTTCAATAGCTGAAAGCCTTCAGTGCAGTAAGAGATCAGTTTCTCCTAGAGCAGAGGGGAATTTTTTCAATAAGTGCTGTTTTCTGTCAAAATTGTTGAAAGATTTTTATCTAATCCTCCTAAGAAAAGAAGAAAGTCTTGCAGATTTTTCTCCTAATGTTCTCTACGATCGATAGATAGATAATAGATAGATGATAGATACTATTTCATTCCTAAATGTCATCATCTCTTTTTGTGATTCTCATATTTCCCCTGGAATGTTCTGCCAAAAATCTGTAGATTAGGTTATGCACACCTACAACCAAGAAGCTCAAGCTGACTACAGCACTCTGTTCTGTGGTGCCATGAATTGGCAGTTCCACCTGGGCACTGCCAAAAGCTCTCTGCTGCAGAATGATTGCCTCCCTTGTCCCTGGCATGTGGGGGACACAAAATGGTGGGCTGGGTGGCACCAAGGATGCTGCTGGTGCCCACTGCCCACTGCCCACTGCAGTGATAGTGACCCTGCTCAATTTAGAAAAAACGTTGAGCTAGTGGTATTGCTTGTAGTGACCCTCGCTCCTGAGAACCTGTTGAATAAATGTCATTCCTCCTAGAGATATGTTATAAAATTGACTCCCTTTTCCCCAGCTTTACAGCTTCCAGTTAGGATGGAGAATGGCAAGAAGCTATTTTCACATGCTACCATCCTAAACTAATACAAAAATTAGAACATACAGTAAATGTAATACATAATATTGCATTTATTGTTATTTATACACTACCCTGAGCTCACATTAACTTTATATTTAAATATAAATTCAGGTATAAAATAAATAATACAAGTAAATAGATATATAAATGAAGAGCATGCAAACAAAATGACTTTTCAAATACTGCTGACTGACAGTTCACCCAGCAGATAAATAGATTTCTGTAGAAGTCTCCTTTAAAGTCTAAAAATGAGCATTTCTTTCATTCGCTAAAATATTGACATAACAACCCCTCTAAGTATTTTCCTCAAACTTCTCTTCAAAATGTCACTTTAGGTGGAATTGTGCTGCATGTGAAATCCCCAAGGAATAGTTCATTGATCTTCTGCAACCACTTTTCATTTTTTCTCTAAACTCAGATGTCTCACCCAAATCACTTGGAGGCAAGTTGGTTTTCAATATTGATTTTGACTCTTATTATTGTTGCTTGCTAACTTGTTCCATTTCCAAGCATTATGTTTTCCTGTTATCCCCACCTATCCTATAAAGACAGAAATCTCTAGCAGGAAAAAAACAAAAACAAAAAACCCACAGTCCTATGGTGCTTTGGAGATGAGCAATAATTATGCCAGCTCTATGCATGATACATTGCCATAGATTACTGGTCTCTGTCCCAGAAGGCTCTCAGGAAGGAAATAAGGAGTAAATAGATGAAGAATATGAGTACAGTATTTCAATTAAATGCACTTCATCTTAGTACACCCCCTAGAGAATCCATTAGGCAGTGCATGTGTGAATATAGAAACACACATACAATACACTGTAGGATTTATTCTGACATACATCTTTCTGGACAACATCAGATGCATTAAATGCATCCTTAGTTGACATATGGTGATGTGATCACTACTCAAACTATCAAAGGCATTTTATATGCTATCTTCTAAAAATATTTATCCCAGGGCTCTTTATAAAGCAATCTAAATCCTGTGCAGCAATAATGCAACTTACAAGAAAACAACAAAAACGATAGAAAATAATGTCCTGCTATGCTACCACATCATGGTGAATGGGAGGGATGGTAAAAGGGATTAGCAAAGAACACTGAGAGTATATGCCCAGAGTATATTTTCTCAGCAGGACCACCTATGGTGTGAAGGTCATTCCAGCTGCACAGCTAAAGCAAGCCATTTGGCAAGGGAGGGAGATAAGGCTGTATACTTTCTCCTTATCTATTCAACCTATATGCTGAATAAATACTGAGGGAGCCTGGATTTGAAGAAGATGAGTGTGCTTTTAAAACTGTAGGAAAACTCAAAACCTGCACTATGCTGATGACACTGATACTCTGATAGCTGAAAATGCAAACAATCTTGAAGTTCTAGTAATGAAAGTGAAGGAGCACAGTGAAAATAATGGGTCTAGGATTAAATATAAAGGAGACAAAAATAAAGATAACAAGTACAGCAACCAGCCTTAGAAGTGACAATAAAGACATGGATGTGGTGGATAATTTCTGCTTTTTACGATCAACTATCCACAGTAAAAGAACAAGCAGTCAAGAAATACACCTCAGACTAGCACTCGGTAGAGCAGCAATGAAGGCCTTGGAAAAGATATTCAGATGCCATGGCATGTATATACCTCCAAAGATCAGAATCACACAGGGACTGGTTTTCCCTGTGACACTCTAGTGAAAGTTGGACTTTAAAGAAGCAGGTGGGAAAGAGTATTGGTGTTTTTGTACTTCGGTGTTGGAGAATTCCTGAAAATACCATGAAGAAAACAAACAAATGGATCATAGAACAAATCAACCCAGAGTTCTCAATAACCAGGCTCAAATTATTGTGTTTTGGACACATTATGCAAAGACCCAGCTCCCTTGAGAAGTCCATAAGGCTGGGAAAGGTGGAAGGAAGGAGAAGAGGGTGACCAGCAGTAGGGTGGATGGATTCAATTACTGTGGCAGTGGGTGCACACTAGAAGACCAGAAGGGCAGAGGATATCAATAAAGAAGATCTAGAAAAAGAGAAGGAAAATTTGCTTATGGCTTACTTTGACCTATGTTGTGGTGATGAGAACACTAAAATGTCTTTATTTCTCCACTCTTATTGCATCCTTCAAGTATCAGTCACTGACACTATTCAGAGAGACCCAATCTCTCCTGATCATGGTTGTTGTGAAGACTCTTCTTGATATTTGATAGATAAAATGTTGGGGTTTGTATATACCCAGGAATTTACAGTTAGATAAATTATACTGGAGAGGCTTGATATCTAGGTGAGAGGGGAATTATTCTGCAAGTCACCCAATTAGCAGCCATTGTTGTAGGGATGATGTGGCAGTGTATGACTCATATTACAGGTGCTAATAGTTTAGTTGGGTGTGGAAGATGATGAGAGTGACCTATAATGTGATTGCTCAGTTTATGTATATAAGCAGAGGAGTCTGGTGTTCTTTCTCCTCGTTGCTGTTGAAACTTCTCATCGCTGTATTGCTGTATCATTTGTTACTGCTGTTGGATGTATTTGGACTACGTATGTATATAAAGTAAATAGGCTATTTTATCTAATCTCTGCTTGAGTGTCTATTTACTGCATAGAACGTGGATCACTGGTGTCTTGGAAAAAGGAGCAGGCCGCCCTACGGTGCGCACTCTGACAGGTTATGGGCCCAGCAGTGGAACGTGTGCAGCTGGTATGCTGGCATGGCTGTGAGGACTTTGGAAGCCTATCCAGGAGTCGTTTGGATATCTGGGGCGATTTGGAGCTTTTATTTATTTATATGTTAACTTGTATTACCGCTCCATCTCCCCCGAGGGGGACTCTGGGCGGTTTTTCAGGTTCTGTGCCTGGCCATGTATTTTTCCTAGGCCTGTTTGCAGCTGAAGGACGTTCTGATAAAGTCTGTGCTATTTATTCATCAGTGTCTGCCCAGGAGGGGCTGAGGAGGATGAGCACAGTGAAAATGCAGCCTACAGTTGGAGGTGGTTTCCCTCTGGAAAGGCTGAATGACTCCAATTATCTGTCGTGGGCATGCAAGATGGAAATGTTTCTTTGCCGGGAAGGTATTTGGAAAGTCGTCTATGAGCCACCAGACGAGTTGGACGATGAGGAAGTTATTTTACAGAACAAGAAAGCATTGGCAAGCATAATTTTATGTTTGGAGGACAGTCAATTATGTTATGTTAGAAATTTTCAGTCAGCCAGTGGGTGTTGGGAAGCTTTAAGAAATGTTTATCTTAGAAGCACACCGTTATGCAAGGTTATGTTGACAAGGAAACTTTATCATGCTAAATTACATGACAATGGGAGTATTCTTGAACATTTGCATTATATGACTGGTTTGTTCCTTGAATTAGCACAGAGAGATATGCAGTTCTAAGAAGCGCATAAAGTTTATGTAATTCTCAGTTCTCTAAATGAAACACGGGATAATTTAGCTACCAGTTTCGGGTCTTTATCTGAGAGAGATTTGACCATAAATTATCTAACTGTCAGACTTCTGGAGGAGGAACAAAGGAGGAAAGATAACATAATTAAGCCAAAACAGAGTATGTTTGTTAAGGAATGTTATTCTTGCACTGATAATGCATTATCTGTGAAACGCTGTTTTCGCTGTCGGTCTGATAAGCATTTGAAAAAAGATTGTGATGTTGTTAGAAGGAAACCAAAAGTCAAGCCGAGGATTTCCAAGCAACGAAGTGCTGTCCAGCTGTCGGTGATTAATTCTACAGGAAGGAATTTAAAGGAGACGTGGCTTCTTGACAGCGGCGCAAGTGAAAATATCGCCAATGACAGGCAGATGTTTAAAAGGTTTATGCAGGCTGAATGGGACCATGTTAGCCTGGCAAATGGAAGTTTTGCATCTGTTACTGGCAGAGGGTTTGTGTTTGTACCTAGTTTAAATATTGAATTATCTATGCTATGTGTACCAGACCTAGAGTATAATATCCTGAGTGTTTCTCAGTTAGATAAACAGGGATATGATGTAAAGTTTGGTAAGGGTAAATGCATTGTTATGAATAATAATCATGTCTGTGGTGAGGGTGTATTACAGGACAGTTTGTATGTAATGATGAAACCCAAGACAGAAGTACCCCATGATGTAGCTATGATCAACAAACCAAACCATGATTCATGTGAACATCTGTGGCATAGACGGTTGGGGCATCCAAGTTTCAAAGTGGTTGAAAAGATGTCTGAAGCAAGTTCTGGAATGGATCTGAAACCATGCCAAGCTTATCTGGATTGCACGGCATGTAATGTTGCTAAGTCAAAAGTGTATCCTGTAAGCAAATTTAGTGATAGAAAGTCACGTAAATGTTTTGAATTAGTTCACGCTGACCTAATTGGCCCATTACCAGCCACATTAGGTGGTGCTAAATATGTTTTAGTCATTGTGGACGATTTCACCAGATTCGGGTTCTGTTACCTATTGAAAGCTAAAAGCCAAACATTTGATAAATTCAGGAATTGGGTGCAGTTTGTGGAACGTAGATATAACACAAAGGTGTGTAGTTTACAGACTGACCAGGGAACTGAGTTTATGAGTGGCAATTTTCAGCAATGGCTCAGTAGGAGGGGCATTGCGCACAGGAGAACCAATCTGCATAGTTCAGCTGAGAATGGCGTGGCGGAACGAAGAAATTTAGCATTATAGACAGTAAAGGATTCACTGTTAGCTGACTCAGGGTTATCTAGAGGATACTGGGGAGAGGCTATACTGACTGCTAATTATTTAATTAACAGGTTGTGGAGTGTGTCTGTAAATCAAACACCATATTATATGTTGTATGGCAAGAAGCCATCATTAACTCATTTGAAGGTGTTTGGGTGCACTGTCTATGTTCACATGCATAAGGAGGTACATAGGAAAGGGCAGGCAAAAGCACAGAAGATGACGTTTGTGGGGTATGAGCCAGGAACCAAGGGATATAGGTTCACTGATGGCAGGAGACTTGTGATTTCAAGATCAGCAAGTTTCAGCGAGCATAGCAATTGGCTGAAGTTACACGGAGGGAGTGAGGTTTTTCTTCCTGGTCAGGGACAGGTTGAGCTAGCAGAGCGGCGAGAGTCTAGAGATGTGATTAAGGATGAAGAGGAATTAACTCCTAGTGTGCCAATAAAGCAGGATGCTACTGTATTGCGCAGATCTGAAAGAGTTAACAAGGGCATACCACCTCAGCGTTACAAACCAGGTGATGTTAAAGTGTGTTTTATTAATTATGAACCTCGCAGTTATAAAGAGGTATTGGAGTTGCCACCACAAGAGCAGAAAAAGTGGAAAGCTGCTATGGATGTGGAAAAGAATGCCATTAATTCCCATAAGGTGTTTTAATCTACCAGGCTGCCTGAGGGGCATAGGGCAGTGGGTTGTAGGTGGGTTTATAAGAAGAAGACCTTAGTCAATGGTGATATTCAGTATAAAGCTAGGCTTGTAGCACAAGGGTTTTCCCAGGTTAAGAATCAGAGTTATGATGAGGTTTTTGCACCAACGCTAAGAGGGGAGACATTCAGGTTTGCCTTAGCAATGGCAGCAGCTGGGAATTGTGTAGTAAACCATTATGATATCACCACAGCATATCTGCATGCTGATTTGAGGGAAGAAATTTATATGACTGAAGCTCCAGGATATAAATCTAATGATGCAGGTAGAGTGTACAAGTTGCAGAAAGTGTTGTATGGACTCAGGCAATCGGCACGTTGCTGGAATCTGTGATTAGATGAGGCATTGTAAAGAATGGGGTTTAAGTGTAGCAAGGCTGACCTATGTCTGTACATAAAGCAATGTGATAATGATGAACAGGTGTTGCTTTTGATCTTTGTAGATGATTTGTGTTTTATAGCTAAAGATCAAAGGAGGGTAATTGAATTTACTGAAAAACTGAAGCAACAATTTGATGCTAAAGATCTGGGAGAGATTAAAAATTACCTAGGTGTAGGTATTCAGAAGGTTGATGGGGGTTACGTTCTAGAGCAGCGGAAGAAAATTGAACAGCTGCTAAGAGACAACGATATGGAACACTGCAAGGAGGTTCCTACCCCGATGACAGCTGATTTTGTTAAGACAGAGGCTGGAGATGATGACCAAACATCATGTAATCAAGAACACTATCAATCAATAATTGGAAGTTTATTGTATTTAGCACAATGGTCGCATCCCGATATCGGGAATGCGGTGAATGTACTGAGTAGGTATGTTGTGCAACCTACCCAGAGGCATTGGAAAGGTATTAAACGTGTATTTATATATCTTAAAGGGACTGTTAATAAATGTTTATTAATAAAACCTTGTAAACCATTGGAATTAAAATGCTATGTAGATAGTGATTGGGGTAATGATGTACATGATAGGAAATCAATGTCAGGATTGATAATTATGTTTGGTGACTCCTTGGTGGGGTGGAGGTCTCGGAAACAGAGTTCTGTTGCCATATCTACTGCAGAGGCAGAGTACGCTGCACTATCTGACCTATGTTCAGAGTTAATATGGTATAGACAATTGTTAAGGGATGTAAATGTAACAATTGATGGACCCATATGTGTATATGACGACAGTGAAGCGTGTATACAGATTGCAAAGAGTGATAGGATCAGAGGGAGGAGCAAACATGTTGATATCAAGTATCACAATGTTAGGAATGCTGTAAAAGAATCTCTGATTAATTTGCAATATTGTCCATCTGAGAGTAATGTAGCAGATGTGATGACAAAGCCTCTAAGTGTAGAGAGACATAGGATGTGTGTATCCAATATGTGTATGTCTTCTATTCTGTATAAGTGAAATGTAATATCTATTGTAAATTGGAGGGGTGTTGGCATTTGTATATACCCAGGAATTTACAGTTAGATAAATTATACTGGAGAGGCTTCATATCTAGGTGAGAGGGGAATTATTCTGCAAGTCACCCAATTAGCAGCCATTGTTGTAGGGATGATGTGGCAGTGTATGACTCATACTACAGGTGCTAATAGTTTATTTGGGTTTGGCAGATGATGAGAGTGACCTATAATGTGATTGGTCAGTTTATGTATATAAGCAGAGGAGTCTGGTGTTCTTTCTTCTCGTTGCTGTTGAAACTTCTCATCGCTGTATTGCTCTATCATTTGTTACTGCTGTTGGATGTATTTGGACTACGTATGTATATAAAGTAAATAGGCTATTTTATCTAAACTCTGCTTGAGTGTCTATTTACTGCATAGAACGTGGATCACTGGTGTCTTGGAAAAAGGAGCAGGCTGCCCTACGGTACGCACTCTGACATAAAATCACTCAGATTCACTCTGAGCTACTGTAGCTGGGCAAGCTCAATGAAGTTGATGGAGGTAAGACGGAATGGCTGTGGATTGATGGCCTCCCGGGATCGAGGAAGTTGTCATTTGGAGCCAGTGCAGAACTTGGAGGTCCTCCTGGACTCATGACTCCTGCTTGAAGAGCACACACACACATGAACCCCACCCCCTATTTCCCCAGCCTCCCTGTGACCAAATGCACCTGGACAGGGAAAACAGGTGCGGGTGCATTTGGTCACAGGGAGGCTAGGGAAAGAGGGGGTGGGGTGCGTGTGTGTGTGCGATTACTTGCTCAGAGTAATCGCACAAACACACATGCACCCCACCCCCTCTTTCCCCAGCCTCCCTGCGATCAAATGCACCCGCACAGGGAAAACAGGTGCGGGTGCATTTGGTAGCAGGGAGGCTGGGGAAAGAGGGTGCGGGGGTGCGTGCGTGTGTTTGTGTGTGTGTGTGTGTGTGTGTGTGTGAAAGGCTGGGGAAAGAGGGCTTCCTGGCAAGTCTTAATGATCAGAGGGGTTCATACCCCAACGAGGCTAAGATGTTTAGGGTTACAGTAACTTGTGTGGTGGTGGTCAGTGAGTAAATGAATTAGAATAAACCAGCTGCACAAACCCTCCCTCCCTCCCTCCCTCGCTCTCTCTCTCTGTTCTTGCTCCCCGGCAATCTCCAAGCCAGAGATGGCCAAATCTGAAAGCTGTAAAATGAGTTGTGCTGAGCTTTGCAAGACATTTTTCCCTGGAAAAATTGCCAACAGATTAACCCACATTTTGACATTTGTCTTCCATTGTGAACTGGGGGAGGAGGCCTGTTTTATGACAAGTCTATGGGTGATGATTACCTAATAATGATGCAGATAATTAAAGATGTAGGGTGATATATGATTTCACAGCACTTATAACTGCTTAATCTTAATCTTATTACGATTTTATTTACAAAATATAATATTTATACACTGGTTATTGAACTCCCACAAAGAATTTTTAAATACTTAATAGATGGCATTGTTATTCCTTTTCCATCCAATAATCTTAGAAAGGCAATTTGTTATTGGAATAATGAAATGTAGAGTGCTTAATCCTTCAGCAAGGCACTTTAATTAATTGTTTTAATTGATTCCATTTACTAGAGGGAAGAAAAGATATACAACTTGTCATACTTACTTGGCTGCAGTGTTTTGACCACTTTCTAAAATTCAGTTTCATTCAGGACAGAGGGAGCTTGCCACTAACTAAATAGAAAATTGAGTTGCACCCCCTATATTAATTTCCAGGTGGGTCACCATGTGCATGATCAGGCTTGTGTATCATTACAATCAAGTGTCAGTTGAAAGCTTGGGAGCCTGGGAGGCACACAGAAGTAAGCCTGTTTCCTGCGTAGTCTATAAGTGAGCTTCTAGCTGTAGGAACATCTTTGGAAAGGGTCTCCCCTGCTAATCTAAGTAACCAAACCGGTTCATATTGGAAGAGGTGGTCCCTCAGATAGTCAAGCCCTAAACCATTTAGGCCTGTCCTTCCGCCCCAGCTAGCTGCCTCCTTCAGCCTTCAATAAGGTACTATGGGAAGTTCCTTGCCACGCCCCCTATCGTTGCCAAGAAGTTCTTGCCTTGCCTTGTCTTGCTGCTGTCAAGCCAAATCCAGACCCTTGCTAATCTGCCTTCCTGCAGACCTGTCTAGTCCAGTCCAAACCCCAGTGTGCCTTAGTTAGACTTTGTCCTATATTTCTAGTCTTGCCATATTTTCAAACTTTGACAATATGGCAAGACTAGAAACATATGACCAATTGGCAGCAGGGCAAGGTCTGGGTCAAGGTTCCCTTTGACAGTCAATATTTGCAGGCAGGACCCAATTGGGTGGACCGGGGGCAGGGTTTGCAGGCAGAAGCCAATTGGGTGGACCGGGGGCGGGGTTTGCAGGTGGGAACCAATCGCACGGACAGGGGGCAGGGTTTGCAGGCAGGAGCCAATCACGTAGACTGGGGGCGGGGTTTGCAGGCAGGAGCCAATCACGTAGACTGGGGGTGGGGTTTGCAGGCGGGAGCCAATCACGTGGACTGGGGGCGGGGTTTGCAGGCAGGAGCCAATTGGGTGGACCGGGGGCGGGGTTTGCTGGCAGGAGCCAATCACACAGATGGGGGCGGGGTTTGCAGGCAGGATCCAATCGCACGGACCAGGGGGCGGAGTTTGCAGGCGGGAGCCAATCACGCGGATCGGGGGGGCGGGGACCCCTGTCCCGTTTTTTCCATCCCAATGTCCCGTTTTTGTCTCAAGGAAATATGGTCAGCCTAAGTTTGATCCTATTGGTCCTGAGGAATTGGAGCGGTTGGGAATGGAGGCACTGTTTTGCGGTGGTTCTCCTTTTCCCTCTAGTGCCAGTTCCAGTCAGTGATGGAGTGGGGAGAGTGGTCTAGTCCTAGACCCCTGCTTTGTGTGGTACTTTAGGTCTTCCACCTCTCATTTTTAACACCTACATGAATCCACTAGGGAGGTCATCTGTTGGCACAAGATGCAGTATTGTCAGTATGCTGATGATACTCAATTGTATATCTGTACAAGTGAAGCTGTCAAGGTTCTTCCCAGAGAATTGGGAAAAACAAATTTTGGTTCAACCGTACCAAGTTGCTGTGAATTTTGCACCCCATAGGTCCTGGAACTGGAGAGATATCATCTTTGACTCTGGGTGGGTGTACAGAACCAGGGAGATGACCTGAAGAAAAATAGGCAAGAACTCTTATATAAGCAAAGAGGGCTGAAACATTCCTTAAGTCCTGGGAAACAAGATAGTATTTTAAGAGACTTAGGCAGGCTCATCCCTGATTCATTGGGATATAAGAGGAAGGGGATGTAACACACAATCAGACTTGCAAGATTCTGTTTTATAGCTTATGTAAATAAAGTATAGTTCTAATATTCCAGTGGAATCTGTTTCCTGATCTGGTTTACTTTGAAGTGTTGACAGTAGGTTGCACTACTTCACTCAGATTCAGTGTACAGTTTGGGGGTTTTCCTGGTTGAAGAGCAGGTGGTGGCTGTGACCAAGTGGGCCTTTGCACAACATATATTGTGCACTGTTGGTGAAGTATGACTGAATCAAAAACAAATTGAAAATTGCATGATTAAATGGATGCAGAATTTGAATGCAGTAATAGAGATTCAAGAAGGGGCGCGATGGCTCAGTGGTTAAGATGCCAGGCTTGTTGATCGGAAGGTTGGCAGTTTGAGACCCGCGTGCCGCATGACAGAGTGAGCTCCCACACTCGCCCCAGCTCTTGCCAACCTAGCAATTCGAAAGCATGCAAATGCAAGTAGATAAATAGGTATCACTTCGGTGGGATGGTAACAGCATTCCGCACACGTCATGCTGGCCGTCTTCGGACAGAGCTGGCTCTTCGGCTAAGAAACGGAGATGAGCACCGGCCCCTAGAGTCAGACATGACTGTGCAGGGGAAAACCTTTACTTTAATAGAGATTCAACAATTGGACTTTCAATGAAAGAATAATATTACATTTATTCCAAATATCATACTTACAGAAAATTGGTCCAAGATGTTGGTATATTACTCATCCAATCTTTGTGTTTTTCTATGTACACACTTTATATTTCAATTTTATGGGATACTTAAAGTAGAAGAGATTCTCAGTTTTGACTCAATCTATTGTATTGTATTTTATTTGGTGATTTATACTGAGTTGACCATCACTCTTGATATTTATTTCTCCTTAAAGTTTAATAGTGATTTTTGTCATTTAAGGTGATAAACATATAATTCTCTCTAAAAAGTTTAATAAAACATGTTGTAAAAAAAGGACTGTGTTCTGGAGAAATCATCTTGAAAAAAGTCCATTTACCTGGTTGCTAAAAGTTAACATGTACTTGATGGCACATAATCAGTCAATCAATCAATGTTTGTAGTAGAAGCAGTAGAGCAGAGCTTTCCAAACTTTCATGTTGGTGACACACTTTTTAGACATGCATCATCAACCGCCCAGAGTCTACCACGGTAGAGATGGGCGGGGATAAATCCAAATCATCATCATCATCATCATCATTTCGCGACACACTCTTACAGCAGGGCATAATTTCACGACACACTCTTACAGCAGGGCACAAGGCAGGCACTAGGACCTGCGCAGAATCACAGCAGGTTTGGAGGCAGCAAGGCACAAGGCAGGCACTAGGACCTGCGCAGAATCCTGGCAGGGGTTGGAGGCAGCAGCAGCAGCCGCGACACACCCAGACAATGCAGCCGACACACTAACGTGTCCCAACACACAGTTTGTAAAGCTCTGCAGTAGAGATAAAATGTCAACATATTTTCACAATGCAATGCACAAGGTAACCATACTCAATCCAATTAAAGTTGTCATGCAACAGTATTTATATACTGTAAAGATAAAAAAACAGCACTAACTTTTATGAATCAGGTTTAAAAAGCAATTCTCCTTCAAGCTGAGCTCTATTCCTAGTGTTTTTATGGAAACATCTGTACAATTTTCTTGACAGCAGTACAGAAGTGGTTTGCCAATACTTTTTTTCAGATGCTTTTTGTCCTGCTAACCTAGTCTTCAACCTTGGTATTTCCTGAATGTCTTCCATTGAAATACTCTCCTTGCTAGCTTCAGAGCTCAGACATGGTGGCCCACCTGTTGCTAGCTGCTGAGACATATCAGGATTACTTGATATTATTAAATGATATTAGAAGATATGAAAATATTTAAACCAAGCAACCGAACAATAGAGGTTAACAGTTGGGGGACAGAAAGCAAAAGCAAAGGAGAACACTGTTACCTAGAAAGAGCATATCTCAGCACCTATTCTCTAGCCTCCATAAGATAAAATATAATAATGTTTTAAAAACAGCAGGAAAAGTTCTGTAACACATATTTTACAAAACTGCTTCTGAAAGGAGGCTAGGGAAGAAGACAACATGCTGGCCTAAATTCTGGAAATGAAAGTCTAATACAAGTGGAGAGTAGCCGATTAGGGAAGGCTGTTCTTGGAAGATGTTGCATGAATCCAGAGCACTCTAGCAGACTTCCTTGTAAGCTATGTTGACTCGGAATCCTGGTTTATTTTATCAATGTAATTAACTGGATCTGATAAGGCCACCCAACTCCAAGACTCTGAGTGGCATACAATAAGTCCAATACATATGTTAAAAGTGAGAGCCAGGTTGGTTTAGTGGTTAGGACATCAGGCTAGAAAGTGGGGGATTGTAAATTCTAGTCCCACTTTATGCACAAAGCCACCTGGATGACTTTGGGCCAGGGATTCCCTCTCAGCCCTAGGAAGAAGGCAATGGCAAGCCACTTCTGAAAATGCTACCAAGAAAATTGTGTGGACTTGTCCAGGCAGTTGCTGGGATTCAAGACTGAGTTGAAGGCACACATACATGTTAAAACACAAGTAAAGCCCACATGACTGCCCAGTGCAAAACAACACTCCCCAACATGAAAGAAAAATCAACAGGGGCTCCACAGACACTGTAAAGCCTGGGAACTGAACCACATCTTAAGAGACTTCCAGAAACCAAGGAGAGTAGAAGTCATGTGAATCTCCAGGGGAGATGCTGTTCCAGAGGGCAGGGGTTGCGACAGAGAAGGCACATTTCCTCAGTCTTATAAGATGACCAAATTTACATTATGGAACCTGGAGTGCACCCACTCTGTCTGAATGCACCGGATGGGCAGAAACAACTGGAAATTGGCAGTCCCTCAAATAACTAGGCTTTATGTCATTAAGCACATTTTAAAGACATCAAATTGGGGAAGGCTGTTCTTTTGAAAAGAATTGTGTTCCTAGAAATTCAATAGGAAATTGAATTAGAGCCTTGCTTCTCTATTTGTAGCCATAAGGGAAATTCTTTTCAATAAGAAATCTGAGAAATACACAAAGTACAGCATATGGCACATGGGATGGAGGTTATAGAAATAAAACATATTATACACTCCTTTTTCAGTTTTTATCCCAGCTTTCAACCAAGAGTTCTTTGTTACATGTGAAAAATTATCAAGACCTACTTGTGCTTCATGTGTTAATTTCAGAATTTAATGTCAACACTGAACAAGTTGGCATTTATGGAAAAAGAAAGAAAGGTGCTTGTTAATTACTCTTCCTCTCAACTTAATTAACATTAAAAAGCCCTTAGGTGTTCCACCCAGTACACATTTAAACAGCTGTCCTTTTGGGTGAAATGGAAGCAAGGGAGAAGTAAGCTTCAATAAAACCAATGGACTATGACTTTTCTGAGTAGAGCTATAATGAAATGTTACTGCTGTAATATTCAGCTAAATAAAGTCTGGTGGGATGTATAGGCCAGCTGCAACACCAGCTGTGGATGGGATCAGGAGCTTCACACAATGCTACTGCTGAGTAAATACCTAGTAGTAGATAACATTTGTGTACCTCTTCCAGTTCCCATGAAGTTAGGGTTGGGGTTAAGGGTTAAGGTTGCGGTTTTTGTTATTCTGAGAGCAAAAGCTGATAATCTTAGTGTAAAATGAGTGGCAGTAATTGGTTCATAACTGGCATCACAAAACACCATTAGTCATTAGCTAACTAGCTTTGGGATTATATGGTACCCTGATATGAACGTTGCTATCTGCACTAATGCATTTTTTTCAAACATGCTAATTTCAGTTAAGGAGTCAAAGATGCATCTTTGTATTATCACAGAACTATTAGCTGATGCTTCCCAGAAGAAGTACCCTTCATGCTTGTAAAATACCCACTGTTCATTCTTATATTCATCTTTTATCATTGTTCTGTCTTTAGTTGGGGGTCCAATGCAACATTTTAATCATGTGCAAGAAGTGTAAAGGAAAGGAGAATAGAAAGTTATATTTAATGAGCAAATATCCACTTCCCTCACATTACATGTAGCTTGTTTTATCTAAATGAATACATTTTAAAATGCCTTTTACCCTAAAATAAGCACTTTAAAATTAATTTTATTTGTTTTTTCTTGAATCAAGGAAACAACAACAACAACAACAACAACAGAAGAGTGTTTCAGAAGTGAACAGCTTTTCAATCTATCCCTTCACCATGGTCAGGTCACTTCACCTCTGAATTTACATTGATGAAATTCCTCAAGCTTTCCTACCTTCTATCATTGCAAGCTTGCTGACTCTCACAATTTTGTTGTACTATAGTTAAGGATTTCTGAACATCCCCATGTGGATTTCTCCAGTCTTACTGCAATTCTTTTTTGATTCCTCTAGAAGTTCTTACATACATATTTCGTCTGAGAAAAACTGCCATATCAATGTCCTGTTTTACTTCCAGAGAAATTTCAGGGTGAATTCATTTCTGCAAATCCTTCAGGTTTTTTTTTTTTAAATCTCTGGTTATAAATTCATTATTGGCTGAAGATAGAATAATGCAAGTATAATAAAAGCAAATACTGAAAACTGTCCAGTTGTAAACTATAGAGGCAGGAGAGACTGCTTTTCATTTTCATTCAACTGTCATAAAGCAATGGATCTAAGCATAAACTTATCAGAAAGATACTTAAAGGGTAAATTAACTTGATGGCACCTTGGATTAACATAACAGTGGTTAATCTTTTAGGAACAAACTCTGGGGTCTAGTTTCAAAACTTCTGCAACATTCAATTATAATAGCTCATATTTATCCTATGTATCATCTAACAGTTAACCATGCTTAAATTAACATTATGATTTTGTAATGAATTTATCCAGGGGAGTAATTGCACAAAGAGCCCTTTCAGATATTAGTACTATTTCAGAGAGTGAAATGATTCATCAATCAGACAGATGTAAAAGGATGCAAGTAATTTTAAAACAACACTTTTCTAATAAAAGGCAGGAACCCAACAATGCAATTGGGTTCCTGATGGATCAGATTTGTTAAATCTAGTGTCTAAGTAAGTCATAAAAATGATGGCCTTTCATTATTGCTGGTCCCTATCATCTGGTATAATGCCAGTATATATGTACAGTATATGCCAGTATATATGGAGATCCTACTTAGCCATCAGGGATACCTTCCATGATTCTGACTAATCCTTGTAAAATGTCATCTAAAGTAGTGTTCATTATAACATGACTGAACACGTATTTTGAAACATTTCTGTAGTGTTTCCATCTACAACAAATCAAATGCCAAGATTTTTTTTAAAGTACTCAATAGACATCTAAAGTGTAACAACCTAGTGCATGGTTTATTTTGAGGGGGGATTTGCAAGGGTCAAGCATTCTTATAAAAGAAGAATTTCAATATGAGAAGCAGTGACAAATAAGGCAAAATGATAGGTGGTAATGCAAATTACTGCTATGTTCTTGATAAAGACATGAATTTAAAACAAAAGCAATCTATATAATTCTCAAAAACTCTAACCAAGATAAGGAAAAGACCTTTTAAACAAATTTCCATGACTTTGAAACACCCCTCCCTCTTTTCTGGCAATTTTATTGTAAAAAAGTTTTTACTCCATTGAAAAATTATTATAAAATTATTTGTAAGAATTAGAAATTATTATATAAAAATTCATCATAATTTGCAGAACCCCATGACAGGCATCACACACAGATGTCCTTTGAAGTGGGAGGAAGTTATTTATTTATTTATTTATTTATTTATTTATTTATTTATCATATTTATATCCCACCCATCTCCCCTGCAAGGAGGGACCCTGGGCAGTTGAACCCCTTCCCCTTTTAGGTTGTAAAACTGGGGATTGTTTGATCTCCATGGACAACAGACCAATGTCCCTGTGCCCTAATCCATTCACATATTCTTTTGCAGTTGAGAAACTATGAGTGCATCTGCTTACTTGCAAGGAAATACACGTCTCAGTCCAAGCAGAATAAGGTGAGTCGATGCCTGCATCTGAATCCATATCCCAAGGTAGTTGACATTCACCGGCGCTTCTCTGCATTTCATAAAAGGGGCATCCAGATATGCAACTTGATTCCTGTTTTGCTGCTGCACATTACTGAGTGCAGCTGGTACAAATAAAAAGTGCATAAAACAGTGGAGGAAGAGGATTTTTCATAATCTCGTGTCTAGTCCCTATAACGAGATGACAACTAAGACTTGTGAAAATTCAGCACCGTGCTGGTTAAACTCAGAGCACTGCCTATTGTGAAATCATACCTTGCAATCTTAGGGATGTATCATCACAAAGCTAAGATGACTTAATATAAAAGAGTGTCAGTTTAAGCACTCAGCACCTTGAGTAAAAGAATAATGAAAATACAAGCCACATGTTGCATACTGGGAGCTCATCCTCACATATTGGAAGGCTTGGTAGTTGCTCGGAAGTGGAAGAAAAGCAGTATCGTGGTTAGAACCTGGGACTGGTGTTCATTAGGATTCAGATTATTAAGGGATTTCCCTTAAAATGTATGATCCAATGAATTCAACATTTGCTTGATCCATGTAGATATACTGTATCCTGATCACAGATTTTACCTTTTCTCTTAAAGAATCGAGATGGTTAGGCTGGAAAATCCTTAAAATGATCAAATGAAAACCAATGAGAAAAAAATCCCTCTTTTCAGGCATTACTATTTGAAAAGGAATACTGTAGAAAGTTTTTGCCTTGCTGATGAAGCATAGTTTTAATCAAAGAGAATATTTGTAGCTCAGGGTTGAACTGTGGAGTCCTTGGTGCTCTCTGAGTCTTGTTGTTTTCTTGCAGAGGTTTCATTGCCAGACTAGCACAGTTCCCCCACTCTGCTGGAGGGAAGATCTCTAAATGCATTGTCTTCTCTGGGTTCTGGCACTTTGTTCTATTAGTTCAAAGATCTGGGGAAACCCACATGCATGGAAGTTTCCATCACTTGAGCAAAGGAAGATCATTTCAGTGATTTCTCCTCCAACCAGTCTTTGTTAAGTTAATCTCCTGGAGGTAATTGGGAATCAGAGAAGTAATGGAAAGTTATCCATAGCTGTACAGTCAGGAAGGGAGTTAGCTCAGCCTCAGGAAGGAAGTGAGGGAAGGAAGGAAAGTGTTGGGGGGAGGTATCAAGACAGATAAAGGGAGAGAAAAGAAAGACGGTGGGCGGGGGAAATAAGAGCAAGAGAAGGAGAGAGGGAGATAGAGAACAATACCACTAGCATGGGAGGCTGTCTTCTGCTCCTAAGGAGTCTCAAGCAAATAGAATTAAAGCAGCTGGAGGGGTTGTGCTGAAGTTCGCAAAATACAGGACCGACATCCACTTTTTGCCTTGCAGAATTTGCTGTATTTATAGCAATAAACAGTGGCTTGATAGGATCTTTGTCACTACATTGTCATTCAACGCTTGCTTCATTCCCCACCCTTTCAAATAATTATTCAATATTCCATGACTGCTTTCAGCTTTGGCACCTACTTTGGATTTGGGCTGTATTCACCCCTGGCATGCAGCTCATTGATATGCAGGAGTGAATGGGTCCCATAGGCAGAAAAGAGTTCCCTACTCATGATTTATCTTCTCTTGCTTAATATATAGATGGCCGAGGCTGGGGATAGCTATGCATCATTGAGGACAGGATTGGAAGTGAAGCCCTGCAGGCCCTTTTTATCTGGCTTGTTCCTTTATATTTCCCATACAGCTCATTAGCATTTATCAGTTTCACAATGCATATCTCCAAGGTAGCCTCCTTGCCTGGCACATACCCCTCACTTCAACGTATGCTCAGCTCTATATATGATGAAGGAAGCCATCTTGCCTAAACTAAGCACCCCGAGTCTGCTCAGGGCTCAGAAGGGATTTATCTGGGAAGCCCACGCCTTGTCAACTTGAGCAAAGTTGAAATATAAAAATATGGTGAAATATATTTGGAGTGAAAGGGACAAAGGCTTTTAATTCTACACAATTTGATCAGGGGTGTTTTCCCCCAAAGCTGCAAATAACAGTGGATATTTTCTTCCTTACATTTTGTCAAGTCAAGCCATGCCTTCTGCATTCACTGCAACTCTCTCAGAGTCCCAAATGGGCATTATATCAATACCAAAGACTCCAATATGTACCTAAATCTCATAGTGGAGCAAGAGGATGTTGGAATCTTCCTGCAGCCAGCATACAAATGGACTTCGGTGGTGTTCAGGGAAACCCTGAATGGAACTGCTAACCTGAGCAACTCCAGTAAATCATATGTTATCCACTTCCTTTCCGACTTACATCAAACTGTGCAGCTGCATTCCTGGTAATAAACTGCTCTGTATTCTGTTCTAGTTCTCAGTATGGCAACCAGAAATGATGATATATTCAATAACATGTTCCTAGGTATCCTCCAAATTCTCTGTTCTACCTAATGTTATTTTATTCCCCATTCTTTAAAATTTAATAAAGAAATCTCAGTTAGCACCTGATTGGCCTTACCTGCGCTTAGAATCTAAGCAGTCAGGCCTGATTAGTATTGAATGAGAGACCTTCAGGGAATACCAGGAATATAGGCTAGATGGAAAGTTTTTTTTTAAAAAAAGACCAGAAGGGGTAATGGCTAACCACACTTTTGCCAACCCTTCTGTAAGTTTGCATCAATAAAGTCACCAGGAGTCAAGCTTGGGTCGAACAAGATTTGACCTTACTTTTTTAAAAATGGGAAGATAGCATGTTGCAAAGCATAGATTATGCTTAGGATAACCTGCATTTTCAACAATGCCTTTGGATCCGATGGTGGGTGGTTTCACTCCAATGTTTTGTTTGCCTCCTGGTAAATGGGCGTTTTGTGGCTGGCTACCAGACTCATTTACTTCCAGGACTGCAAGAAAACAACAAGGCTCAGAGAGCACCAAGGACTCCACACTTCCAGGACTGGAAGCAGTTATTCCAAGAAAAGAAAATTCAAGAGCTTTGGTTAACAGTAATAATTATAAGGAAAGTAAAAATTACAGTACAAGACTTCCAGCATGTATATGCAACTTTAGGATGGCAGAACTCTTGCCTACTTTTCCCCATTTTTTTTTATGAATTGGGTGGGATTTGTTTATTTAAATTCATGCCTGCCTGCTTCACTTGTGAAGGAGGGGCAGTTTGCAGCTGTTCATTGTTTTGATAGCTATCAGACCTTTTATCAGTGGGAAATAAAATCACTGACTCTCTCTCATTTTGTGAGAGAGTCCTTAAAATTCCATTTGGACCTACTGGCCCAAAAGGTTTGGGATCCTTGAACTCAGCCTTAAAAACAATAAGCTTTTCTCCTGTCCTGTCTGAAGAATGCCGGGATCTATCTTTCAAATTTTACAAGCTAGGAGTGGAGTGGTGAAAATCAAGTGGGATTTTCATCTTACCATTAGCAAAGGCTAGGAAACAAGAGCAACTATAATAATTATATGAAGCAATATAGTCACTGTGGCTATATTACTGGCACTCTAGTTCATGTTGGCATGAGGGACCGGTTTCGTGGAAGACAATTTTTCCACAGACCGGGGGGGGGGGGCATGGTTTGCAGGCGGGAGCCAATCGTGTGGACCGTGGGCGGGGTTTGCAGGCGGGAGTCAATCGTGAAGACCGGGGGCAGGGTTTGCAGGCAGGAGCCAATCACACGGCCCGGGGGGTGGGGTTCAGAGAACAGCATGGCAGCCCAGTTCCTAACAGGCCATGGACCGGTACCGGTCTGTGGCCCAGGGGTTGGGACCCCAGTTAATATAAAATTTTTGGAAACATATATATCAGAGATGGGGCAAATGTCCCATCGTCTCTTTCATTTCTACAAAAGAAGGGCAAGGTGATATTTTACAATTTGGGAAAACTGAAATAATAAGTTATTTTCTACTGGAGTAAGGGTCTCACCTGCCTCCCTTCTCACTGGAGCTTGGTGGTGTTCCTGAGAAAAGGTGTGATAATGGTACACCATTGATAACAAGTGAACCCTCCCAGTAAACAGAAAATATAACCTTACCACCTTGTATTTAAACCTTTGCCCTGCTTCAAACTTTGCTCTCCCAGATTGACTTGATCATCTCACCCATAAAATACTAAACAGCAACTTAGGCCAATAATTTAGCCCAGCACTAATTCCTAAATGTTTAAAGACAGATACACACATTAACTTTAAGCACAATGCTTCCACCATCTTGCCCTTTTTTACACCTCCCCCCACCCCACCTGAAGCTGCTGTGTGGAACTGTTTTACCATTCCATAATGTTTTTGTTTTTGTTTTGTATCCCTTGGTTGAAACAAAGATACCATTAAATTCAGTTGGTGGTTGAATTCAGTGCTGATCAATGGAACAAACTTGGCACTTACTGCTAGACAAAGCAGTGTCTTTAAGGGATTGCAAGCAGAAGAACAATCTAAGATATCTGCTGCTGTGGCTGATGAGTCAGGCCTCCTGCTGACTCTGATCTCTCTTAGAAAGCCTGGTCATGACTCATTGTGATGTGAGTAACCCAAATGTAGTGTTTTTGTGCAACAGATCACCACTCACTCCCACATCACTGGGAATAAATAAACTCCCCGTTGGGGGAGTTGGGCGGTCATATAAATTTAACTAATAAATAAATAAAAATGTGGCTGTAGTTTACAGACATTTGTTAGCAAAGCAATTCTGAAATCTTTTTTCTCTTACCTCTTACTTTTAAATGAAATTATTATTGTTATTGTTATTAATCACCCCACTCCAAATGTTACCAAACATATACTTAGAAACTTCTCATTACAGCACAAAGCAATCTAACTGAAAAGCAAGCAATTACTCTATAATACAATCATCCTTTAAATCCATGGAAGTCAAAGGATGCTAGTGAACATTTTTGGTATTGCTTCTGCATGTCTGTCTCTGTTTCCAGTTTTATGGCCTTAAAGTTTCTCAGGTATCATTTTATAATTTTGTGATAGTGATCATATACATTTTATCGGATGCAATATCTCAGACAAAGAAAAAGTAGAGATAGAGAGAGATGAGAGAGAGAGAGATGGATGGATAGATGGAGGGATGGATGGATGATAGATAGATAGATAGATAGATAGATAGATAGATAGATAGACAGACAGACAGACAGACAGACAGACAGATAGATGATAGATAGATAGATAGATAGATAGATAGATAGATAGATAGATAGATAATAGATAGATAGAGTAGAGGTAGAGGTAGAGGTAGAGGTAGAGGTAGAGGTAGAGGTAGAGGTAGAGGTAGAGGTAGAGGTAGAGGTAGAGGTAGAGGTAGAGGTAGAGATGGATAGATGATAGATGATAGATGATAGATGGAGACAGATGAGAGAGAGAGAAAGAGAGATTGATTTGTGGACAGAGTTTAGGGCTGTTTGGCAAACATGGAAACACTGAAACATATCCTGGAAACAACTTTCTTTTCTACTGTATTTCCATAATGTTGCTTTCATCTCATTCCCAGCCCATGAGTGAGATAGATTTAAGTTTTCCTTAGCTGTATTGGCATTAAACTCATATTTTCCCTCTTACTCTGACATCAAGGAAAGTCTCAAGGTAACTAAAGTGTTTTAGACTTTGTCATCCATTACTAGGAAGGATGTCGGGTAACCAACAGTGATTGGGAACAGAAGCAATAGGGGAGAATAGCAATTGGTGAGGCAGGATAGGAGTTGGCAATGGAGGCAGATAATCTCATACCAATAGTTTTCTGCTATCAAGGATAGATAGATAATAGCTATTGTTGAATAATGACAAGGAACTCCTTAAGAGTTTGGGGTTGTTGGATAATGTTTCCAGGATATGTTTGTGGTATGGGGACATGGTTTTAGGAACTTTCTGGTACCACAGTGAGGAGTACCAAAAGTACTTTGACTGAGCCAGTATATTCACTTCCAGAAATGCTTCCAACATTAATAGAAATTAAAATGGATCTCACATCTGAATCAGTGCAACGGTTAAAGGAAGTCAGCCTCTCATATCAAAGGCAAATTTGTTTAAATGTGCATGTAGGTGGTAGAGCTATGCACTGATACAGCTACTCCAGTAGTAATTTATTGGTCAATATGTGTCCAGATGTTTAGACAAGGATCTTTCTTAGCAAATGCTGGGAACTGCTGAGGATGGAAGTAGGAAACATTCCCTCTCCCTCTCCCTCTCTCTCTCTCTCTCAAACACACACACTTAACTATCAAGTTGCTGCCCTATTATGACATTGGATTTTACCTACAATGAAATGTTGAAGCAATGTTGAAGTTTCTATTTGGGCAAAAATATCAGAGGAATTTAGTAGAATCTCTATCTATCATCTATCTATCTATCTATCTATCTATCTATCTATCTATCTATCTATCTGATAGATAGATGATAGATAGATAGATAGATAGATAGATAGATAGATAGATAGCTGAGGTGGCTGACATTGGGAAATCCTACCAGTGGCTGGAAAGGGCTGGACTAAAAGACAGCACTGAGGCACTGATCATAGCAGCAAAAGAACAGGCACTAAGCACCAGATCCATAGATGCAGGGGTCTACCACACTAGACAGGACTTGAGGTGCAGACTGTGCAGAGAGACCTCAGAGACAGTCTAACACATAGTGGCAGGGTATAAGATGCAGGCAGGAACAGCATACACAACCAAGTAGCTGGCATTGTGTACAGGAACATCTGCACATTGTATGGGCTAGACCCTCCGAAGTCCAGATGGGAGATTCCACAGAAGGTTGTGGAGAATAACAAGGCTAAGATCCTGTGGGACTTCTAGATCCAGATGGATAGGCAGGTACTGGCCAATCAACCAGACATCGTTGTAGTAGACAAGGACCAGAAGATGTGATAGCTGATAAATGTAGCGGTGCCAAGTGACAGCAACATCAGGAAGAAGGAGTATGAGAAGCTGGAGAAGTACCAGGACCTGAAGGAGGAACTAGAGAGGATGTGGAAAATGAAGGCAAAGTGGTCCCAGTGGTGGTAGGAGCACTCAGGGCTGTGACTCCTAAGCTGGGAGAGTGGCTCCAACAGATCCCAGGAACAACATCTGATCTCTCCGTCCAAAAGAGTGTAGTGCTAAGAACAGCTAAGATATTGCCCAGAACCCTCAAACTCTCAGGCCTCTGACAGATGACCCAAGATTGAGGAAGACACATACCATCCATAGGGGTGAGAAGGGAATTTGTATATGTATATTTGTATATATATGTATAGTCTACATTTGGTCTCAGACTGGCATAAAGCACTTATTATTTCTTAAAAATTGTGTGCCAATAGTTGTAAGTTTCCTGTCATCTGCTTCTGGGAGGGGAAAAAATTAGTGTGCCTCTGAAAGCAAGAATGTCTCCAATTGATCTCCACTAAAGAAAGATTTACCTGAAGATTTATTACTGCTTTCTGCCTTGGCCTCCCTTGGGAATGCTCACAAATGATGCAGCAATCATGTTCCAGGAACACTGTACTTAAACATACTTCACTGGCTATTGGTATGCAGCTATTTTTTTATTATTATTATTTGCGGAAGGAAGGAAGGAAGAGAGAGAGAGAGATTACTCACCAGGTAAAAAAGCCCACCATACTGTTTCTGAGAAGTGGTGAATGTTTAATAAAAAACATACCTCTTCATTTCTTTTCTGTTCTGAGAGAGGAAGGACCTTTATTTGGTTTCTAAAAATGCATCAGACGTCACACAAACATATATTCCTGGAATGACTTCAACATACAATGGGTGTGCACACCAAATTACAAGTAAGCCATTTGGAAGACTTATAAATTTTGATTCGGTGTGGTTAAGAAACTTACTCAGTTGACTGGATTAGGCACTTAGATGGTCACTGATATTGCCCTGGAGGCCCATTCCCTTTAGATATGGTGCTGTTTAGTTACTGGAATAACACAATTAATTACTTATAGGAAACTCAGCCCCATTACAACCCTCACAAGATTAAAAAAGAGAGAGAGTGTGTGTATTCCGGAGAGACACCCCAAGTTGTAAAGCCTGATCCAATTGCTGATAACAGTAGTTTGGAAAGCAACTAAGGAACTGGGAAGCATCATAACTGAAGGGAACACAAGGTCAGCTACATAAACCATACAGCTTTTATTTTCCTTAATGCTGTAGCAGGCCACCTCCATGTGTTTCCAGGATTCAGATATATTACAATTACTGTATATGAGTTTGCACTATATAGAAGTAACTATCCTCCCACTTTGGAGGATAGCAAATTTAATTCCAAAAAAGGGTTTGGGAGTGAACAAGGGCACAAACATAGTCCCGTTTTCAGTGTCATTTCCAGGGATTAGATTGCAGCTGCAGAGAGCTTTCAAGGTAAAGACTAGCACTTTAAATTGTACTAGAAAGCCAACTGGTAGCCAGCACAGATCTTTCAGTGCAGGTGTCATATGATCCTTGAACCTTAAGTCTTACTGGAGTATGACTGGCTCAGGAAGGTTGCCGTTGGCTGTAATTGTCCAAACATGCTCCTTGCCACAACTATCACCTGCAAATCTAGCAATGCTAGAGATCAAGGAGCACTCCCAAACTGTGAACTTGCTCCTCCTTGGAGAATGCAACTGCCATCCAGAACAAGTTTCACCTCAATACCAGATTTTTCTTAGCATTTGTCTTGCCTGGATTTAATTTCAGCTTGTTTTCCCTCATCCAGCCATTTGAGATTAGGTGACATTCAAGGTACTGAATTGCCTTCTTAGAATTATAAGACAGGGAACAATAGAGGTGTGTGTCATCAATGTACTGATGGTCCCCACTCCAAAGCTCCAAATGACCTCCCCCAGGAGTTTCATGGAGAGAAAACAGAATCCTGTGGAACATCATAAGTCAACCTAGATGCCACATAGTAGCCTTCCAGCCTATCTTTCTGAGCATAATCCAACCAGAACTATTACAAAGAGGCACACCCTACTAGATGGTCCAGGAGGATACCATGGTTGATGGAAATGAAAACTGCTAAAAGGATCAAGAATTCTCAAACAGGGTTGCACAGCAGCATCTGGGGGAGGAAGGGGGGGAAGGGGGATTGGATTGCCCCTTGTCTAAATGCATCATGATATTCCATGTATGGAATAAAAAGGGAAAAGCTTGAAGTGTGATATTATTGAGTTCCTGTGGATGCTGCTGGATCTGCACTTCTTCCAACTAGTTTCTGGTATACAGCCTCTACCAAGGAGATCAAAGCAGTCTCGGTATCATATCCTAGACAAAATTGTGATAGAAATGGAAGCTTCTCTGGAAGAATCTCTATTTAGCAGGATTCTGAGAAATGTGTACTAATTTAGCCACCCAACACTCCTTGAAGAATTAGGCTAGGGAAAAATTATAGGGAGAATCTAAGGAAGACATGAGGCGTAAGCCTTTCCTAGCCACTGGTGATCTAGCAAATATTCCAGGATTCCAGTTGCTGATGACATTTGCCCTGCTTATTCAGCTAGTTTGTAATGCTCACCATTATGCTAAAATTAAACATTACAAGCACCCATGGATTTTGCACTAAGAAAAATTATTATCAGCGGTGCACTATAGAAAAGCACTTCCATTCTCCTATTTATTCCATGAGGACCTTCTGCCATTCCACTTTGAGCATCTTTTATTTCCAGGGACTCAGTACACCAAGATTTCGATTTTCTGTATTCATATCCTGATTCTTAATGCCTTTTGAACTAATCCTTGTTGTATTCCCTCTGTTCTTGTTGCCAGGGCACCACTAAAAAGTAATTTGATATTATCTGGTTTAGTGGAGTTAATAAAATAGTTTAAATCTCCAGAAAAACTTGACCTCAGACAAAACCAGCATGCATTTATACTCTACCTTTCAATAAAATAGACCCAGGACTTTTAAAATAAACAGTTAGAAAAAAATAACAACAAACAATATCATGCCATCTTGAACTCAACTAACACACACTGTCTCTCTCTCTCTCTATCTCTCTCACACACAAAATTAAATGAAAGTACAACCTGACACACAGAGCAGCCAAAAAGACAAATAACAAATAGCCCAGTACCATTTTAAATAAAAATCCAACCATGGGTCTCCACGAAGCAGATTTGATATTGTGGAAGGTAACTCCTTGTAGATCAGGGGTAGTTCAAGAGGACCCATCACCTGAGGCTTGTCCTTATCACACGTGACCTGCTCCCTCTGGGCTGCCTTTCTCCTCACCTCCTTAGGCTACTTTTGATGATAGTAAAAACTGCCTCTCTGGGGGCTCCAGAAAGTCAGGAAGAAACTTAAAGACTAAGGAAGATGACCTTGATGGAGATAGGCCATGGCTTAAGCAAAACAAGCAGAAAGTATGCAGAATCAGTTTGGAGAGACACCTCCCTAATTCACATGGATATAAGAAGGAGAGGAGGCACAGCAGTATCAGATTAGCAAGATTCTGTTATTATAGTCATTCTCCGTAAAAGTAGTCTTCGCCTTCCTGGTCTGGTTCACTTGGTGGGGCTGACAGAAGCCTGCTGTGTACTTGAGCTTCTTTTGTAATTTAATTCAATTTATTCATTTAGACACTACCTGACTCCAACTGACTCTGGGTATTGTACAATAAAACCAACAGAATACAATAAAAATAATTTTATAATGATTTTTAGCTGAGGAAGGAATCCTACAAGATACAATGTAATTCAAAGATGAGGATGAGGATTTTCTGAGTCAGCAAACTTTAGTGATTATAGTTCTTCAAGGCTGGATCACCTAAGCAACATTCCTTGGCTCCTTTCCTAACTGCAACCCCACTTAGACCCATGAACAAGGGCCATTTCCCCAAACAGCAAACCAGTTGTTAACACTGATAAATTTGGGAAGAAGGAGGACAGATGACAGCTTTCCTGTTCCTATATTAAATTAGTGCTGTACTGACCTATTCTCCAGAGAGCTGAGCCTCTTCATAAGAGTGGTTTAATTTGTCTGCACAAACATTTTATAGAGCATCTGAGGATTAACAACTCCACTCTTAAATTCACTGACTGACACAATTGCTCCTTACCCTATGGTACTAATATCCTTACAGGGGATTGTCACCTTGATGTGGTGGGGAGACTCAATAGCTTCTGACCTTGAGAACAATGTTGGTGGGAGCATGAGTTCTTGGTACAGCTTGCTAGTAAAGTCAATGCAGGAGAAATGTAGCTTGGAGTAATCTACAGTGGAGATGAGGGCAGGGGCTCTGCAGGTGTGAAGAAGGATAGCCAGTCTAGGAGAAGGAAATCCAAAATCACACATTGAAAAAGGCAATGGCAAACCATTTCTGTATTGTTACCAAGGAAATCATCTGGACAGAGCTAGATGTTTAGACAGGTTTGGGTACCAGATGATGAGAACCTCAGGTCAAAAGATACTTTTCTACTAACAGGGGAAGAAAGTTGATTTTTCATGAGAAAAACTGAAAGTGATGATCTGGCTAAACTAAAGAAACAAGAAAATCTGCTGCTGGTATTGAAGAAGCAGTTCTTTGTTTACAAGGACACACACAACTGGAAACTGGAATAAGAAAAGCATCAAGCAATGAAAACCTAAAATGGTCAAATTGGAAATGAAGGATACCAAATTGGATGTTGTAGAAAGAAGTGAACTTAGGTGGATTGGAAAGGGCCACTTTCAATCAGATAATTACATAATTCAAGGCATGAGCTCATACAAAGGAATGGTGTGGCAATATTCAAGAAGAATATACTAATCATATGCTCAGCTATAACTCAAAAAACATTAGGATCGTGTATATTAGAATTTTTGTATATCCAGTGAACACTGATGTTGTATATGCATGTGCACTTGTTATAGATACAGTGCTGATAGACAAGATGTTAAATACAGCAAGAAAGATAACAGCACTACTAATATGTGGTAAGAATGCAAAGGTAGGAGAAATGGAGGAACCTGGAATTACAGGAAGATTTGGACTGAGTAAACACAATAATGCAGGAGATAGGTTAATAGACTTTGTAAAGAGAATTTCATATTTACTGCAATCACCTGCTTCAAGCAATACAAATACAGATTCTACAGATGGACATCACCAGATGCGCAACATCAGAATCAAATCAACTACCTAATATACAGAAGATGAACTGCAATCCAGGTGCAAATTGTTTAACAGACTATGAATTATTGGTGTCAAATATAGGGGTTAAACTTAGAAAATTAAAAAGAGTAGGTATGTCAGCAAGATTTATCTTGGATGGTGTACAATCAAAGTATAAGCTCAGGTAAGGAATAGATTTTGTACACTCAACTGATGTAAAAGAGAACCTGATAAGTATAAAAGACTTTGTGAAGATATAGAAAAAAATATTCCCAAAATTTCAAAAAGGAAAAGTTCTAACTACAACTATCATGATAGTCAAAATTAGATGGAATATAGAAGTCTTAGGTACCAAGAAGAGCATATAACAATTGAGTGCAGCGTTCCAATATCAAGTAAAGAAGAACAAGGAAAGATATCTTAACCAAGAATGTCGACAAATAACAGAAAATAACAAGAAGCAGAAAGACAGATTTTTAAAAAAAGATAAATCACAAGAAAATTTACAATAAAGTAGGCACACTCAAAAGAATTGAAGAGATCGAATAGAAGCAAATGAATTTAAAGGAAGATGAATAGCTGTACTCAGATCCTTTACAAATGAAGTTATAAAATGACAAAAATGATTGCAGAAAGAAAATATATTCAGGAACTGACTACACTAGTAAGTGAGGCATAACAGTGGACATCTTTGCACTTGAGACAGCAGACAGTGAACATCTGCACTTGACGACAGCATAAGATACAGGGCAGGCTGCATGGCAAACACACCGCTTTGCCTTTCTACTTCATGTTGTTTGTCCCTTCAGACAGCTTCTACACTCCGCCTAATGGTAGGGTTGATCCATCTTCAAGTACCTAAAGAACAAATTCTCTCTCTCTCTCTCCCCACCCCCACACACATCACTGTGCAATGGGCATCTGTTCATCTTTTAGACTGGGGTCTTTGGGACATTTATGTGAATTCTACTTATTGTAGAGAAAGCTGCATAAGAAGTGTATTACAGATCGTTGCATTAAAAAATGTGTCTGTTCAGGAAAGTTGCCAACAAAACTGTATGTTAAGAAAAACAAATGCATCTTGTTTTATTTTTGCTTTTATATTGAAAGTGGGCAGAATAGATTTATGATTTGATCTATTCAAAACTGACACGGTCTAGATATAGAACAATTTGTTTATTTGTACTGGATCCTGGATAGTTATAAATAGGATCATGATGGTGAAATGATGGACACAGCCATTCATGCTGAAGGAAAGCTGATTCAAGAGTTTTGGGTTTAAAAGGATTTCAAACCATGGTGTTCTTTCTGAGTAACATACCTTCTTCCCATTGAAGCAATATTTTCTGAAATGTTTCACAAAACCTGGATTGTGCTTCTGCGATCTGAATTTATTGTGCATATCTCTGGCCTCAGCTTCTTGAAAGAGTACAATAAAAGTTAAAGAAGAACAATAGTTTTTTGATTTCATGAACATAGCTTTTTATAGGAGATTTTGAGTCAATAATATAGAGCATCTGCTTCGAGATGAATGTGGTGAGATTTTGCAGTAGAAATTGTGAGGCACCAAACCCTCCAGATTTACTCTCCTGGAACAGTATAGGATTCAGAGCAACCCCATTATATATTCATAATTATATAATAACACAAATAACATCCCTGTTTTTCAGAAGAGAAGAGAAGAGAATTAAAGGGTGCAGCAAAATGTCATAGGAAAAGATGAATTTATAAATGAGCCAAAATGGAGAGATTCTAGATAGGGGAAGCCATTTCTAAGAGCAAAATAGGAGCCACCCATGATCCACCTTGACAAGCTCCCTAGCCTTGGAAAGACACGTTGCTACACTATAAGTGGCGCTCCACTAACAGTGGTTTTTCAGCATGTGCTGCACATGCACAGCAGCCACTGTAACTGAGCAAAGTAAAGTGGTACCGAATAACAGTTCCATTTTAAGAAAGCAAAGCAAGATGCTGCTTCGTGGCTTCCCAGTTTTGCTTTGCAGGGATGCCTTAATCACAGCTTTGACAGTGCAAAGCACCTTGGGAGGCTGATGGAACAGAGAACTCTTTTCACTAAATCCTTCCATGTCTACCTGATATATCCACTTCCAAAATTTCTCCATCGAAAACTTCAGTGATATTTGAGAATACAAAACTATATCTGTACACATTATTCCTTTGTTTTTCTCAAATCTCTCTTGCCCATTCCTCTCCATTATCGAAAGCCAAATTAAACTATCTTGGATTATATTGACTATGTGTATATAAATCTGTTTCCATAACTAGATTGCTGTTCCTGGATTAGGCCATTAAAGGTGAATTTACTGCAGAGTTTTTGATAGTGGCCTTTGTCCAATGTAGATTGCTACTATTATTATTAATTATAATAATATTCTTCCTGGGAAATGATCAAAATGTAATAAAAGTATTTGTAATCTTTGTTCATACATTTGCATTCTCTCTATTGATCTATTTGCATCTGAAATGTGTAGGACTGAAAGGCTATGGAATTCAATATTATTTGGCATTTGGAGAATAAGCTTCCATGTGACAACCTAGAGGCAGAAATCTAATGAGAGCTACAAGACGTTGGGTGGTGCACATGTTTATGGGATCTGAAGAAAAGCTATAAAGACTAATCAATCATTCATAGAGACATGAGAGAGTGCTCATGAGAGTTGACAATAACTCTCTTCGTGTTGAGGAGATCCACAAACATACATCTTGAATGGGCTTTGAATTTAGTTGAATTTAGCATTTACTGATAGCTTAAAATGTATTTTTATTTTTTTTATATTTGGCTTTTGTTTTTAAATTTTGTTAGTTGCCTTGAGCATACACTAGAGCAGAAATGCAAGGTATAAATCAAATTATAATATTACAGTGGATCATTAAAGAACAATTACACCTACCATTGTGGAAAAGCTATGCTAGAAAATGCCTACTGCACCAATTCAGATTTTCCCACTTAAAATAATTATTGTTATTCTTGTACTTAGACCTGACTTTTGAACAATTAATAGGCATATGTGTTTTAGGAATCAAAATGAATTTCCTAAGCCCATTGTTTTGATGCTTCAACTGTATCTTGGGCTCTAATTACTACCTTTTATGATGTAAACATTTTTTCATAAGAAGTTGGCAGGCAAAATATTTGAGGAGATTCACTTAAAAAGGTTTTTCTCTGTTGATTTAGCAAGGACAAAGCCATGTCTTTTGTTGTTGTTGTTGTTGTTTCTCATACTTTCTTCCCCAATAAGGTATAATGGGATTCAAATTTAAACCAAGCTTTCATTTATTTCATTCCGCATGGTGAAGTTAGAGAAACCCAGCTGATTGTTCTGGATTGTTGTGGATGAATGGAAAGCCATGTGGTCTATAAAAACCATCCAAAATCCATAAATGCTTATCAAATTGCTATTTTTAGTATGGCAGAAGATAGAAATTTATTTATTTGTTTGTTTAATTGATTTATATGATTTCCCACTAGGGGCGCGATGGTTCAGCAGTTAAGATGCCAGGCTTGTCAATCAGAAGGTTGCAAGTTTGGAGGTGTGAGGTGTCCTGACTGCTGGTCAGCTCCATTCTCCCAAAGACCACACAAGACGCACGTGCTTGGTTGTAAACGGTTTATTTCATACGCAGAATGAACACTAAAAAAGATTAGGATAGCTGACAGGAGTGAGCTCAGCTATTTAAACCCTTTTGACAGGACTCCCACCCCCTCCCCACCGTGGACTCCCCTATGATTGGCTCAGGCAAGTCCCAATTGGTGCTTAAACGCCCATTATCCTCGAGGCGTGATTGGCTGCCATTTTCCCGCTCTCGCTCCGGGTCTATCGTCTCTGTCTGTCAGTTGTATCTTTCTGTCAGTTGCTTTCTCTGCTGTATGGCAGGACTCTGGGATCATGCCAGAGTTCTGACATGCCTCCGGCCCAAGATCTTCTCCGCCCCCCGCTTGTCTTGTTCTGCGCCGGTGATTCCATTACTTAGTGGTTGTCCAATTATCTGTAATAAAATACAACAATGTTAGTATATGGCTCAATGGGGTTTATCGGGGAACGTGCGGTGGAAGTTCTTGATTAGTGCTGGAGCTTGCATGTGTTCTGCTGCCACCCATTCTCGAAATCCCTCTGGTAAGTGTTGACACTTGACCAGGTACTGTAATCGCCCCCTGTATATTCGTGAGTCGCGAATATTCTCGATTTCAAAGTGTGGCTCTCCATTTATTATCATTGGTAGTGGTTCTGGAGCTTCTGGGTGCCATTGTTCCGAGGGGTGATATTGTTTTAGGAGGCTCACATGGAATATGGGGTGGACCTTCCTTAGTGCTTTTGGCAGTTTCAACCGTGCTGTCACAGGATTTATTACTTTTGTTATTGTAAACGGTCCAATGTATCTCGGGGTTAATTTGCGGGATGGTTGTGTGGACCTTAGATTTTTTGTGGACAGGTATACTTTGTCCCCTTCCTTCAGTTCCCACTCTATCGTTCTTCTCTTGTCTGCGTATTTCTTATATGTAGCTTTTGCTTCCTGGAGTGTTCGAAGTATGACCGGCCAGTTGCTGGTGATTTTATTTATCCACTCGTCTGCGCATAATGGTGCGTGCATTTCCTTTCCCTGAATCGTGTCTATTTCGGGGATGACTGTGAAATCTTGACCCGTGGCAATTTTGAATGGTGTAAACCCCATGCGTTATTATATGCCACCTCTGCCACCTCTGCGAATGGTAGTAGCTCAACCCAGTCGTTTTGCTGGTAGCTAATATAACATCTTAGATACTGTTCTAGTACGGAAATCAGGCGTTCAGATGCTCCATCTGTGCACGGATGGAACGCGCTGCTTAGCCCTTGTTCCGATCCAATAAGTTTTAAGAACGCTTTCCAAAATTTGGACGTGAAGGTACTCCCGCAGTTGCTGATTATTCTTTCTGGTGTGCCATGTGCCCGATATATGTGTTGAATGAATAGTTTGGCCAGTTTTGGTGCGGATGGGACTCCATTGCAAGCGATGAAATGGGCTTGCTTTGAGAATAGGTCCATGACAACCCAGATAGCTGTTTTCTTTTTGCTTATGGGTAAATCGACTACGAAGTCCATGGCTACTTGCTTCCATGGCTGGGAAGGTTCTGCCACGGTTTGCAGCAATCCTTTTGGTTTCCTGATTGTTCTTTTTGCAGTTGCACATACTGGACAGGTTTTTACGTAGTCCTTCACGTCCCTGTGTAGCGTGGGCCACCAAAACTTACGCCTGGTGAGGTGCATGGTTTTTACAAAGCCAAAGTGCCCGGCTGCCTTATGATCATGGCTCTTTTCCAGTACCTGTTTACGTAGGATGGCCGATAAATATAGCTTGTCATCTTTCCACCACCCTCCATTATGTTCTTGCAGTGCATCTCTGTTCTCCCCCCACCATGTGTCGTCAGCTATTGCTGCCTGTATGTTGTTTTCCAGGGTATTCAGTGTCTTGTCCTTCTTTCCTTGGAGCCTTGTCACTGCCATGTTACCCCCTTGTATATTTTGTGGTTCTTTTTTGTCTGGTGTGTGTGTGGGTTTGGTGGGAAATAATGTTTCCGTGACCTCTTCAGTTCTCCCTTCATGTAGCGGTAACCGAGATAGTGCATCCGCCAAGAAGTCCCCCCCCCCCCGGAAATACTTCAGTGTGAAGTTGAAGTGGCTGAAAAACTCGGCCCAGCGAAGCTGCTTCGGGTTCAGTTTCCTGGGTGATTTTAATGCCTCCAGGTTCTTATGATCCATCCACACTTCGAACGGCATTGACGCTCATTCCAGGAGGTGTCTCCACGTTGTGAGTGCATGGCGAACAGCGAACGCTTCCTTTTCCCAAACGTGCCATCGTTTCTCTGTCTCGCTGAACTTTTTTGAGATATATGTGCAAGGCCTCAGATGATTGTCCTCATCTGCTTGTAGCAATATTGACCCCACTGCGTTATTCAAAGCGTCTGTGTGTATAATGAATGATTTGTCGACCTCGGGGTGTTTCAATATGGGTTCTGCTGCAAACAGCACTTTAAGTTTGTCAAACGCCTCTTGGCACTCCGGGGTCCATTTGACCTTATAGCTGGCCTGTCTCGCGTCTGCCTTATCCCCCTTTGTTTTAGTTTTCAATAGGTCAGTTAAAGGCAGGGCGATTTGGGTGAAATTTTTTATAAAATCTCTATAGAAATTGGCGAACCCTATGAACGCTTGTAATTGCCTTCTGGTTCGTGGCGGGTCCCATCCCAAGACTGCCTGTACTTTTGCGGGGTCCATCTCAATGCCTTTGTGTGATATTCGGAACCCTAGAAAATCCAATGTCTCTCTATGAAACTCACATTTTTCTAGCTTGACATACAGTTTAGCTTCCAGAAGTTTCTCTAGTACTGCTTTCACTAGTCTTTCATGTTCTGTAGTGTTGTCTGAGAAAATTAGGATGTCATCTAAGTATACGATGACTCCTTGGTATAGGAATTCGTACAAAACTTCATTGATTAACTTCATGAAAATTCCTGGCCCCCCTGCTATTCCGAATGGGAGGACCTGGTATTAGAAGGAGCCAAGGGGGAAGTTGAACACCGTTTTCCATTCATCCCCCTCCCTTATTCGGACTCTGTAGTACGCTTCCCTCAGGTCCAGTTTGGTGAAGATCTTTCCTTTGGCCAGCTGTGCTAGCATGTCTTTTAGTAGGGGTAGAGGGTATTGGTTGGTGACTGAAATGGTGTTTAACCCCCTGTAGTCGGTACATAGTCGCAATGACCCGTCTTTCTTCTTGCAAAAAAGTACAGGTGCTGCCAGGGGGGAATTCGCTGGTTCGATGAATCCCCGTGCTAAGTTCTTGTCTATGAATTTGCGCAGTTCTTGAAGTTCTTTTTGTGTCATCGCATACATTTTTGGCTTGGGGAACTCAGCTCCAGGGATCAGCTCAATGGCACAATCCGTTTTCCTGTGGGGGGTAACTGATCACACTCCTCGTTGAAAACCTCTTTTATGGGTTTATACGTTTTTGGGATCGTTATCCTCTCCTTTTCTTGTGGCTCCAACCCCATCACAATCCCTGCCACCCCCGGTTCTCTTCCATCACTTGTTTTGTTTCCATCGTTGCCGTATTTCCCATCAATGAACTCCATTTCTCCTGACACCCAGTCTATTTGGGGGTTTCTTTCTTTCAGCCACTTTAGCCCCAATACAATGAGCTGCATTGAAATAGGGGCCACAATGAACCAGAGGGTTTCGTTATGCGTGCCCATTGACATTCGTACCGCTTCCGTGAAATGTCCCACTGGCCCCCCTTTCATCTCTGTCCCATCGAGTTGGCAAAACGTGATGGGCGATTTCAGTTTGAATAATTTTAGTCCCATCTCCATTGCTACAGAAGGGTGCATCAAGCATCTGGTACACCCCGAATCCACCATTGCTGCCCCGGCCAACTGCCCCCTCCCATCCAAGGTTTCCAATTTTACCTCGATTTGCATCGTGGGGCGGTCTCCAGTCATCATGGTGTTGCTGTGCCCCTTGTCGAAGACCTGTCCCGCGGCGCACTTTAGGGCAGGCCGTTGTCGTTTCCCGCCGGCAAGAACTCCTCGTCTGTGGACTCGTCCGTGGTCAACTCTGGGATCGTGTATTTGCGCCTGTCCGTGGCTGCTTTTGCCGTGGTCTGCTTGTGGGGGGTGGCTTTGTGCTGCTTCTCCCCTGCTCTGTGCTTTTCTGTTGGTTGGGGGCAGTCGCTGATTCTATGGCCCTCTTTCCCACACTTGAAGCATAGTTTATTCTTTGTTCATTTTTCTCTTTCCTCCGCCCACTGTTTTCTGTCATAGTCCCTTGTTTGGTGATATTGACTAGCGTGTGTCACTCTCCCTGCGTATTGTAGCTGGCGGTATGACCTGATTTGTAACTTCGTGCTTTCAACTTTTCCCACCAATTGGACCCATTCGTCGAGTGTTTCTGGGTCCCCTCTTCCCACCTCCATGTCCAGTAGCTCAGGCCTCAACCCCATTTGAAAATATTCAACTTTGAACGACTCTGGCCAATTCGGGAGGCAGCTAACTAGTTTTTTAAATTCCAACGCGTATTCCGCCATCGTGTGGTGTCCCTGCCTGAGCCTTTGGATTTCTGCTTTGGCAGACATTCTGGACAGGGTGTCTTCAAATCTCTTACGCAGGGCTTTCATGAACATGTTAAAGTCATGCAGTTCTTTTGCCCTAGTCTCGTGCAGCATTGCCAGCCATTTTGCTGCCTCTCCGATTAAGAAATTTGACACGTATCTAACTTTGGCTTCTTCGTTAAGAAAGCATTTTCCCGATTCTTCCATGAACCCTCTTACGTGGTTCAGGAAGCACGCTAGCCTTTCGGGGTCCCCATCAAATTTAGTTTTAAGTTTTGTTATGATAGCTGGGTGGTTTTGTTGGTAAGGGTTACTCACACAGCTTGTGCGCATTACCGGTTCATCTCTCTCATCTCTGTCTTCCTCCCCTTCCTCTTCACTTTCTCCCGAGCTTTGAGATTCGGAGGACCTCGAGGGGGTGCTGTCATTTTCAATCATGCCTCTATCCCTTTCTTGGCATTGTGGTTTCCTTAATAGCTGTTCTAGGACGTCTTGGATTGCTGCCAGCCGTGAGTCCACGGTCTCTAGCCCCATTTCTACCCATGCAGCCCGGGCCTCTAGTGCCGCAATCCACTGCGCTTGTGAAAGCCGCGACTTGGCCGCTTGCTTTCCTGGGGCTGGGGCCATGCCTCCTCCCACCCCAAGCAACCACTCGGCAGTCGGGGTGTTTATGCGGAGGGTGGGGGTGCGGTGGAGCTCGTTAATGTCTCTGCCCTTGCCTTTCTTTGCATTTCACCGCCCTGCATCTCCATTGCTCCCTCGGGCTCTGTCTGCGCTGCCGCTCCGGTCCCGATCGTTGAAAGCATGACAGCGTTGTCATCAGCTTGGTTGGTCCCGACTTGTTCCATTCTTGCTTCAGTGATCTCTCTTTGTTGAGTTGCCGTAAGCTGTAATCGTGAGCCGATCTCAACCACGGACTTTCTGAGGAGCTCAGTTTCATCCCTGGGAAAATCGGCTGGTGGGGATCCTAATCTTTATGTGAGGTGTCCTGACTGCTGGTCGGCTCCATTCTCCCAAAGACCACACAAGACGCACGTGCTTGGTACTAAACGGTTTATTTCATACGCAGGATGAACACTAAAAAAGATTAGGATAACTGACAGGAGTGAGCTCGGCTATTTAAACCTTTTTGACAGGACTCCCGCCCCCTTCCCACCGTGGACTCCCCTATGATTGGCTCAGGCAAGTCCCAATTGGTGCTTAAACGCCCATTATCCTCGAGGCGTGATTGGCTGCCATTTTCCCGCTCTCGCTCCGGGTCTATTGTCTCTGTCTGTCAGTTGTATCTTTCTGTCAGTTGCTTTCTCTGCTGTATGGCAGGACTCTGGGATCATGCCAGAGTTCTGACAGGAGGTTTGAGACCCTAGGCCCACAGTACAAAGTGAGCTCCTGCACTCACCCCAGCTCTTGCCAACCTAGCAATTCGAAAGCATGCAAATGCAAGAAGATAAATAGGTACCACTTTCGTGGGAAGGTAACAGCATTCTGTGTGTGTCATGCTGGCCACATGACCGCGGAAGCATCTTCGGACAACGCTGGCTCTTCGGCTAAGAAACGGAGATGAGCACCAGACTCTAGAGTCAGACACTTTTGCCTTCCACTTTCCCTAGCATCAGCTTCTTCTCCAGGATATCCTGTCTTCTCATTATGTGGCCAAAGTACTTCAGTTTTGCCTTTAATATCATTCCCAGGGGAACCTTTACCTTTACTTTACTTATGATTGCCCAACTCAGAAATTACAACTCTGGGTGGCTAACAAGATTAAAACCAAAAAACATAAACCAACAAGATAAAAACAACATGAAAGAAGTCATAATATAACCCAGGTCAAACCACAATTATTCAAGTTCCAACCATTATAGAGGGGCACATCCAGCACCCTGGCCCAATACCTGAGGAAAAAGCCAGGTCTTCAAGGCCTTATGGAAAGCCAACAGAGTCAGGGCCACCCGGGTCTCAAGGCATGCTGTTTCAAAGGACAGATACTGCTCATGGAGCAGTGGTGTTACATGGTAGTACTGTGGTACACCCATAACAAGCTAAGCCACTGAATTCTGGACCAGTTGCAATTTCTGGATGGTCTTCAAGGGCAGCCTCATATAGAGCAAGTTGCAATAGTCCAAATGGAGATGACCAAGACATGAGTGATTGTGAGTTGGACTTCTGGATCCAGGAATGGACACAATTGCTGCACAAGATGAATTTGTGCAAAGGACCTTCTGGCAGAGCTGCCACCTACTCTTAAAGCAATACCCCAAAGTCCAAGAGAAATTGCATAAAAGTTATGTCTGGGGGAGTGCTACCATATCCAGAACTAAAGATGGAAGTCCCAGGTGTGTGTGTGTGTGTGTGTGTGTGTGTGTGTGTGTGTTAAAACCCACAGCAACCTGGTTTTTCTAGGATTAAATCAAACCTTGTTCTTCCTCATCCAGATACCCACAACTTCCAGTCAATGGGAAAGACTTTTGAAAACATCTCTTGGTTGTCAGGAGTAGAGATATATAACTAAGGATCATCAGCATACTGATGATACTTAATCCTGAGCCAATGGATGACCTCACCCAGTGGCTTCACATAGATGTTAAATAGGAGCGGACAGAGTAGAGCCCTGGGGGACCCCACAAAGTCTGGGTCTAGGATTAGATTTCTCCCCTCCTACCAACAGAGACAAGAACCACTAGATCAACAGAGACTAGACTAGAAGAAGGAGCATAATCACCACAACATCATATCCCCCATTCCCAACCTCCAAAGTTTATCCAAAAGGATACCCTGATTGATGGTATTGATGACTGCTTGAGTGATCAAGGAGGGCCAGGATAGATGCATCACTCCCATTCCAATTCCCCCAGAAATATCTACAAGCACAATCAATGCTGTCTCAGTACTATATCCTGGTCAGAAACCTGAATGAAAAAGATCCAGATAATCTGTTTCTTCCAGAAGTCTCTGAAACTGCAGATTGACAACCTTTTCCACAATGTTCCCTAAAATTGTCCAACTCCATTATAAAATATAAGTTCAGAGAGCAATTTGCATCACCATATCTAATTTTCATTTAAAGTAGCTGATACCAAATCAAATTTCATTTTGGTCCTGATCCACCCATAATGGATGTGTATGGCCATGAAACCCACCATTCAAAGGCCCCAAAGTTGGGCATTTTGTTTCTATTCCATGCCTCAAGTGGCAGATTTTTTCCCATCAGAGTGACTGGACTTAGATTTGCTTAGCTTCAAAAAGGCTGCTACTTGTATGGCTTCAGGCCATTTTTCAGGATTTCTAAATGCCCGTGAGGCAGCAGCCTTTGCTGCTCCACTCCACTTACTTCATTTGTGTATCAGTGTAGGTTCATCAGAATGACTCTCAGTGATAATCCCAAATCTTCTGAAAACATGTAGATGCAGTCCCAGAGCCACATATAAAGATCTCCAAAGGCCATTCTGTTTGACTCTGGCAAGAGGCTTTCTCATTATGATCTGGTAAATATATTCAGGCAAAGGTAGCAATCTGTCACTTCCTTCATTTTTTCTTGCCAGGGTGGCACTGGTGTGTGTTAATTCAGCTTGAAACACTCCCAGGGAGCAGCCTGGCTTGGAGAAGAGGCAAGCACTTGCCAAGGTATAATTGGGAACTGGGGAGAGTGCACAGCTTGGAGCTCATTTGCAAGCATTGCCTTCCTCACCCATCCTGGTTTCTGTCCATCTCTCTCCACTTAGCTTGGCACCATCAAGAAGCAGCTTGTCCTTGTTACAGGGCAGCCATTATCAGTGTTGACCTTTCTTCTGAATAGACTTTCCCAGTGGCAAATCAGACATCTGTGCCTTTCTGGAGCCTGTGCCTCAAAAGGCTGTCAGTGAAGCTCAGTGGATCAGGACCATGCATCTGCCACCACCATTGAGCTACTCTGCCTCATTGGCAGATCATTTCCTTGTGCACAGTGAAACAAAAGTTGGCAAACTAAGGAATCATAATTTTCTCATGCTCACAGGCAGCCATAGAGGATTACTGCTGGAAGGTCTGCCTCCTTCTTCCATCCCCTCCCTCCCTCCCTCCCTCCCTCTCTCCCTCTCTCCCTCTCTCTCTCTCTCTCTCTCTCTGAAGCTGATCCAGAATAATGGATTTGGAATGTGCAGAGCTATCATGATTATTGCTATGATTATTTTTGTTGGTGGTGGTCCTAATATGACCCCAGTCCCTGTGGTAAGTTTATCACATTAGTGCCACATTTCCAGCATCCCTTCACTGGCAACAGGAGGAAGAAGAGGATGATGATGAAAAAATTGTGGCTCCTGCCCACAATATTGTCACCTGCCTTAGGCAAAATCTGATGACACTCAAGATGAGTAATTGCTTCTAAAAACAGTTGAGAGTTCCATTTTCAAGACTCTCAATGTAACCTCTCACAATCAACCTCAACACTGTTAATAACCCAGTTCAAATCACAATCCATCTAATCCACTACCTTCAACTATCCAAAATTCCAAGCAGAAATCTTTGGTTTATTCTGTCTTCTGGTTTTTCTAACCAAAGATGCCAGGAATTGTATTTGGCACTTTCTGCATATGCTTTTCTGATGACTCATAGTCCTCTTGTTTCTGATAGGTCCAGGAATGCTATATTTAGTACACTAACGCTAAACTTCAGGATTGCTGCAGATCCACACCTTTTCTTCCTAGCAGAGATTACAGATTGATGCTGGTAGCAATGCTCATCCTACCATTAGGGAAAGAGTAGTAGATGCCAGATGCAAACCCAACAATCTTTATGACTGTTATTCTTCTTAACAACTCAGCTTTTCCCCATTTCTGGAAGGCAAAGCTATGAATAAACTTGGCATTGTAGTCAGGTGTGGTAAAGGGTGCTATTCTAGCTCCAGAATTAAAAACTGCCAATCTAATTCAGAATTTGGGGGCTTTATATTAATGTTCTTGGGGAAATTAAAATCAGAAAAACCACACACACACCTTAAAATCTGTGTATAGCATAATCCCCATTCTTCCTCAAAATATTAAGTTTATTGTAAAATCCTCGTGAATATTCATAAACATTCAATGAGCTAATTTGTACTTTCTATCTACTCATAGTGAAGAATGTCAAAAAAAGTGGGCAGCAGTATCTGAAGAATTCTTCAAGACAAAGTCTTGGAGGAAATAGGAAATAATTGGGAAAATGAGGAAAAAGAGGAGCTGATAAAAAAGAGAGACTTGGGAAAAAAGAGAACTCAAAAATGTCCTTGTTGCTATCAGCAGGAAATGGATGGCAAGGACTGAAAAACTGAGATACTACATTATGAAGTTGGAGACCTTAGTTTCAAACAACAATTTATTACATTCTTCTAAGGGGGATGCAATTTGAACAAGCAATTAACGATGGAATATAGCTATCACATTCCCTGTTCCTTTGATACTGTAAATCACGTGAGTCCATAAAGTAGGTTTGAGGGAGCCCATATTTGCAATACCCAGCCATGTGCACTTGTTCATCCAGTTGTACATGCCAGTTCCAAGCCTGGGTAAATGGGGAGGGTTAAGGAAAGATCTGGCAACCTACCTTGTAAAAAATTTTGCCAAGAAAATTCCATGAAAAGGCTCTCAAATGATTTCTTTTTTTTTTCCAAATTTTATTAGAGTTTTAAATATACATAGTTAAAAGGGTGAAAATGAAAAAGAAATAGAAATACAAATCAAAGAAAGAAGTAAAAGTGTATAGAAAAGTAAAGAAAAAAGATAAGACATAGATATAGTCAACTTCCAATTTATCTCTGGTCTTAGTAATTAAAAAAAAAGTTTTCTTACATGCTATTTCTATATATAACATACAAAAACATTTCCTGTCTAATATATCAATCCATATATATTTTAGTCTTCAAAAGCCCAAATGAGCTTTGCTCCACCTGCATGTTGCAAATAATCTATTAATGGTTTCCATTCTTTAAGATAGTAACAGTTTGAGTTTTCTTTTAATAAACATGTCAATTTGTCATTTTCTGCCATATCCATCAATTTTAACATCCAATCTTGTATCGTAGGTAAAATCTGGTTTTTCCAATTTTGCGCATATACAAGTCGTGCTGCAGTAACCATATATTGCATAATTCTTACAAATTGTTTTCCCATTTGTTCTTCCCATATTCCTAATAAAAATAATGCCGGTTTAAATGGGACTTGAATTTGTAAAATATTTTGCATTAGTGAATGTATCTGAGTCCAAAACTTCTTTGCAATTTCACAAGTCCACCACATATGATAAAAAGACCCCTCTTTTTTTTTACATTTCCAACACAAGTTGGAAACATTTCCATACATTTTTGCAAGTTTTTGTGGAGTCATATACCATCTATACATCAGCTTATAAAAGTTTTCCTTCAGATTATAACACAAAGTAAATTTTAACCCTTTGTTCCACATATCTTCCCATTGCTGCATTTGTATATTATGTCCAATATTTTTTGCCCATTTTATCATACCATCTTTGACTTGTTCCTCTACCATTTCTCCTTTTAACAAGAATTTATACATCTTTGCAATTAAATGGTCATCTGTCTCACATAATTGTTTCTCAAATTCCGATTTAGTTTGTTCAAATTCAATTTTTTTAATCTAATTTAAATTTTTCTACAAGTTGCATATATGAAAGCCATTGGAATGTATATCCTTCTAGGGCAAGTTCTTCTTTTGTTTAAATTATATATTGTCCTTGTTCTTTCTTTAGAAAGTCTTTGTAAGTCAGCCATTTATCTTTATTTCTTACTTCTGTTCTGTGAAATGCTTCTTGCGTGGAAATCCATAAAGGTCTTTTATAACATAAAGTTTGTTTATATTTATTCCAAATTCTTAACAATGATCTTCTAATATAATGGTTTTTAAAGTCCACATTAACTTTTACTTTATCGTACCACATATATCCATGCCATCCATATCTTAATTCATGACCCTCCAAATTCAATAATTTTTCATCTTTCAAAGTTATCCATTCTTTAATCCATACCAAGCAACAGGCAGCATAATATAGCTTCAAATCCAGTAAACCTAGTCCACCTCTTTCTTTTGAGTCTTGCAAGACTTTATATTTTATTCTTGGTTTCTTTCCTTGCCAAATAAATTTGGAAATATCCCGTTGCCATTGTTTAAAAGGTTTTTCTGATGCTAATATAGGTAGTGTTTGGAAGAGATATAAAATTTGTGGCAAAATATTCATTTTAATTACTGAAATTCTACCTAACAATGATAATTGTAGTTTTTTCCATAGGTCCAAGTCTTTTTTAATATCTGTCCAAAGTGAAATATAATTATTCTTAAACAACAACATTTTTAGATGTCAAATATACTCCCAAATATTTTACTTTTTCTTCCATTGAATATCCCGTTATTTCTTTCAATTTTTTTTGTTGATGGTAATCCATGTTTTTAGTCAAGACTTTAGTTTTCTGTGAATTCACTTTGAACCCTGCTAATGACCCAAAGTCTTTTAGTTTCTGAATCAATAATTCAATTCCATCTAGTGGATTCTCCAAAGTAATGACTAAGTCGTCAGCAAAGGCTCTTAGTTTATACACTTCTTTTTTGACTCTAATACCATGAATACCATCATCTTGTCTAATGTCTCTAAGTAACACCTCTAGTACCAATATAAACAAAAGTGGAGATAATGGACAACCTTGTCTTGTACCTTTTTGAATTTCACATAGTTTACTAAATTCTCCATTAACAATTATTTTTGCAAATTGGGGAGTATATATTGATTTAATCCACTTAATAAAGTTTCCTCCAAAATTCATATTTTCCAATACCTTAAACATGAATGACCAATTTAAATTGTCAAAGGCTTTTTCAGCATCTATAAATATCAAAGCTGCTTGCAAAAAGGCTCTCAAATGATTTCGATATGGTGCCCAATGGTGAGACCCTCAGGCCAGAAGGTACCCAACGAATGACTGAGGAAGAGCAAGGACCTATAGCAAGTAGCTCTGGATTTTATGATGCACCTGGGGCAAATCCAGTAGGAACCTCAGGTGCTGATGCTACTAATAGTGAAAGCAAGGGTCTGCGCTGCATGAAAATACAATGAATAGCAACTTGGAGTGTCAGAGGAATGAGCCAAGGTAAATTAGATATTGTAAAACGAGAAAAGGTCAGGTTAAAAATTGATCTCCTTGGCATTAGTGAATTACACTGGACAGACAACAGCTATTTTCAGTACGAGGAATTTACCATCTATTACTCGGGACATGACAACATGCATAGGAATGGAGTGGCATTCATTGCAAGCAAACAATTGGCCCAAGCAGTAGAAGGCTTTTCCACAGTAAATGATTGCATAATGACAATCAGAATTTGCACTAAACCCATCAAAATCACCGTTGTCCAAGTTTATGCTCCAACAACTGATGCAAATGAATGAGAAATTGAGGATTTTTATGCCACTATTGAAGTTACGCTGAGGACAATCCCAAGAAAAGACATTATTTACTTACTTGGCGATTTTAATGCAAAAATTGGCACCCAAACAGAGGTAGGAATCACTGGAAGTTTTGGGCTGGGAGAAAGAAATGAGGCAGGCGATCAATTGGTACAATTTTGCCAAGAAAACCAGTTTCGAATCATGAATACATGTTTTGAACAGCATAAGCGTCGTTTATACACATATATACATATATACATATATACCATATATATATATATATATACCATATATATATATATATATATATACACACACACACACACACACACACACACATATATACCATATATATATATATATATATATATATATATATATACACACACATATACATATACATATACATATACACACACATATATACCATATATATATATATATACACACACACACACACACACACACACACACACATATATATATATATATATATATATATATATATATATACTGCTCAAAAAAATAAAGGGAACACTGAAATAAGACATCCTAGATCTGAATGAATGAAATATTCGTATTAATTACTTTGTTCATTACATAGTTGAATGTGCTGACAACAAAATCACACAAAAAGCAATGGAAATCAAATGTAAGCAACCCCTGGAGGTCTGGATGTGGAGTTACACTCAAAAATTAAAGTGGAAAAGAACACTACAGGCTGATCCAACGTTGATGTAATGTCCTTAAAACAAGTCAAAATGAGGCTCAGTAGTGTGTGTGGCCTCCACGTGCCTGTATGACCTCCCTACAATGCCTGGGCATGCTCCTGATGAGGTGGCGGATGGTCTCCTGAGGGATCTCCTCCCACACCTGGACTAAAGCATCCCCCAACTCCTGGACAGTCTGTGGTGCAACGTGGCGTTGGTGGATGGAGCGAGACATGATGTCCCAGATGTGCTCAATTGGATTCAGGTCTGGGGAACGGGCGGGCCAGTTCATAGCATCAATGCCTTCATCTTGCAGGAACTGCTGGCACACTCCAGCCACATGAGGTCTAGCATTGTCTTGCATTAGGAGGAACCCAGGGCCAACCGCACCAGCATATGGTCTCACAAGGGGTCTGAGGATCTCATCTCGGTACCTAATGGCAGTCGGGCTACCTCTGGCGAGCACATGGAGGGCTGTGCGGCCCCCTAAAGAAATGCCACCCCACACCATTACTGACCCACTGCCAAACCGGTCATGCTGGAGGATGTTGCAGGCAGCAGAACGTTCTCCATGGCGTCTCCAGACCCTGTCACATCTGTCACATGTGCTCAGTGTGGACCTGCTTTTGAAGAGCACAGGGTGCCAGTGGCGAAGTTGCCAATCTTGTGTTCTCTGGCAAATGCCAAACGTCCTGCACGGTGTTGGGCTGTAAGCACAACCCCCACCTGTGGACGTCGGGCCCTCATACCACCCTCATGGAGTCTGTTTCTGACCGTTTGAGCAGCCACACACACATTTGTGGCCCACTGGAGGTCATTTTGCAGGGCTCTGGCAGTGCTCCTCCTGTCCCTCCTTGCACAAAGGTGGAGGTAGCGGTCCTGCTGCTGGGTTGTTGCCCTCCTACGGCCTCCTCCACGTCTCCTGATGTACTGACCTGTCTCCTGGTAGCGCCTCCATGCTCTGGACACTACGCTGACAGACACAGCAAACCTTCTTGCCACAGCTCGCATTGATGTGCCATCCTGGATGAGCTGCACTACCTGAGCCACTTGTGTGGGTTGTAGACTCCGTCTCATGCTACCACTAGAGTGGAAGCACTGCCAGCATTCAAAAGTGACCAAACCATCAGCCAGAAAGCATAGGAACTGAGAAGTGGTCTGTGGTCACCACCTGCAGATCCACTCCTTTATTGGGGATGTCTTGCTAACTGCCTATGCTTTCCGCCTGTTGTCTATTCCATGTGCACAACAGCATGTGAAATTGATTGTCAATCAGTGTTGCTACCTAAGTGGACAGTTTGATTTCACAGAAGTGTGATTGACTTGGACTTACATTGTGTTGTTTCAGTGTTCCCTTTATTTTTTTGAGCAGTGTATATAATATACCTCGCCTAATGGACTTCATCGCAAACAAATAGACTATGCCCTATGCAATCAACGTTGGACCAGCTCAGTTCTGGCAGTCAAAACTTATCCATGTGCAGACTGTGGCTCAGACCATGAACTGCTGGTGGCCAAGATCAAAGTCAAACTCTGTAACATCAAGAGGACAATGCCACCAAAACAGTTTGACGTCAGCAAAATTCCTTCCACATATGCAACTGAAGTTAAAAATAGGTTTGAATTTTTGGACACTGCTGAGAAAATGCCTGATGAACTATGGCAAGAAGTTCAATTGCTTATCATTCACACAGCAGATGATTACATACCATGCAAGAAGGCAGAGAAAAGGTGTAGATGGCTCTCAGAGAATACCATCCAAATACTGTAGCTGAGAGGAGAAAGGCAGCTAAAGCAGTTGGCAATCATGTAGAAGTAAGAAGATTGAATGCTGTTTTCCAAACGGCAGCAAGGAAAGATAATGAAGTTTACTGGGAGAAACGTTGCAAACAATTAGAGGAAGACTATACAATGTCATGAATAGATGGCAAGAATATGCAGAAGAGCTGTATGCTACTAGTACAGAGGATGACATCAAAGAGAGGAGGATAAGGAAACAGAACTAGAACCAGCCATCCTTGATGAAGAAGTCAAGTGGGCAATGAACCAACTGCAAAACAACAAGGCCCCAGGAGTTGACAACATCCCTGCTGAATTGTTAAGGCCAGTACCAACTGCAATTATCAGAGCTTTGTGCCAGAAAATTTGGGAAACCAACACATGGCCACATAACTGGAAACAATCAGTGTTTATTCCATTGCCAAAAAAGGGGATTCAAAGGAGTGTTCTAACTACTGCACTGTTGCTCTCATATCTCACGCTAGCAAGATTCTACTGAAAATCATACAATGCCTGGCTCCTATCATCGAAAGGGGACTGCCAGATGTCCAAGCTGGTTTCCAACAGGGCCGTGGCACCCATGATCACATTGCAAACATTTGATGGATAATGGAAAAATGTTGTGAATATCAAAAGAATATTTATATGTGCTTCATCGACTATAGGAAAGCTTTTGATTGTGTTGACCATGACAATCTATGGAGAGCCCTAGCAGACCTTTGGGTGCCACTACATTTAGTGAAGTTGATGAAATCACTGTTTGTACATCAGGAAGCCACTGTATGAACTCAATATGGTGACACTGATTGGTTCAAGATCGAGAAAGGTGTGCGACAAGGTTGCATTCTGTCACCTTTCTTATTCAACTTGTACGCTGAAGTGATCATCAGGAAACTGGAGCTAGACGAATCAGAAATTGGGGTAAAAATTGGTGGAAGAAACATCAATAACCTTAGATATTTGGATGATACAAACCTCGTCTCAGAAACCCAGGAAGGCCTAAAGCACCTAATTATGAGACTCAAAGAAGAAAGCGAGATGTTTGGCCTCTTTCTGAATATCAAAAAGACCAAACTCATGACAACTGCAATGAATGGAAACAACAAAATAGTAATTGATGGAGATGAGATGGAATGCGTGGAAGAATTCACCTTTTTAGGATCAGTGGTCAATCAAAATGGCAAATGTAGCCAAGAAATTAAATGCCGAATCATGCTGGGTCATAGAGCAATGATGGGTATGAATCAAATTTGGAAAAGCAAGGATGTCAGCTTGACAACTAAGTGTAGACTAGTCCAAACTATTGTGTTCCCCATAACTACTTATGGCTGTGAAAGTTGGATGATGAAAAAGTTGGATAGAAGGAAAATTGATTCTTTTGAACTATGGTGTTGTAGGAGGCTCTTGCGAATCCCTTGGACTGCAAAGATAACAAATAAAGGACCCATAGTCCGACCCATAGTCAGCAGCATTAATTCGGTAACATACAACATTGCCAAACACCTCTCTACCATACTAGCACCTCTAGTTGGACACTCTGAACACCACATCCAAAATTCAGAAGAATTTGTTTCCAAAGCAAAGATCCTGAAACTGGATACAGATGAAACTATGGTCTCCTTCGATGTGTCCTCCCTTTTCACCAGCATCCCCACCGCTCATGCTCTATCCGCTGTCAGGAAGAGACTAGAAGAGGACAGCACCCTTGAAAGGAGAAACCATCTCAACCCAAACCAGATCTGCCATCTTCTGGACCTCTGTCTTAACACCACTTATTTCTCATACAGAGGTGACTTTTACAGACAAAAACACGGCTGTGCCATGGGTTCTCCTGTGTCACCCATTGTGGCCAATTTATACATGGAAGAAGTGGAGAAGAAAGCACTCAACACTTTCCAGGGAACGGTGCCCACCCACTGGTTTAGGTATGTGGATGACACATGGGTCAAAATCAAGGCCCAGGAAGTACAGGCCTTCATGGACCATATAAACACTATAGATGCCAACATTAGGTTCACCAGAGAAGACACCAAGGACAACAGACTGGCATTCCTAGACTGTGAAGTCCTCATTGGGACCGGTGGCAAGCTAGAAATAGGGATCTACAGGAAACCCACACACACAGATCAATACCTGATGTTTGACTCCCACCATCCACTGCAGCACAAACTAGGAGTCATCAGGACATTATCACACAGAGCAGAAACCATCCCCACCTCCATGGATTCCAAAAAGAATGAAAAGCAGCACCTGAGAACAGCTCTGAAGGCCTGTGGATATCCAAATTGGGCCTTCACTAAATCTAAGTCTACCAGACCTAAAACAGCGACAGATAGGGCTGAGACTCAGAGTAAACGGAAGAACCTGGTCATTCCTTACATGGCTGGCGTGTCTGAAAAGATAAAACGGATATTTGGCAAACACCACATACCTGTATATTTCAAACCCACCAACACACTGAGACAGAGGCTTGTACACCCCAAAGATCAAACTCCAAAACACAAGGAAAGCAATGTAGTGTATGCAATCCAGTGCAGTGAGGAGTGCTCTGAACTCTACATTGGAGAAACCGAACAACCTTTGTACAGGAGGATGGCCCAACACAGGAGAAGTAACACCACAGGACCAGAGTCAGCAGTTTATCTTCTTCTAAAGGAAAAGGGACACTCATTTGAGGACATTAATGTTCACATTTTAGACAGAGAAGATAGGTGGTTTGAGAGAGGGGTCAAGGAATCCATTTATGCCAACTTGGAAAATCCTTCCTTGAATAGAGATGGGGGCCTCAGGCACAACCTTTCCCCTATCTTCCTTCCTGCTTTGTCTTCTGTGCCTAGGAAGATTAAGACCATTTCGCAAGCTCAACAGCAGCAGGGTAATCTTAACGATCCTCCTTTAGATGATAATGGGACTTAGAAATAAACATCTCAAAATAACCATGACCTAGCCCCAGGTGCAAGGTCACACAGCCACCCTAGAAACGTATTTAAGGATTCCCTTACTAACTTTACTCAGACTGAAGAAGCTCCTTGGATAAGGAGTGAAACGTTTCTACTGAGAAAATAGAAATCCAGTTGACATGATTCAAGCACAGACTGTTCCACCTGGATGACTGAGAACCTTCATCGAAACAAATAAAGAAGTGTTGAAGCGCATAAAACTAGACATGTCACTAGAAGGAAAAATAACAAAACTTAGACTTAGTTACTTTGGTCATGTCATGAGATCAACATCGTTGGAGAAAGACATTATGCTTAGTGGCAAAAGATGATGAGGACGCCAAAGAACGCACTGGTTTGATGTAATCAAAGCAGACACAGGCCAAAATTTAAAGCAACTGAAAGAAGCTGTACAAGATCGGAAATCATGGAGAGAGCTGGCTTATGGAATCGCCAAGGGTCGGATACGACTGAATGGATAATTCGATTCGATTTGATATTTGTAAGGGTCTTCTGCAAAGTATTTTAGGCTGGTCCCTACTCCTCCTTTTTGCACCTCAGGCTATCTGTTGAAGAGGAAGAGCTGCAGAGTAGTACCATTGGATCAGTAATACTTCAAACAGCCAAAGGTCTTGATCTGATCCTGCTTGTTTCCCTATGTGCTTTGTGTATCTGCAGCTGTTGGAAGCTGGAACTTGCTAGCAATTGAAGACTGGAAAGTGGAGAAACTGGAGTTGTAGTGAGTAAATTTCACAACTTTATTTGAATTGACCATCTAAATCTGTCTGAGGCTATCTGGTAGAGTCAATGATTATGCAATTCAGTCAAACCAAAGTCTTCTGGTAAAAAGACCACCATCAAAGTTTGCTTTTCAATTTCCACAAATACAAATAATTATTCCCACAGGGTTTATTCTTTCTTCCCCTTTCTTTTAAGTCTCTTTCTGATATCTATAAGTTTACTTTCAATACTCCAATAAGCACTTGTCACACCACCTGCATACCATATGCACACACCAGAGTGGAGGACAAGTGATCAGTTGACAACAGGGGGCATGTGTGTTATGCTATCAGGAGAATGTTCATTAAAACAATTGCAGATTAATTATGTGAAGGATCTGTTTGAATTGATGTTTCATTCTCTAATTAGGCAAAGAATGCCAGAAGTCAGAAAGAGTTTTAGGCCCAGATTCAAAGGCTTGTTGATTCTGTGGTGATTGGGTGACATTTGCATCTTCAAACAATCAAGCCAGCTGCTGGTGGGAATGTCTCTCACTTGAAATAGTAAGCCAACTGATTTTTTCATGTTGTCAGTCATACCCTCTCTGTCTCTCTTTCTCTCCTCTCCCACCCACCTCCCTGTTAGCAGAGCAAATTTAGCCATAGTAAATGATTGGAATGACAGTCCTCTGCAATTGCCATGCAGGGAACTCTATGTTATATTGCTAATCTGTGAGAATCAGATACTCAATTCTATTTTTCTAGTATTGGGAATCTTTTAAATCTGTAGCTTGACAAAGTCTGGATAGGCACATTATCCAGATAAACTGTAATGTGCTTTGTTTGAATTAAAGTGCCATGTGAACTCAGTCACTTAGTTTGTAAGTCATAGTTTATAGTTTAGTATGTGAATCCCATCAATGGTTTATTGTTTATTCCACAACCATGGTTATACAACTCATGGCTTAGTATAATGTAATAATGCAGTCTTAGATACTTTGCTTGAGTCTTCAGTTATTCCAGTAGGTCAGAGGAAACACAGATAGGACTGATTATTTAACTTCCTGTGACCCTTAATTCTGCACTGAGAATTCTACATCTATTCCAAGGAGATGGACTTTTTTGGAGGGTATGATCCATACATAAGATCATCTTCTCAAATTCAACTATCCATTTCAGGAGTTGCCTTTTGAATCTTCATCAGGAAGACAGGTTCAATAAAAATTGGTTGGGTAGTTTCAGTTAACTATTTCTCTGTCCTCATGGAGTATCCCATGGCCTCTAAGGCTTTCTTTGAAGTTTTGTGATTGCCAGATAGGCTGTGTTTATATATTCACAGGCATTGTTTGATTTCTCTCTATTTATTGCTGCAATTGACAGAGTAATACTTATGTATAAGTACATACATTAGTTTCTTGTTGCTTATTATACATTTATTTGTTTATAATTCAATTTCTAAAACTGCCCAATTCATCCATAACTTTGGGCAATGTACAGAATTAAAAACAAAAATATATAGCAACAAGCATAAACAAAAATGGCTATACCAGCTGAACAAACATACCCTAAAATCTATCCAACACCTCACATTGGTTAACCCTAACCGTAGAGTATGCCAATTCTGTCCCATCTTATGGGATGGGTAGAAATGATGGGAGAGAGACAGTCCCTCATTAAGTAGACCCTATACTATGTAGGGCTTTGCAGGTGACAACCAGCACCTTAAACTATACTCAGAAGCCTATTACTTAACAGTGCAGTTTGTATAGCAGAAATGTTACATGGGCATTCTGTGGCACAGCCATATTTGCATGCACTGTCACATAATGGACCAGCTGACTGCTTCAAGGGCAATCCCATGCAGAGTGGGGCTGATAGACAAATGAATGCAAGAAGTGACTGTCAGGTCCAGCCCAAGAACGACGAAGGATCAGTCCAGCCAAACTTCAGTTCTTTATTTGCTAATGCCATACAGACAGAATCTTGCCAGACTAAAGCAACTCTACTGTCCTGACTTCAAGTGCAGAAATAACACGCTGAGGCTAGGAATCCAAACTCTAGTGTTTATTATGCTTACTCTAATAGAAATCCAGCTAAACTAAAATCGGCTTGACAAAACCCAGAGACACAGTCCAGAATCTAGGGCGGGGCTTTCTTGAGTCTTATGGGAGGGAAAGATAGAGTCTCAGTACTACACATGCGTTTCCCCTCCTGGAGGGAGCCCCCTCCTTCGCTGCCCATTATGTCCCTGACATCTACCTAACCTAAGGGGAAATAACCTGGGAAAGCTCTAGGGTGGGGCTATTCTGAATCGCTTGGTTTTCCCACAACTGCGCCCTGGACTATGTCTCCTCTTATCTCTTTCCCCTTCTTGAAATGTGCTCCCACCTTCCTGAGAACCAGCGGCACTGCCGAAATCCACCACAGTGACTGTGTTGGAGAGCATCATATTTGAAGAGACATCAAGCAATATGAAAGTCAGATTTGTGGTGTTATATCTCTGCCTCACTACCTACTTTCAGTTTGATGGACAAATATACCAACAAATCAAAGGAACACCCATGGGATCACCAATCTCAGGACTCATTGCAGAGATTGTAATGCAGCGTCTAGAAAGGATAGCACTCCCATGCATACAACCCAAAGTATGGATCCGATATGTAGATGTCACCTTCGTCATAATAAAAAAAGGAACAACTAGAGGAAACACATGAAACCATCAACAACATCTTCAATGGAATAAAATTCACAAGAGAAGAAGAAAGCAACAACACACTACCCTTCTTGGACATCCTCATCAGTAGAGGAAACGATGGCATTCTAGAAACACAAGTCTACTGGAAATCTATCCACACTAACCAAGTGCTCCATTACCAAAGCAACAACCCAACCTCCCACAAGAGGAGCTGTGTAAGAACATTATTCAGACGAGCACTAACGCACTGCAGCAACCCAGAACACCAGAAAAAGGAAACAGATAATCTATACAGCATCTTCCAGCAAAATGGACACCCATGCAACTTTTTCAAAAGTTTACATGAACTTGAGCAAACTCCGGGAGATAGTGGAGGACAGGAAGGCCTGGCGTGCTATGGTCCATGGGGTCATGAAGAGTCGGACATGACTTAACGACTGAACAACAACAACACCCGTATTTGCACTCTTATCACCGTATCTTTGCCTTTTTAAAAATGTCATCTCCCAGCATGATGAACTTATTACTTTTAGCAAGGAACGACCAAGTACTGGAATATCTGAAGTTTTTATGTCTTCTAGCTATTGGAACTATCACAGGCTAACTCCAGTTGATCTATTTTATGATCATGTCTATTGATTTCATGTAGATATTGGAAAGCAGAATGGAACCTTTAAAGGACATAATATTATGAGATCCATTTTGAGAGGCAACTATCTCCAGGTGACACCATCTGGAATCTACCTGAGAGATAGGAATGGAACTACTGGAAAGCAGGTTCTTCTATCCTTAGAGCTCTCGGGTGATCCAGAAGGACATCATGGTTGAAAAAAGCCACTCTTGAGAAGAACTGACAGAATCACACTTTGTCCATCCCCAAAATCATCCATTGTGCTGACCAAGGCAGTTTCAGCCCTGTGAACATTATGAAGCCACTTTGATCAAGATAATTTGCTTCTTCCAGGATGAGAGAAAATGTTTTACTAGTCCCAGTTATGATACTGATAAGATCTAGTGATTCATTTTACTGTGTATCTGGAAGGATGAGAAAGACTCCATATAACAAAACATTAATGGATGTTTTTTTCTGCTTTGGACTGCAATCCCCAAGTTCACAGCTTTGCTGAAGACAAACTTCACCATGGTTAGATTGCTGCCTCAGCCCTTCTCCCCCAATAAAATAACAAAGACAACCAATGACACACATTTTCAACTCAGTTCTAATGAGATGGGAAACTACACAAGAGTCAGGATGGATTATGTTTTAACTTCACATAGGATTTCTTGATCAGGATTATTTTATCAATGGATATTAAAAATGGAGCAGTTGTGTCCAGAGAAGCAAAATTGGCATGGGCTTTCATGGAGACATGGACATTTTGAAAGAGGTGCCAATAGTTTAGAGGTCATCCAAAGCTGCTGAAGTGAGGGGGAGGTGAGTCGATTAACGGCTATATTGCAATGCCTGCTCTTCTGATCTGCCTTCAGAAAGCATCCTTCTATTTCTTCACTCCCAGACTGGGGGGGAGGAGGAGAGAAGGAAGGAGGATTAAATTATGTAAATCAGGCTGGAGTTGTTTAACCTTTTTACAATAGCACAGTCTTAGGGAAAAGAGGGAACTAAGCCCATTATCACCAATAGAACAGCAAGACCATTTGGGGGAGCTTAAGGCTGATCCTTCTGGGTTGTTATACAAAGGACTGTTTAGTTCCTCTTCTGGTTTTGGCAAAAGAGCTTTGGAGAATTATTTATGTATTGCATTTGTAACCCATTCTCCTTCCAAAGAGCTCAGACTGGCTTACACATGGTTCACAGACGGTCTTCCCAACCAAGTGATGCTCTGAGCCAGACATGCTTAGCTTCAAAAAGAGAAAAGGATCATCTGCCATCAGGCAATTCTTTTGCCTTTCACATTGCAGCATCATGTCCTTCTGTCTTTCACAGATTGAAAGCAGGAACATCTCTTAAAGTTCTTGCAATATTCTCCATTGTCATGCTGAGAAAGTCTAGTTCTTGTGCTCTATGAACCAATTGTATTCTGCCAGCAATTGCCCAGGCTGCAATGAATGTATTAGTAAAATAGTCATCAGAATATCTCCTCCTTCTCAGTACACAGAAGATGTACTAAATCTGTTTTAAGCTACTGTTTGTTTGCTTCATTTGTGATTTAAAAAACACTACTGAAGTATATTGGTTGGAGAAGAAAACAGGGGCAAAACAGATTTGTAAGTGTTATCTAGAATAACAAATATTTTGCTAGTGATTATTCAAAGTAAAATAAACAGCTTGCTCTGATCGTAGCCTTGTGGATTGACATTTGAAATATTTATAAGTACAGCCATACCACCATATGGATCCTCAGGGTGTTGGGGGGGGGGTTGAGTCGCTTGATCCCATTTGCTGCTTCTGCAGCCTCTAATACATTTCAATTCCATCCCAACTTATCACTCTGAAAACAGAGTGACACAATACTCTTCCCATTCTGTCAATTCATACTTAACAAAACTACCACACAAAGCAAATTTTTGCTGAAGAATTCTGCTCCGCTTATTCGATCCCTTTGTATTTTTGTGGAATGCAATTCATATTGCATAGAAACTGGTTCCATAGAAGTGTGATTTCAGAATGGGAACACCCATTGGGGTTTTTAAAAGTGGCTATCACCATACATGTGGCCAGAATACTACACTCTGTACTTTGATGACATGGATTGAAATCCACAGAGGCATAGGTGATAATAAAATTGTTAGCCTTTCAGATGCCGCAAGATTTTTTGTTGTGGTTTTGCTGCAAAAAATTAATACTCTGGAAGTTGCTGATATCTGTTATTATTTTTATAGTCTACTTCCCTTAAATTATTAAAGCATGTTTCATACATATTATTTTTACTATTAGCCCTTGATTTGAATGATGGATGATGCAGAGTTGGAATAAGTCTGAATCCTTTCCTGGTTTCTTCTCTCTTCATATTCATCAGCTGCAGCCCTGGGCATGTTTTTTTTTACTGCTGAAGCCTATTTTCCATGGAATTAAAAGGTCTTATTCCTAAATGAGCACTTATTTGGACAGTAGCTTTAAAAGCCCAATAATAGAGGTGGAATCAAACAACTTGGTTTCAATTGGTGGTTATTGTTTTTCATATTCTATTTATTTATTTAGTTATTTATTTATTTTCCAATGGCTACAACCACAGTTGTTTGGAGCGAGGGATTTGTCCATATCAGGGGTGAGGTGGTTTTTCAATCAAGTGTGTCCACTTCTGATCCTTACCCTCTTTGGTAGAAATCATTGGGACTGAATTCAAACTAATGTTCCAAGGATAGGGAGACTGGAAGCAGCTATGTTCTTGGTCTTGACAGCACTTTAGAAAGTGAATCTCCTGTGCAGAATAACACTAAACCCATGTTGAAAAGGAGCCCGACTATTAGCTGTTAGCGGCTGGTTTAAATGCAATAGCAGAGCAAGCCTTGACAATGGTGAAACCCACCATTCTAGCCAACTGTCGAAACTTACCAGCTCCTTAGCCCCAGCTGCGGTCTACCTTAAGGAGAGCAATTGGTAGATTTTTCCTACCGGCTTGTGACATTTGGTGGGAGGGGAAATTAAGCCAAGGGAACCCACCAATCACTTCTTTTAACTTCCCCTACCTTAAAACTGGGAAAAGCTCCACTTCTTGACCTCATAACTGAGACAAAAAGGGCTCAGCAGTGAGGATGGTGTAAAGTATGCTGGCAAATTTTCCTGCTGTCTCAAGGACTGGAGGAAAGCAATTTAAGGCAAGTTTGAGGAATTGTCAAATTCAATTCCTAGACATGCTGCAAGGAAACAGGTACTAGTGAGCCAATTGAAACAGACTCCTATATTAAATGAAGCAATTTCTCCTAAGATACTCCACTTGCAGTAAAATAATGAAACATATTACAGTTTGGTAAGCAGGTTTGTGATAGTTAAAATTGGGACAGAGGCCAGATCTGGCCTGCAGGCTGCCCATTGACCATACTATTAGAGAACAGACCTCTGTAATATGTAACCCACTGAGCAGAACAGAGAAATCATCTCTGCACATGGGCTTGTTAATTGCTTGGTATGTTCCCCCTCTACTTTTTTATTCTATCCAGAGCAATCCACCAAAGTGCCGTAGATTCCCTTTTGGAGTGGTGCAAATAATTCAGTTGTTTGCAAGGAGCCATCAGAATTAGTTATTCTGTGACAAACCTGTCAGCATTAGTTCAAGACATTTTGCTGCCTAAATTGCAATCCAAATGATCCCTCCTTTCTGCTCACAAAGGCCAATATATTAAACAATCTTGTTGCTCCTCCCAGGCTCTGGTTCTGCCTTGATTAGGCTGACCATATTTCCTTCAGACAAAAATGGGACTTTTGGGATGGCAAAACGGGACAGGGTCTTATGCCACCATGCTGGCCTCCAAACCCTGCCCTCCCAGTCCACGCAATTGGCTCCCACCTGCAAACCCTGCCCCCACCCCCCACGATTGGCTCCCGCCTGCAAACCCCGCCCCATCAGCGTGATTGGCTCGGATTTTAATTTTTTTCCCGATTTTTAAAGGTTTTTTTTTCTTCTAGCAGTAAATGGTGCAGCAGAGCTGGTGTGTTTGGGGGAGGCCGGCGTACACACACTGTGCACACAGCACTGTCATCGGCCAGGGAACAAGGGGCGGGGATGGAGGGGATGGAGGCCCACCACTGCCCCATCCCCCTCGGGCTTGGCCGAGGGAGGAAGGAGAGTTGCTGCTGCTGCCACTGCAGCAGAGCAGGAGGCAGGAGGAGCCGGCTCCGCTCGGCTGCTTCAGCCACACCACTCCGCCCCTTGCTGCCCGCTGAAGCTCCCCAGGGTGGCCGGCTCCTGCTTCTCCTGCTCGGCGGCCAGACAACTCTACTCCCTCGGCCAAGCCTGATCAGATGCACATACACACACTCACACACTCACAGGACAGACTGCCCTCTGCAAGAGCCGGCCGTTCTGGGAGGCTTCAGCCACACCACTCCGCCCCTCGCCACCTGCTGAAGGCCCCCAGCATGGCCAGCTCCTGCCAGGGCAGTCTGTCCTGTGAGTGTTTGTGTGTGTGTGCATCTGATCAGGCTTGGCCGAGGGAGGAGAGTTGTCGGGCCGCCGAGCAGGAGAAGCAGGAGCGGCCACCCTGGGAAGCTTCAGCGGGCAGCAAGGGGCAGAGTGGTGTGGCTGAAGCAGCAGAGCACAGCCGGCTTCTCCGGCTTGGCGGCCCAACAACTCTCCTCCCTCGGCCAAGCCCGATCAGATGCACGCACACACACACACACATGCACCCCACACCCTCTTTCTCCAGCCTCCCCATGACCAAATGCACCCGCACCTGTTGCAGGGAGGCTGGAGAAAGAGGGTGTGGGGTGCGTGTGTGTGTGTGTGTGCACCTGATCGGGCTTGGCCGAGGGAGGAGAGTTGTCGACTACTCCGCCCGTTGCTGCCTGCTGAAACTCCCCAGGGTGGCTGGGGAAAGAGGGTGTGGGGTGCGTGTGTGTGTGTGTGTTTGTACGCAATTACGCTGAGCAAGTAATCCACGCGCGCACACACATGCACACACATGCACGCACCCCACACCCTCTTTCTCCAGCCTCCCCGCAACAGGTGCGGGTGCATTTGGTCATGGGGAGGCTGGAGAAAGAGGATGTGGGGTGCATGTTTGTGTGTGTGTGTGTGTGTGTGTGCGCGATTACGCTGAGCAAGTAATCTGCACGCGCACGCACACACACACACACACACACACGCACCCTCTTTCCACAACCTTCCCGTGCCTGCTTTCCCTGGCCTCACCACTGCTGGGCAGACAATCTCAGGATCAGGTAAGGAGGCAGGAACCTGGACTGTGGTGCTGCTTCTGCTGCTGGGATCGCACGTGGCAACTGGGCTTCCAGTTGCCACGCTGATAGGGCCTCTTCCGGGCTGCCTCCAATGGCAAGTCCGGCTCCAGTCCTCCTTCCTGTCTTCCTGTCCTCCTTCCCGCCGGGTTTAAAAAAGGGACAAAATTGAGATTTTGATCAAAACGACGGGACGGTTGAAAAATGCTAAAATAACAGGACTGTCCCGTTCAAAACGGGACGTATGGTCACCCTAGCCTTGATTGATCATCGGCTTACCCAACCAAATGGAATAGCTTGAAGCAGTCAGTTTAACCTGCTGTAAGGAAGTCTGGCTCTGAAGAGTATTCATGCCCTTTTTTCACATATGTAAACCAAGTTCAATTTAGCTAAACGTAGAGGAAGGGGCAAAGGATGGGGTCTGTGGATTTCATGAAAGCCCTTACTTAATTTGAGCTCTACTAACAATGTGGTCATAGAAGGATGAACTACAGAAGGTGGTTTAGACCAGTGTTTCTTCAGCCTCAGCAACATTAAGATGTGTGGGTGCTGGCTCAGGGAATTCTGGGAGTTGAAGTCCACACATCTTAAAGTTGCTGAGGTTGAGAAACACTGGTTTAGACTATCACTATAGAAGGAAGAACTATAGAAGATTCTCTTCTCAGAGTAATAAGATCTTCTTGACCCTGGCAGGTATCTAAAGCTTCAGTCCTGCTATTTTCTCTGTGTTACTCTGTGTTTTCTAAAATTAGGCAACTCTCTTTATTCTCACTCTGCTGTCTCAGATTTTGGTGGACCTTGTTTTTATGAGGCAGGACAATGGGTTCATAACAGTTTTCTTCCACCTGCCACTCCAGATGTGTTAAACTACAATTCCTATAATCCCCAGACAATATTCAGACTGGAAATCTACATAAAAGTTTGTCATTAGCTAAGAAACATATATTTTAAGGAATCTGGTTGCTCTTTAAATTTAACACTGCTACAAGCTAGAAGGATATTCTATTGAGGCAATTATTTTGATATATAACCATTATCCTTATATAACGATCCATTCTGAGGTTTGGAAGATAGTGAACAGGCCTTACGGATATCTCTCAGCTATGGGATCAAACATTAAATAGGTAGAATTATTTATTTCTATAGCAGCAATCCCTCTGTATGGGGCAAGAAGCTGATGCCCATGTTGCAGAGAGCTAACAAACTAAATAATAAATACCTATCAATCTAGGGTAATAAATAATAGATTGCACACTTCTATTGGCTCTTGCTCCTTTCACTAGCCACTGTGGGTGGGTGAGGGTATTGTTTATAGAGATTGGATTGGGAATTAGTTGCTCTGATGGTCTCTAGGCTGCTATAGACAATTTCCCAAGTACCACTAAGCTGCAGGTAGAGGGGTGGAAATACGTGTTTGTGTGTTACTTAGATTTAATATAAAATTGATTAATCCATCTGACCTGCCAAGAATTGTAGTGGAATTGTAAGTGTGTGCATAAGTAAAGGGGGATTAAATGGCATCAGAGTATATATGGAAGGGTGATTTTTTCCCCCATCTTATTATCTCTCTTCTAGAAAAGGTCAGGAAACCTAGTTTCAGGGCTGAAAGGCAGACTATCTCCTAATGATCATTATATTAATAGGGATTAGTTTGCATTTACATGCAGAAAATATTTATTTTGCTGTTCCTGAACCTGTTTGAAAACAGGAATATAATTATCTTTTAGTATTTGCATTTCTCTAGATTTTGTTAGCTCTTTACAAAAATACATGCAAAAATTCATTTATTATTAGAGAGAAATGCATACAAAATTGCATAGAGAGAAAATGTGCAAAAGTCTATTATTTTAGGGGAAAGTGTAAGATTTGTGTACAATAAAAATGCTTCTAGTAGATGAAATGCCCACAAAATGTGTGGTGGCGTCCACAGCAAACCATACCAATGCCAAAATGACATGTGCACAGTCACCATGCAGATACCACCAGCATGTTCCAATGTCTGATGCAAGTCTCTACGTAGCAGCATCTGTATGATGATATTGTAATGCATGTTTTGTCATTTGTCCTCTTTTACTCCCCTTGTGTGTACACATTTTTATGCAAACATTTTTCCCCCCATGAGAACTACTGAAGAAATTAGATGGAACAAACTTACATGGGGGAAAAAAGGGAGAAATGAGTACGATTGCATCGTGATAAGGCTATCATAAGGAGGTTTCTCCTCACTGTATGATACTATTTAGGGATCATTCTTAATAATGAAGAATGGGTAAAAAAATGATGAAATAATACAACCAGAAAAGTCACAATGTAAGTGGAGGTAGAACATTTTCTCTGATCAATCCTTGTTGCCAATTTACACTGTTTGGCAGCTTCCCAGAGATGAAAGGTTAATGCTTTTGCTCAAGACACCAATTATCCTTCAAAATGCTATGATTACCAGTGATTAATTGTCTACTTTTACAGACCTCAAGATTACATTAGTCTCTTTTTTTTTAACAGGGACAATCCCTTATTTTTAATAGTGCACTATTTACCACATTTGCCTAAATCAAGATTGCCCAACCTGAGAGCCCAGGGCTACATGCTGTCACCCAATTTCACATTTTAATAAGCTAAGAGCAGAGAATTATATGATCAGAGAGCCATCGTATTTATTGTATTTAATTTTATTTGAAAGTAAGCAAAATTAATTCAAGCATAGTTGTTGATCTGGATCTACACACTACTTTTTGGAATGCATCCTTTGGGGCAGAAAAAGTTGCACAATACTGACATTGGTAGTAGAGAGATGGGAGAGCTACCATCGAAGTAGCCTGACACCCACCAATAAAAGCCTGATTTAGCTCAGATACGCCAAGTGTTGCGGTCTGACTGGTTAAATATACCTTTTTCTAAACAAGCTAGAGTTCTTCTGCACATAGTGTTGTTTCCCAGATTGCAGTAAGCCAGCATATGATTTGTGGCTTGTGTTTGTCAAAGCATAACTGATGGTACTTTTACAATTGAGAGATAGTGTGACTTTAAGTGATCAATAACTGCCTCTTCACAGAGACAGAGACTGGGGAGGCGTTTTTGTTTCTTTTATTATGTACAAGAATGTATGTAGGAATTAGGGAAAAAACAAGACTATTTATAGTAGTGTGTACAAACTTCCTGGTTAAAAAAAATTCTTCTTCCCTCCTGTCTCTCGACAGGCTCTAACTTCCTCTCTGTCAAAATTGTTTGCTAGCAACCACCCACTCTGTTGTTAAACACTGGCTCTCCCCTTTCTCCTCCCCCTCCCCTCAGCTTTTTGCTAAGACAGAGGGATAAGGGAATTGGCTGATTTACTTTGGTTTGTGCTTAAAGCCTTTCTTTGTGCTTTTTTGGACCTCTATGTTGATGTTATGTGATGCACCTCCCTCTGGGTCTTCTGCCCAGCTCGTCCCAGTCTAGGGCTTCCCCAAGATCTCCAGCCATTCATCTGGGTTTTGGATGAAGCACGTCCCTCTGTTCTTGGTCCTCATTTCTCTTCTCCCAGGGAAGCCTGCAGCCAACATCTTCACCCCTCCTTTCCCTCTGGGGCCAAGAAACGACAAGAGCCCAGCCCAGTGGCCCAGCACAGTGATGTCTTTCTCCAGCTGCCAACTTCCCACATAGTTACTCCAAAAGCAGTTTTTGCCTCAATGCCTCAGAGCAGCATAGGCTCAAATGTGGCAGTGTGTTTCTTCTCCCTCCCTCTCTCTCTTTAGGGCTCAAACCAGCAGCAATTCCCCAAATAACTGAGGAGGTGGGTTTCCCCCCACCCCAGGGTTTTAGAACCCCAACACCTATATATTAGGCTTGTCAACCAGAATACTGCTCCATCTGCCCCACCCAGTCTTGTCTAGCAGCCAGGGCAGCACATCTGCCTTTGTGGTAGCACAGCCACACTTCAAGGCCATAGCTGAGCTTCTTCCCATTTTTTTCTTCTCCTGACTCACACCAGTTCAGCAGCTGCCAGCCTGGCCACAAAACCCATATGCCACAATGTATTTGTGGCTTAGCTCAAAGTACTAACTCAGCTGTGTGGCAGAAACAAATTATGGCTTATAGTAACTTTTCAACTCAGCTAGTGTTTTCTTAGATACATATTTTATTTTATTTTATTTTATTTTATTTTATTTTATTTTATTTTATTTTATTTTATTTTATTTTATTTTATTTTATTTTATTTTATTTTATTATTTTATTTATTATTTTATTTTATTTTATTTTATTTTATTATTTTATTTTATTTTATTTTATTTTAATTTTATTATTTTATTTTATTTTATTTATTTTATTATTTTATTTTATTTTATTTTATTTATTTTATTTTATTATTTTATTTTATTATTTTATTTTATTTTATTTTATTATTTTATTTTATTATTTTATTTTATTTATTTTATTTTATTTTATTTTATTTTATTTTATTTTATTTTATTTTATTTTATTTTATTTTATTTTATTTTATTTTATTATTTTATTTTATTTTATTTTATTTTATTTTATTTTATTTTATTTTATTTTATTTTATTTTTTATCCCGCCTTTATTATTTTTATAAATAACTCAAGGTGGCAAACATACCTAATACTCCTTCCTCCTCCTATTTTCCCCACAACAGCAACCCTGTGAGGTGAGTTGGGCTGAGAGAGAGTGACTGGCCCAAAGTCACCCAGCTGGCTTTCATGCCTAAGGCGGGACTAGAACTCACAGTCTCCTGGTTTCTAGCCTGCAGCCTTAACCTTAATATATTCTGAGAAGTCCTGGTATGGGTAGTTGAGGATGCACTTACTCCTTGCTAGGTGACAGAGGGAACCTTCTAATATTTATGAAATATTTATTTATATAACTAATTAATATTTATGTAGAGATAAGTGCTTAGACCAAGGTGAACAAATCTCATGCATCAAAAAACCAGTATTATCTGCTAGGTTGGTTAAGGAAATAATTTATCTTCGCATCCTTAACATTTAAGAACTTGCCTTTGGGGAAAGTTGCATCCTTCTAAGGTATTGATGAAGCTAGACAATGCCAGACTTGATGGATAATTTGTCTGATCTGTCATGGCAAATCCTATGGGTATTTGCAATAGGAAAAGTCAATTTCCTCTTGGGCAGACAGCCCTCTGAATGTTACTTTGCTCTTACAAAATAGCCTAGTAAATGGTGGATCACACAAATTGCAGTATAGCAGTCTAAAAGATACCAGCTTTACTAGAAGAACTGGATATTTAAGCATAACTCTTGCTTATTATATTTTTGGAATACCTTATTGATATTTTCTTCTTTACATGGATATTAATTTATCATGTTTAAAACATATAGTTACATGTATATGTATATGTATGGCTCTCCTTCACAAGCAGATGCTATATGGTGTTAACCTGATTTTTTTCTAAGAGCAAGAACAGTAAGGAATATTGCTTGCATATTCTTAGCACAACATTGTGATTTGTATGAAGTGTCTCTTTTACAATCAAGGCCAGGAACCTGTGGCCCATGGCCTGCATCTGGCCCAGATCTTTTAATTCATTATAAACTTTCTGTCTGTAAAGGGAGTCATTATTGAAGATTTTATGCTGTTTTTTAAAAAATATATATAATTGAGTGTGTAACACTCTGCTATCTGGAATTAATAAATGATCAAGGGCACTTCCCAGAGAAAAACAGGCAGAGCAACATAACAGCGGCCAGGTTGAAGGGTTTTCTCCCAGTATTGTTCCATGTTCCTTGACTTCCTATGTCCTTTGCTGTGGTGAAGGAAAGGCACTCTTTCACAGCCTAGAGAGAAGGTAGGAGCTATTACATGAGACAGTAATTACAGACATGGCTTGATCAATTTATGGGGAAATATTAAAGAATCTCTTGCTTAAAGATCCATCTGGTGTCTGCTGACAATATAGTTTTGCAGAGAAGCAAAATAAATTCCACTGCCGCAGTATATATATAAAAAAGTAGTAAGTCTTGAATCACCTAAAAATAGCTTCTCTTGTGGATTAGAGGGCAAAACTAAAGGAAAAAGTTTTGTCTTCCATTGTAAAATTGGTGGCTTGGCATCCAAGTAAAGCTAATAATTGATTTAACCCACCCTATTTGAGAATCTCATGCTTCCTCAAGCCAAGTCTTTCTCTCATGTACAATTTGTTTAATTGATTTTAATAATCTCCCATAGCAATGAATCCTTCTATCTTGGCAAATATCCCAGGTGGACATAGATAATCTCTTTGTCATCCCCATTTCTGTTTTCTTTGGCTCTGGGCCTTTCCCACAGTAAGTAACAAGATTTTCTGTTGTTGTATAGTTCTATTGTATAGGACTTTGGGAGGTTAGAATTGTTGGGAATATCAGGTTTCAACTGTGCATTGTCTCACGAACATAAGGGGAGGGACTCTTCTACTGAAACATGACTTTTATTATTAAGTGTGTCTCTGCCATGTTCGTGGGAGGTGCCTGTCACCTGACTTCCTGTTTCCTCTTTCTCTTTGGGCCCCTCGTGGCCAGTCTCCATCTTCCTCCCTTCCTAAGCACATGTGCCACTCAGCAGGCCCACATGGCAATGTGGGTCTGGTCAGAAAAATACCTCGCATGCACGCACCTGAGCTTTTCTACAATGAAACTGCTTGTAACCAGGATCTGCTGAATAAAATGTAAGCTATCTTTATTTTGTTTTTTCACTAACTAATGTGTGAAGACTGCTTTATTTTTCTGAATGTAATTAAGCCTCATGTGCAAGCCTTTCTGGGATGCTTCCACTCTGCTAAAAATTGCTAAGCACTACCTGGAATTCTGTTACTACTTTCCAGACTCCAACAAGAATCAGCTGAAAGAGGCTTGATTAGGTCACTCAGTTTGCTTGACAAAGATATTCTAGTAGTTTGCCACCTTCTTCTGGAATGAATGGAACATTTCCTCCTTTGAGAGCTGCTTAAATGCAGTACATAGGTAGTGGATATGAGATCTGAAGCTGTCAAGGCAGGAAATAAAGAGCCTAAGATCAAACATGACTATTATGTAAGGGCTATGCAAGTGCCCTCCACATCCTGTGATGCCCTCGATCCGTTGACTATTAAATCAGAGGTCCTGACACAAGCCACTCAGGGATATGAAGGAATCTTTATTAAAGCCAGTGATCCATTGCACGTTAAAAACTTGAGTGAATCAAGCTCCCACAACCAACAGTTTAAAAATCTCCAATTCCCCCCCCCCCCATCGGGATTCGCGGCTTGATCACCCTTCCCTTCATCTCTCAGTTTTCAGAACTTTCTGGGCCTGAATCAACTAACGTGGTGATATCGCCCTTTGATCTATCCTGGGTGCTGAACCACTTGGCACGATACTTTGATTAACATAGTTTGCAGTTCTGTGAATACACCAAACCACTACTTTACACGTCTGGTAGTTTTACTGTAAAGCACCCCCAAATGACCCTGTGAGTTTAACAGACTGGCAGGATGTTCCTTCCTGGCACCATGGCAGGATGGCATGGATGACATCCTGACACATCCAATCTGGGGGGAAAAAAACAGATGTCTGTTATCCTGAAGATACAGGAGAAAGAGTTCCCGGATTTATCTGGGGCTGAGATAAGACAAGAAGAGAAGATGATCGACCCAGATACAAGCTCAAGTTCAAGCCTACTCTGTGAAGATATGGGCAGTGAAGAGACATTCCATCTCCATTCTTGTATTTGTGGAAAGCTGCTCTGTTAAGGTGACCCACTCCCTTCTTGGGAAAGATGGTTTGGAAAAACGAATCAGTGAAAGTTGTGGTCATCTGGCTGATTATTCTGTGGAAAAAAACCATTAATATCAACTCTGAGTTGGAAGTCAACTGGACATAAAGCAAAGATAGTGTCTTGCAAAATTACCTTTTGAGCCCGTGACTCCTCTTTCTTTTGCCACTTGCAGATTTGCCCTTCCTGGCTAGTTAAAGTAGTCAGGAAGAGAGCAGGGAGGTGGATCCAAGTAATTGCCAATGCCTCTTTGTGAGAGGGGCTAGCAGTCTTGAAAGAGACATTGGTCCATGCCCTCCTCAAGAGACTTGCCTTGGATCTACCTTTCTTAGACAACCATTGTCTTATATCCAATCTTCCCACTCTGGGAAAATGATGGTACAATAACTAAAGAGAGTCTTGGAGGAAATGGATTATATTAGTCTCACAGCACTCAGGATTCAGACCTAGGCACAGGACTGAAACTGCATTGATGGCTCTCATATAAGACTTGGATGATGAAACCAACAACCATTTTAGACCTGCTGGACCTCTTGGTGGACTGCCTACTGGGGTTGGGATTTGACTCCACCCCCTTCCTGTGTGAGAGGTACCAGTCAGTTGTCATGGAGGGGAGAGGTCAGGCCCTTGGGCCCTCCATTATGGGATGCCTCAGGTCTCAGTCCTCTCCTCTATCCTGTTTAATACAAAAGCATTGGGAGAAGTACCCCACTGGTTTAAGGTGAGGTATCATGATAATATATATATTCATGATATATTATTATTTTTACCTAGTAATATATCTTCACCTAATAATATATCTTCATCCCATGCCAAATGGAAAATTCAGTGGAAGATCTGACCCAGAGTTTGGAGGCTGTGAGAATCTGGATGGGAAAGAACAGGCTTAAACTCAACCGAAGGAAAGAAAATGGTTCCTCATTCAGAAGTCCACTTATTCTGGGATTATACCGTCTTTGACTCTTGACAGGGTGGTGCTTCCTCATGGAGACCAGGTCTGCAATCTTCATTCTTCCTGGACTTGTGGATCCTGCTGAACAGCAAGTGGAAGCTCTTGCCAGGACAGCCTTTAAGACGTTAAGCACCAGTTGCAACCTCACCAAAATTTGTAACTCACACCCTTGTCATTTCCTGTGGATTACTGTAATTCACTTTATTCGGGGCTGCCTTGAAGATCACCTGGAAATTTCAATAGGTGCAAATGCAGGGGCACTTATTCTTACTGGACAGTCTTGTTACTGCCATGTAAAACCACTGCTGTGGGAGCTGCACTGGCTACAGATATGTTTCCAACTGAAATTCATGGTGCTGGTTTTCACTAACAAAGCACTATATGGCTCAAGATCTGGATATCTCCCCATATAGATTCTACCTCTCCAATATGAGGGCACACAAATTGCCTGCTAAAGGCCCACCTATTGAGAGGTGCATTGGGAGGGAACCTGAAAGTGGGCTTTCTCTGTGGGAGTTCTTTTCTGGAACAACTGTGCCCTGAAGCAACAGCAACTCTCATTTTCATGGTCTTCCAGGAGCTTGTAAAAACCTAGCTGTTCTGGAAGGGCTTTTGGAACTGAGTGCTATAGAGCTCCAAGTGCCAGGAATGTTATCTTAATTGTAAATTTTAACTGTAATTATATATTGTATTTCTTCTACTGTATATTATTGTTATCATTACATGTTGTAGCTATTGCATGTATAAACTGCTTAGAGTTGTCTTGTCAGATGTGGTAAATAAACATGCAAACTGTTGGAGAGTGTGTTTTCTTGTACATGCAGAGTATCAGAAAGCAATTAGCACTGGAGACCAATTAATGATGACAGTCACTTTAGAGGCCCTGGGGTTACCCGAGGCTGGGGACGCGACAAGTGACCAGGCGGCGAGATGGAAGCAGCCACAAAACACTGTGGTGAGTGGCAAGCCGACGAGCAGCAAGCCGGGAGTGGTCTTGGGGATTCCCTGGGTTCCCTGGGTTCCCCGAGGTCATGGAACAATGTGGCAAATGGCCAGGTGGTGAGGCGGCGAGCTGAGAGTGGCCTTAGGGATACCCGAGGCTGCGAAGCACCATGGCAAGCAGGAACTGGCGAGCCTGGAGTGGCCATGGGGATTCCCCGAGGCCACAGAACAATGCATCAAGGACCTTGGGGCAGATGGTGGAGGGTCATTTCGGTGTTTTGGCCCCATAGCCAGCACGCCAGTGACTGGGTGCCATGAGGGAACTTTGGGGGGGCAAGACAGACTCCACGGGCATGGGCGCATATCTGGGCAGACCAGGGAACCCCCTCTAAGGAGAAGGTGGGGGTCCCTTCTGTGTGGTGAGTGGGTGCTCCCTCCCACGGGTGAGAGATGTGGGGGGAGCCAGAGAGTGGATGAGGTACAAGTGGACTCCTCCCTCCTTGAGTGAGAGTCAAGGGGGAGGAGGAGTGAGTTGATGGAGTTTTTAAGGTTAATAAAAGAACTCCAAGCAGCTAACAATGATCTTGCAAAGTGGAAGCGTGAACCAAAAAAAAGGACTTGCACATTAAGCTTAATTACATTCAGAAATAAATTCAGTCTTCACACAGTAGTTAGATGAAGAAAAAAAATAGAGATAGCTTACATAGTAGAAAACACTTAATCATCACCGTTTTTTTGTAGACAATTGTTATGGAAATAGAAATGTCTGTGTGAAAGCGAGATGAAAGAATGAGAGCTGCATTCTGCAGCACCTCCTGCTTGCAGATGTGCCCAAAGAGTAATGGAGATTGTTAATCCCCAAACTCAAGAAGGAGAAAGGAAGTGGAAATCAGGTGACCCATGTGACATCCCACAAGCACAATAGATATGTGTTTACTAGAAGGATCCCCCTTATGCTTATGAGACAATGCTGAGTTGACCCTGATAATTCCAACATGAGTGGGGTGCCCCCTGCCGGCTAGTGAGAGAGGCCAGTGAAGGGGGCACAGTGGATGTGGGGGTGGGGTGATGGTTGGGTCCCTGAAGCACTGAGATCAAGAGCTGGAGTGCCAAGGGCTCACCACCACCCCATGGTTGCTTGATTTATGAATATTGATGCATGATTGGATGGAGAGACCCCTGACTAGAAGACCTGGAGGGCCAGGATTGTGGGGAAATGGAAGTTCCAGGGGGTTTAGGGCAGGTTACTCGATCCAGGTGGTGATGGGTCAGGGGTGTTATGGCAGGGGCCAGAGGGCAGGCCATCGTCAGGGAAGGCACCCCCGGTGTTTTGTACCGGTGGCATGTTCCGGTACTCTGTGCTCTGACCTGGGCCCTGGACAGCAGACCCATCGAGGCCCTGGCTTTCAGCTGTTGCTTTTGTTGAGCAGTGAGCTGGGGCAGCAAGGCAGTCTCGGAGGTGGCAGTCAGAGAAGGCGCAGGAAGGCAGAGTTGAGTGGTGAGCTGGGGTGGCAAGGCGGTCTCGCAGGTGGCAGTCAGAGAAGGTGCAGGAAGGCAGAGTTGAGCAGTGAGCTGGAGTGGCAAGGCGGTCTCGGAGGCAGCAGTCAGAGAAGGCACAGGAAGGCAGAGTTGAGCAGTGAGCTGGGGTGGCAAGGCGGCTGTTGCTTTGATATGCAAATTTCTTAGTGCCTCCCACAGTTCTTTAGAGACTGTAAGCTACGTACATTTACTAGCTGATTGTCTTCAACTCCCAAAATAATGGACGCTCTGGCACGTTCATCCAGTCTAAGCCATGCATTGGAGGGATTTGCTGGAGTTGGCTCAGCTATGGGGGACCATAAATTTTCCCTCCGAAGATACATTTCCATTTTCAAACTCCAGTTTATGTAATTAGAATCTGATAAATGTTCGAGCAGCATTCCTAATGACTGAGAAGCAGCGATGGCTCTATCTTCACTAAGCACCTCATAAATTCCTCAGCTTAGCTTTTCAGCAAACAGATAGCTGCAAGAAGCCTCACAGTAACTTCAAAAAGAAAAACACTTCACTTGCCTTGTTTACGTTTCTTCAGATGCAAATGGCTGCCGCTGAGCTGGTCTTTCTTCGTGATTTCTGGGCCCATAACCTGTTGGAGAGTGTGTTTTCTTGCACACACAGATTATGAGAAAGTGATTAGCACTGGAGACCAATTAATGATGCCAGTCATTTTAGTAACTTAGTTGCAGTTATATTTGTTAGTCATATAAACAGATACTATTTACAGTCCTCTTCCAGATCCCTGGAAGTGTTACAAAATCCACATAGTAGAAACTAGAAAATAGAAAGAAACAGTAAGCAGTAAGTAGCAAGGAGAGAGAAAGAGAGCAGGCAGGGCAGGCAGGCAGGCAGGTTCTTTTATACTCTTCAGCCTGAATCAAGTGCTGCCTGACCTTTTAAAGTTTGTAGGTGATTGCCTAATAAGGCTATATTGCTGTGACTTACTCTTCAAAAGAATAATACACCAACACAAACAAGCTGGATTCCTCTATTCTGCAGTAGCTGATTTTCTGCATAGATATGACTTCTAGTTTCCAATAAAGCTTTTCTCTAACTGTGCTGATGTGGGGTGATGGTGGCTTTTGGGGTTCCAGGCTTGAAATAATCCAAACAACGTGTTGTAAGGCTAACAATATCTTTATTGATAGCATAAGGCAATAATGGATGTATGGTGCATTATTGCAAAAAGGAAAAAAACAAAGCATAAGCAGAGTTCCATCACCAGAATGGAAAGAAAAACATCATGGTCTGTGCAAAGACCAGGCATAGTTACAGTTCAGATACAAAGTACATGTAGATAGCAGTCTACATAGAAGGAGCATAGGAAGAACATAAGTGAGATGAATACCCATGGTTCATAGCTGAATTATACCCATGGTTCAGAATTCTGATTGGTTAATATGGGCTAGGCAACTCTTTCAGCCTAACATTTTGGTAACAGTTGTACTTACTATAAACCGCCATGGGGTGGCGGTGTTGCATATTGGCTTTCCCTCGAGACTCTATTCTCATGGGAAAGTAACTGATAACGTTTTTCTTTTGGCTAGGACTGCACCTGTTGTTTATGAGCTACTTTGTTATGGAAACGTGCTTGCAACAGAGGGGCTTGGAAATTTCCACTTTCTAGGCCAGATTCATAGTGTAGAAAATACCATTCGCTTGATGCTACATAGAATACCTTTACCAAATAACTTTAACACCCCTTCCGAATGGTTTTTCGAAACGCTGTGGGGAAAAACTGTAATTTCACAAGCACACAGAGACACAAATGATTTTATTTCAAACACATTTGTTCTAGTCCTAACTTGGTAACCATGGCAATATGCTTATGAAGAGGTAGGGCTTTCGTGAAGATGTCGGCCACATTTAGTTCAGAAGGACAATATTCTAATTGGATAAATCCTTCCTGAATTGCATGTCTTACATTTTTGAATTTCACATCGATATATTTGGTCCGGCCTCTGACTTTTTCAGAAATAGCAAGTGAAGTACAGGCCTGGGAGTCTTCATACACTGTAATTGGTGAGGTTATATCTACAGAAAGATCTCCAAACAGTTGTTTACACCAGTGTAATTCATTTATTGCCTCACTGAGGGCCGCAAATTCGGCCTCACATGTGGAAACGGCAATTGAACTTTGTTTTCTTGCCCTCCAGGCGATGGGTGTATTTGCAAACAAACAAACAAAACCACTCACAGACTTTCTGTCTCCCTCTTCTGCAAAAGAGCTGTCAACATAAATCACAGGCATTTCGGCTTTAGTAGCTGATACTTTAAGAGAAACATCAGCTGTGCCTTTAAGGTAGTGTAGGACCCTTTTTAACCCTTGCCAATCTCGCATGGATGGTTTGGCAACCTTACAACTGAGCACTCCAACTGAGTAAGCTAAGTCAGGACCTGTCCATTGTGTTAAGTGTAGCAAGCTTCCTACAGCAGAGTGATACAATTCAAGCTGAGGACAAACTTCCTCACATGCATCACCCTTTAGGAAATCAAGAGTCATTGGTGTTTTGGTAGGTTTTGCATTTGACATTTCAAGTTGACTCAACAATTGATCAATTTTTCTCTTCTGACTCAGATAGAATTCACCACTCTGAGCCCTAGTGACTTCAACACCTAGATAGTATTTCAGCTCACCTAGGTCTTTCAATTGAAAGTACTGTCTTAATTGTGTTGCAAACTCTTGTACAAGGTGCAAAGAACCAGTTGCTAGGCAAAAATCATCCACATACGTTAGCAACACCGTGTAATTACTCCCAGAACCTCTTACATACACACAAGGATCAGCAACTGACTTTTTAAAGTTCAACTTCATCAAAGCCTTATCTGAACATTGATGCCAACAACGACCGGCTTGTTTCAATCCATAAAGCGCCTTGCACAGCCTGTACACCTTCTGAGAATTGTCACAAGCATAGCCAGGAGCCTGCTTCATGTACATTGTTTCAGGGAGCTCTGCATTCAGATATGCTGTGTCAACATCAAAGTGATGGACAACGAGTCCACGCTGTGCAGCCAGAGAAAGTACCATACGTAAAGACTCTGGTCTAGCTGTGGGTGCATATGTGAGATCATAGTTCAAAAACCTCTCCTGTGAAAACCCCTGAGCAACAAGCCTGGATTTGTACTGCACTGTATTATCAGGAAGAAGCTTCTTTCTGAAAACCCATCTGGAACCAACAGCTTTCTGGGATGGGGGCAAATCAGTGACTTCAAACACCTTTTGACTCACTAATGCCTCAAACTCCTTATCCATCGCTGTGTTCCACTTCTCCTGCTCTTCAACAGGCAGAAGCAACACCTCCTGGAAAGACTGAGGTTCACAGGTAATCTGACACACTCTCACCTGCTGAATCACAAATCTGTCAGGCTTCACACCCTTTGTGGAACGTGCAGACCTACGAGGAATTACCACTGCCTCTTCCTCATCACTGTCCTCTGCCTTTTCACTACCTGATTCCCCCTTCAGGTCCTGAACCTGCTCAGGTGAAATTTCCTCTTCCTTCACCTGAGGGGACCCTCTCACCACACTAGGAGACTGGGAACCAGAAGGCAGCTGAACTGGTTGTTGTCCAGCCACAGGAGCATGGACAGTTGGCTGTACACTAGATTGCAACAATACCTCTGAACTAGCATTCAACCTATCCCAACCAGTAGGGGGCTCAAAATTAGCACTTCTGGAGACCATAGCCTGCAGAAAAATGGTAACCCTTAGATCTAGAGGAGTAACCAACAAACCTTAAGCGTTGTGCTTTTGGCTGGTTCTTCCTTCGCTGAGACTTAGGGATGTGAACATACGCAAATGTTCCAAAAACATGCAGGTGCTTCAGCGAAGGGCGCTTGCCAAACAAAAGGAAGTAAGGAACTTCATTTACAGCTGAATTCCACACCGTTAGTTAGATACACTGCAGTCATGGTAGCCTCACCCCAAAAACGGGCTGGCACCTGGGCATCTAACATCAGGCTATTTCTAATGGTATTAACAACACCAATCTTCCTTCAGCTATTCCATTCTCAGCAGGAACACCAACATTGGCAAGTCTATGGGAGATTCCTTTCCTACGAAGCCAATTCTGGAACTCATGACTTAGGAACTCTCCTCCACAATCCGATTGAAACTGACCTACTTGATAGCCATAGTTTCTCTCCACCATTGCAACAAACTCCTTAAAGCGAGCAAAAGCCTCCGCTTTAGATTTGAGCAAATAACAAAACGTATAGCGAGTATGGTCATCCACCAAAAGGAACATGAAACGCGCGCCCCCTTCACTAGGAGCATTGGGGCCGGCTAAGTCTCCATGAACCAACTGAAAAGGCCTAGTTGACACCCTGCTACTTTTCCTAGCAATAGGCGCAGCCTTGATCTTAGATTGTTTGCACACAGTACAATCAAGAAAGTCATCACACTTTTTAGATCCTAGTTCAGGATACACTTTGGCCATTTGGGACAAACTTCCCCACCCGGGATGTCCCAGAACTCTGTGATAATAGTGAATGCATTTGTTATGTGGGGGAACATTGGAAATACAATTTCCTGACACAATCACCTGCTTAGGAAGCATTTCATACAATTGATTCACTAAATTCCCTCTAGCACATTCAATCCCATCTTTTTCAATAGAACATCCAGTACCCTTGAACACAACAGTATATCCAGATTTCACCAGGGCTGGAACGCTAAGGAGGGAAAAGTCAAGTGTAGGAACACACAACACATTTTGTACACTTATCCCCAAACAAGGAATGTATACTTCACCCTGAAAAGACACATCAGCCATGGATCCATCAGCTAGAGCAACCTGTTGGATTTTAGGCCTGTCCTTTGTCAATAGCAACTGTTCATTGTTGACAATGATTTGGCTACACGCTGAGTCCAAAAGCCAAGTCTCTGGGGAACGTCTACTCACAGCCGTGAGCAAAGCAGACACTTGGGTACGTTGTCTAGGCGGTTGTTTCCCCTTCTTTCGTACGAACCTCTTTCCACTGGCTCCACCGGCTGGGCGAGGTGGCTGGGGACAGTCTTTCATGAAGTGTTGGGTCGAGTTGCACCGGTAGCATCTCCTTACAGCACATGCAGCCTCTGTTCCATCTGGAAAACGCTGTGCAGAAGTCTCAGGAAGAGCAACAGATGGCTTACCCTGCATCCTCTCCAGGTCACGAGCTTGCAGCCGATTTGTAAGATAATCCACAGTTAGGTCTTGGGGCCTCAACGTCTGAGTTGCCTCGATGAGCATGTCAAAGCTCTTGTCCAGGCTTGACAGGATAACACAAGCTCTCTGGGTATCAGGGATCACAATATCCCGCTCCTCAAGTTCAAGAAACAAAGTCTTGAGTTTATGGAGGTGGGTCATCACATTTCCACCAGGCTGTAGCTTCAGGTTGTAAAGCTGACATGATAGACCAACGATGGCAGCAGAGGTTTGCTTGGAATAAAGGGCTTTGGGAGCCTCCCAACATGCATGTGCAGTGTCTAGATTGCTGATATGCAGTAGCTGTGATGATTCCAGTCCCAGAATCAAATTGCCATAAGCACGATCCAAACACAACTGCACTTCATCAGTAATAACACCAGATGGAGGTGGGTCTTTCACATACTTCCACAAACCTTTTAGGAAGAAAGACTTGATCTTCACACACCAGGCCTGATAGTTTGTGCCATTCAAACGCTCAAAAGGCAGACTAGTTAGCCCTGCAGCAGCCATGCTGACCATTCAAGAAAAACACGTTTACTCCAAAATGCAGCCTCAAAAACAAACCCCTTTGTTACAGCCAAATCCAGCGCAGCAAAGAAAACGCAAATTTCTCTCTTGGCCCATAACCTGTGGGGTGATGGTGGCTTTTGGGGTTCCAGGCTTGAAGTAATCCAAACAACGTGTTGTAAGGCTAACAATATCTTTATTGATAGCATAAGGCAATAATGGATGTATGGTGCATTATTGCAAAAAGGAAAAAACAAAGCATAAGCAGAGTTCCATCACCAGAATGGAAAGAAAAACATCATGGTCTGTGCAAAGACCAGGCATAGTTACAGTTCAGATACAAAGTACATGTAGATAGCAGTCTACATAGAAGGAGCATAGGAAGAACATAAGTGAGATGAATACCCATGGTTCATAGCTGAATTATACCCATGGTTCAGAATTCTGATTGGTTAATATGGGCTAGGCAACTCTTTCAGCCTAACATTTTGGTAACAGTTGTACTTACTATAAACCGCCATGGGGTGGCGGTGTTGCATATTGGCTTTCCCTCGAGACTCTATTCTCATGGGAAAGTAACTGATAACGTTTTTCTTTTGGCTAGGACTGCACCTGTTGTTTATGAGCTACTTTGTTATGGAAACGTGCTTGCAACAGAGGGGCTTGGAAATTTCCACTTTCTAGGCCAGATTCATAGTGTAGAAAATACCATTCGCTTGATGCTACATAGAATACCTTTACCAAATAACTTTAACAGCTGAATACTACTATGAGCAAGTTACTGAGTGTGTGTGAGGTGGGTGGGTAGGGGTTAAGTAACTGAAGAGTTGTGAATCAAGCTGTGTCTGCATGAAGTCTGACAGAGGAGCTGGGATTACTATACATTCACATTAATTTAGGACTTCCCCCAAAGGCAATTTTTCAAAGAAAGAACAGATGACCTTATTCATCTTGAGTGAACTAGGATAACAAAAAAGCTACAGCAAATTACTTCTTGAAGGCATCAATATACTTCATTTCAGTAAGCCCTATTAACATACTCTGGTTTGCATTCTGTCTCCTACTTCGGGCAGCTACTATTGTAGCTTCCTACAATACGCTAGATGCTGAGTCTTTCTAGGACATTTTGGAGTTTTTCCCATTAGCTGTCACCTTTTTATTAATCTATAATGCTTCAAAATGACACAAGATCTGGGGCACTGGACTTGTTAAATGGTAGTTCTGGAGAAAACATGTATTGCACCTCAAAGCAGGTAGGTTCTCCATTTCCAAAATACCACAACTAAAATGAGATGGGGAAGGCAGGCACATTAAGAGTCATGGAATGCTTTCCAGCTGCTTAATAGCAGCTCCTCTCTATTGTTAGCTACAGTATTTTAAGAATAAATGATGGCAAAGCTATAAACACCACTTGTATTGTGCCAGCCTTTCTCTTGGTTCAGTCGCTGTGCCAGACAGTTCTGCTGCTTCTGCTAATTAGCTATATCACCCAGTAAAAGGAGGAGGGTTCCATGGTTTTAAAGGGTGAATAGGTACTTTAAACAGCTGCAAAGCTTAAGATACCCATTTTGCCTCTTTGAGCTCTCTAACCCCCAAACCCAAAGAAAGTGCTCCATGTTTGGGGCCCATCCTTTCTGAGGCTTTGGGGGCCACAGAAAAGATGATGTGGCTTCCAGGGTACATCTTTTGCTCCCCTGATTTCTTTAAGGGAGCAAAAAAAAGGCAGCCTGGGAGCCAAACGATTCTGCCTGGAGATGCTCCTAAGAGGCTCTCCAAGTGCCTTTTAACTTCTAAATTCAAGCAGATGGCTCTTTGGGGACCTTTTCACTGGTAGTGTGCAAATTATGGAACTCTTTGCAAAGATTTGTTTGCTTCTTCTGCTTCGTATAGTTATGAAAACTACACTCTTGCTTTTTATCTGTGGACTATATTTTTGGTGGGTGTGCTTTTTAAAAATGTCATCCTACACATTTTATCTGCTGATTTTTAATCTACCAACAATAATCATGTTTGTTTGTTTGTTTGTTTATGTATTTATTTATTTATTTATTTGTTTATTAAATTTCTATGACCGCCCATCTCCCCCTCAAGGAGGGACTCTGGGCGGTTCACAGCCACAATAACATCATTAAAATAGAACAAAAAACACAATAAAAATATAAATACAACAAATATAATAAAAACCAAGTGGCAGGTGGTTCATACAGTATAATAATCATGTTGCTTGGGTTGTTGCATTTAATATTTGTCCAGCTTGTTTAAAAGCAATCTTGGAGTATCTTTGCAAAATAAGTTATTCAGATAGTATAAAAAATGAATAAAGGCAAGAGGATGATCAGTATGATTGAACTAAAATGTCTTCAGAAAACATATACAAAAATGGCAAGTTTCAACTCAGTTGTAGTTCATATACATAAGTATATTTCCTTCAACTAGTTGAGAGTAACCAATTTTAAAAACAGTGTCACAGCGCCATAGGGCAGGCGGCTCATATTGTTCTGAAGAATTCTAAAATGGTTGATGATAATGCTCTCTGAACCCAAATTAAAAGTAAAAACACAAGGAGGGGACTCATCTCACCTCACTATACTGTAGCTCGGACCTTCCCTTCTTTATAAAGAAATATATAAGCTTAGGCATGCACTAATTCAGTGATCTCCTTTTCCCTTCTCTTCTGCTTGGGGGAAGGTTAGCATGACTGACATTCTGCTTCCAAGGGGGAGTTAATGCTGTTTCCTGCTTCTAAATCAATGTAAATCCTTCAGTTGGGTCCTTCAACCCTTTTTGTAGCCAGAATAGTTACAACAGGCGAGTGGCTAAGCTGTTGAATTTGGGGTCCAAAATATGGTTGTGAGTGAATATAAAAGAAATACATTCTGACTAAGGGCAAAATTTTAGTAGCGAGTCTCCAGCCAAGCAACTAATCCATGAAGGGCTGGCCTTAAATAAACTAGACATTAAGCCGCTTGATCTCCAGAGGCTAAGAGATCTAGGCCATTAAAATGTCTCAAGTGGAATTGTAGACCGCATTCTGACCTGTCTGTTTAGGCCTTCTTCAATACACTCCTCAGGACTCTATGATGACAAAACATAAAAATCTATGACAGTTTTGGACTATGTGTTTACCACTTCTACCTTCATAATAATGTCTGGAGATGGACAAATTTTAGGAGCTATGTTTTGACCACACAGAAATATGATTTTAATTTGTATACTTTTAATTTATTATTAATTAATTTTAATTAATGTACTTTTCTGTTTTTGTATCAATGACTACGTTAAATATTTGTCCTTTCTCCGAAGAGCTTACATTTCTGTCAATAACTAACAGCTGCACTTCCAATCAAATTTGATGTCTTCTCAAAGGCAAGCCCCACTGGATTTATTAAAAAGTGTTTCTGGGTTTGCAGTCTGAATAAGAACAAGCATCTTAGTATGGTGGCGGAAAAAAATCCTCATTATCCAAACCCCCAACTACAGTACTTGAAAGTTAAGTAATTCACATTGACAATATGTCTACCACATGATCAATAGTATGCCCACATGTAGAGTCCTCTAATTATCCGAGGTTTGGAGTGCCCTCTACAACAGTGATCAATGAGACCTGAAATAAAATACCATGGTGTGGGATCCTGCTGTTTGGGATTCTAGCCACTCTATTCCATTCTTTCTTACCAGACTTTCCCATTTTTTCTCCAGGGGCCAATCAGAACTGTATGATTACTAAGCATGTTCCTTCCTTCAGCAGTTTTTGCCCCAAACCCAATTTCTACAAACCTTGGAGTTTCCTTAAGCCTCATCATACTTCCTCTTGTATTTGAGTGGTGTCATTCATTTTGGTTCACATAAATAACTGGACAATAACAGTAGAGCATTTAATATTATACTGGATATGCAACAGGTTTACCGCAATTCACAGAGTACTAGTTTGTTGTTTGTTATGGTAATAATATGGCTCAGCGGTTAAGACGCCAGGCTTGTCGATCGGAAGGTTGCAAGATCGGCGGTTTGAGACCTGAGCGCCATGTGATGGAGTGAGCTCCCGCACTCGCCCCAGCTCTTGCCAACCTAGCAATTCAAAAGCATGCAAAATGCAAGTAGATAAATAGGTACCACTTCGGTGGGAAGGTAACAGCGTTCTGCGCGCATCATGCCGGCCACATGATAGCGGAAGCGTCTTCAGACAACGCTGTCTCTTCAGCTAACAAACAGAGATGAGCACTGGCCCCTAGAGTCGGACACGACTGTGCAGGGGAAACCTTTACCTTTACTTATAGTAATAATGCTTTTCATCTTGGAGAAGGTGTATCTGTGTGGTTGATAAGAGTCAATTATGTGTCACCAACTTGATGGCACATCATCCATCCGTCCATCCGTCCATCCGTCCATCCATCCATCCATCTATCCTGCTTTAAAAGATAAGGTGCTTAACACCATGAACACCATATGCAATAGGTTAAGTTAAATTGACAATGTGACACTTTGCCTTTGATAGCAATTTGGATGCCAATCTAGTAAGGAGATCACCAATTTAGATGAACTGCATCACCAAATTTTGTTGGAAAGAAGAATCTGTAGCCCATCATGGGAGTAATTTGAGGAATCAATTCAACAGCTAGAAAAGATGATATACCATCCTGTGGAAGAGTTGTCAGAATCTTAGTTAAGATTTAAAGAGTCAGTCAAACTGCATTCAGTGCAAAGTTATTATAGTATTCCTACAATCTCTCTACAGATAAGCAAACAGAAGTTTGCTCACCTGAAAATGAATCGGTTTTCTTGGAATGAGGTAAGCTCAATGAGTTTTTGGAGGAAAGATGGGTTCAAAATCTAAAGAACGAAACAGTTTACCTTGGGAGACCAAGCAGTGCTGGCTTGAGACATTCTTCTGCCTGAAGCAAAGTTCCAAGTAGGGTAAAACTTTAAATAATTGTGCTTGTACCTTCATATAACTCCCTTAATCTTTCCCACAACTGCTACTTCTGCCTGAAGCTGATTGCTTCTCCTTGCTGCACAGAAAAGCTAGTTCTAAGGCTAGGACCAAGTATCAGATGGCAACAATTCCATCAACAACTTTTGGATGACACTCAGATTCTTCTCCTTCCCCTGCACTTCTTTGAAAATGGCACTTCTTTGTTACTTACCTTGTGACTAGTAACAGGGGCATGTAATAAAATGAGCCAAGGTGTTCCACTAAAGATGGCTGTTCTCCAGTCACCTCAGAGGGAGAAACTAATGCTGGATGCTGCTGAATGATCTTCAGGCAAGGACACAACAGGACATTAGGACAGCAAGGACAGAAGCAGGTGTCACTGAAGATAGCCAGGACCCAGCCTAGGAACAGCTTTAAGAGTGGCTGAATTGTAACTTGGGTGTAAGCTGGTTTTCTTCCTAAGCATTTTGGAGTACTAAGAGTGGAAAAACAGGATATAAATATTGTAAAGAAAGATATGAAAGTCCACAAAAGAAGGTTCTGCCATTTCCTTATTGATCTTGTGAGGAGCAATTAATTTATTTGATCCACTAGGGCAAATATGCACAGTTCATCAACTGAGTTACACACAGCTTCCCAAATATCATGGTATGGTCCAGATTGATTGATTATGTGCCATAAAGTAGGTGTTGAATCTTAGAGACCACATAGATAAATTTTCTCCAGGGTGATCTGACCCCAACCTGGTCCTTCAGAACTTCCGGTGGTGTACCCATTGTTACTATAATTGAGTCCATCCATCTTGCTTCTGGTTACCTTCTTTTCTCTTTCTTTCCACCTTTCCCAGCATTATAGCTTTCCCCAGAGAGCTAGGTCTTCACATAATGTATCCAAAATATGAAAATTTGGGCCTGGTCATTTGTGCCCTGAGAACTCTGTATTGATATTTTCTATGGTCTATTTGTTTTCTTGGCTATCCATGGTGTTCCCAAGAGTCTCCTCCAAGAACAAAATCAATGCTGTTTCTATCCTGCTTCTTCAAAGTCCAACTTTCACTTCCATAGTCACAGGGAAAACCCTTACCATCATCTTTGTAGATATACTGTAGATGCCTCACAGCATTTGGATATCTTTTACAAGGCCTTCATTGCCATTCTGCTAAATACTAGTCCACGGTGTATTTCTTGATTGCTCATTTCTTTACTGGTGATTTTTGTTGTTCAGTCGTTTAATCATGTCCGACTCTTCATGACCTCATGGACCATAGCACGCCAGGCCTTCCTGTCCTCCACTGTCTCCCAGAGTTTACTCAAATTCATGTTCATTACATCAGTGATGCTATCTAACCACTGAGAACCTTCATAGACATATCTAACCATCTCATCCTCTGCCATCCCCTTTTGCCTTCAGTCTTTCCCGGCACCAGGGTCTTTTCCAGTGAGTCCTCTCTTCGCATGAGGTGGCCAAAGTATTTGAGCTTTAGCTTCAGTATCTGTCCTTCCAATGAGCACTCAGGGTTGATTTCCTTTAGGATTGACTGATTTGACCTCCTTTATAGTCAATCCTAAAAGTAGAAGCTATCCACGACTTTGGTATCTTCATTATCAATTCTAAGGCTGGTGGTTGTACTTGTTGTCATTAGTTTGGTCTTCTTTATATTTAATCTTAGTCCCATTTTTTCACTGTGCTCCTTGACTTTGATTACTAGAGTTTGCAGATCATTTGCATTTTCAGCTATCAGTATCAGCATAGTGCAGGTTATTGAATATTCTTCCTTTAGTTTCAAAACTACACTCATCTTCTTATAAAGCAGCTTCCACGATATATATTCCACATATACTGTAGGTTGAATAAATAAGGGTAGAGTATACAGCCTTGTTCCACTCCTTTGCCAACTGGAGGCAGTCTGTTTTGCCATGTTCCATCTGGACTGTAGAGAGAGCCAGTTTGGTGTAGTGGTTAAGGCACCAAGCTAGGAACTGAGAGACTGTGAGTTCTAGTCCCTCCTTAGGCAAGATGCCAGCTGGGTGACTTTGGGCCAGTCACTCTCTCTCATCCCTAGAAAGAAGGCAATGGCAACCCACTTCCCAAAATCTTGCCAGGAAAACTGCGGGGACTAGTCCAGGCAGTCACCAGGAGTCAACGCTGACTCGAAGGCACAAAGACAAACAAACAAAAAAACAAAAATATTTTAAGAGACTAAAATGACAGGACTGTGGCTTCCTGCTCTGTGTACAGGTTTCTCATTATTATTCTCATTATTCTTATTATTGGTATTCTTTGGCTTTTTCAGTTATCCAGAGTTTATCAACAATAATGTTTCTTGTTCTTCTGCCTTTGGTAAAACCAGCTTGAATGTCCGGCATCTCCCTTCCCATGCAGGATTCCCATGTATTGGACTATCCTAAGCATTATTTTGCTAGCATATGAAAATGAGGTTACTGAGTGGTAGTTTGCACAGACTATTACATCTCCTTTCTTTGGTATTACTACGTAGACTGACCTCTTCCAATCTATTGGCCACTGTATCATTCTCCAGATTCACTGACAGAGTTGGTTAGAACCATTACAGATTCTTCTTCTGTCACTTACCATATTTTTGTAGGTACTCCATCAATTTACGTAGACAGAAGTGGGACACTTTCATTTAGAATCTTTAGAATAAGGTAATTGCATGACAAAAGTGTACAGGTAGTCCTCGCTTAGCAATTGTCTCGTACAGCAACCATTTGCAGTTACAACAGTGATGAAAAAGTAACTTTGTGACCAATCCTTGAATTTATGACCTTCACAAATCTGTAAAGCAAAGGAAAGCTGAAGTAAGATCATAAGCACAGTCGCAGTTTCACTTAGTGACCACTTCAACTGAGTTGCTGGTCCCAATTGTGGTTGCTAAACAAGAACTACCAGAATGGAGAGCATCACGAAGATATTAATTTAGGTGGGTTAACAGCAGCCACCCTTTTCACCAGCTTAGAGAAGCTTCAGCATAACAGACTATTTTCAATTCTGTGGAACTAACATGCTAACAAATTTCAAGGAAATTAGCATAAGGGATTCTTTTTTCTTTTTTAAGTGTTGTTTTCAAGAATAAATTCTTAATTGTTTGTTTGACCACAAATCTGTGGTTTTGTGAATACATGCTGAATCTCAGCTCAGGATTATTTCAAGTAATTGTTTCTCTTCATGAATCTTAATAAAGCAGATGTTCTGTTATTCAGGTATATAAATATTGCCAACATTAGTATCCAACAAAGCCAAAATTAGACAATTCAAATTTATAATAAGGGAATTGTTGATCTGGAGCCAGAAAGAGAAGAGACAATTGGATAAATTTCTGCCTTGACTCTTCTTTCCTGTCTGATCAGTTCAGCCTTGTGCTGGCAATCCAACCTTTAGGCACAGATAGAAAAGGTTTCCCAATTGTTTGGCATAATGGAAAGCCATGTGCTCTTTACCATCCATTTCCAGTCGGTTACCAGCTGGTTACTACAGACAGCAGGATTTCAGGATGGAAAAGATGTTTCCCATATTATAATTGTTATTGCTATTGGTTTTATTATTATCACTATTATAAACACCACCTGGAGTATTCAGAAGCTGTGTTGAAGATGAAACATAATGCTATACATAATCAAATGACTTGAAATATTTAAAAAAATGCCTTCTCGTAGAAGACAATGTGTGCCAGCAAGTCATTAGTCTGTCAAACATTTATTATACAGTTTATATAATTTATAATGTAGACTCTGGGTGAATTACATCTAAAATCCATAAAAGGGACAAATCATAAAAACATAATAACAAAAACAACAAAAGTAAAAGCTGCCCTTCTGCCAATAATGCAGTCCTCAAATGCTCTATGGAAAAGAATTGTTTTACCTTCTTTCCTAAAGGTTAGAAGGGTAGGAATCATCCTGATCTCAGGGACAAGTTGTTTCATAGGGCTGGGGCCATGACACCACCACCCTCTCTCTCTCTCTCTCTCTCTCTCTCTCTCTCTCTCTCTCTCTCTCTCTCTCTCTCTCTCTCTCTCTCCTACTGCCCCCTGGTTCCCCTTATCATCAGGGAATTTGTAGCTACCCCCCTTCACCTGCACACAGATGGGCAGATCCTAGTGAGAGCAGACAGACCCTCAGGTATCTAGGACCCAAACCACCTGGACTTTATAGGACATACCTGGTACTTTGAATTCTACCTCAATATCTGAGTGGCTCCCACCCTACTTGGCATTTTGCAGGGCCTTGAAGTCCTGATTCTTCACCCAGCCTTTTGTCTAGGGTGGTTGAAGCCCCTTCTGAATAGTGTATGTAGGAGTTGCCATCGTTTGCTTCTTTGCCAGTTTTGCCATCTTTTTGTTATGGTGTAAAAACTTAATAAATAAATGAATACCTTGAAATTTATTGGAAACAATAATTTATTGATTTATTCACAATTATGTGTATGCTATCTACTTGTGTAATAGAGCATATTAAATTGTCAGAGTTCTCGTGTGAAAAGTGCAAATTGTTTTCTATACAAAGCACAGCTTTCTCATGGTGACATGACATGCAGGTGGCCAGATAACAACTGTCACGTGTGTATTGTTTTGGCTAGTTCCTAAACATTTGCATGGGAACACGTCCTCCTAATTCCCTCCATGGGAAGCCTGCTTGGGGGGGGGAGCAGAGGGAGGGAGGAGACAGCATGCTTGCTGCGACATTGCCACCTATTGACAGGTTATGCTTTTGGCCTAACCTAAGTTTTCCTCCAATCAGAAAGCTGGAAAAAGCCTATTTCTATCCATGCAAAATGGTGTTCTATGCTTCTTGACTTCTTGTGTCTTTTAGCCATGTCATTTGTGTTTTTTGCTCCTGTGGACTAATAGAAGTGTGAGCTATACCTGACTATGTGCGTGATGCCATGGCAATATGCTCCTTCATATCTGTCGTACAGTGGAAGCCAACACATGTGCATTTTCTGTGTATACTCTACTTGTAAGTTTTCTTTTACCTTTTTACAATGCTGTACCATGTATATTCAACTTTGCTTTTATCACAAGTAAAGATTTTATAGCTTTTACAAGCTGCACTCTGTCTGTTTACTCTTGCTCCTTGATTTTTCCCTATAAGCCAGCGTTCGTCCTATCAGGTTATGGTTGCCCAGAGAGAAATTTGTGTTTTCTTTGCTGCGTTGTACCTGGCTGTAAAAGGGAATTTGTTTTTAGAGGCTGATTTCAGAGTAAATGTGTTTTCTTTGAGTGGTCAGCAATGGCTGTACAGAGTCTGGTCAGTCTGCCATTTGAGCCTTTAGATGGCACAAACTATCTGACCTGGTGTGTGGAAATGAAATCATTCTTTTTGCAAGAAGATTTGTGGCAGTATGTGGCAAATCCACCTCCAGAGGATCCCTCTGAAGAAGTGCAAGTGTGTTTGGACCGTGCTTATAGCATTTTGCTTTTGGGAATCAAATCTTCTGAATGGAATTATATCAGCCACTCAAGGACTGCGTATGAGTGCTGGGAGGCTGTTAGAGCCTTTAATACAAAGTAGAACTCTGTTGCCCTTGGTGGACTATTAAGACAGCTTTATAGTTTGAAGCTGCAACCGGGTGAGAATGTGATGACCCACCTTGGTAAGCTCAAGACTTTGTTTACTGCACTTGGGGAAGAAGTAGGCCTATTTTTGCCGGAATGTGAAAAAGCATGCGTGATTTTGTCAAGCTTGGACAGCGGGTTCGATCTACTGATCAAGAAAGCAAAGACGCTATCTCCCTGCGACCTTACTGTGGATTATTTTACAAGCCACCTCCAGGAGCTACATTGTAAGCCATCTGTTGTTGTTGTTCCTGAGACTTCCAAACAGAGCGTTTCAGCTGCAGTAAAACCTGGAATGGAATCTACATTTGCTGTGGTTCGGTGTGATTCTTCTCGGAAATCACTGGAAGGCTGTTCCCTGCCGTATCGTCCAGCGGATGGTGCCAGTGCACAAGAGGCCTGATGGATGAAAGGAGGGGAAGCCAGAAGCCAGAAACCAGCTAAAACAACGAATCCAAGTTTTCTACTCTGCCGACTGCTGTACGTAAGCAATTCTCCAGAGACTTGGTTGTTGAATTCAGCTTGCAGTAAAATTTGTAAACACGAACAGTTATTGTTACAAATGCAAGCCTTGAGTTCAGCAAGTTACTTTAGCTGATAATTCTATGATAAGTGTGTGAAATGTGTATCTGTATGTGTTCCTACACTTGTTTTTCTCTCCTCAGTGTTCCAGCCCTGGTCAAGTCTGAGTGTACTTGTTGTGTTCAAAGGTGCTGGGTGTTTCATTGAGAAATATGAAACTGAGTGTGTTAGAGGCTGAGTGTGTTAGAGAAAAACTGTAAAATCAAGTGTGTGAGATGCTTCCTAAGAAGGAGATTGTGTGGACAGGACATTGTGTGTTTAATGTTCCCCCACATCATAAATGCATCCATAAATTTTTCACAAAGTACTGGGGTATCCCGGGATGGGAAAGTTTGTCTCAGATAGCTAAAATGCATTCTGAGTTAGAACCCAGAAAATGTGCAAAATTTTATTGATTGTGTTGTGTGTAAACTGTGTGTAAACAATCTAACATCAGAACTGCATCTGTTGCTAGGCAAAGTGACAGAGTGTCAACTAGACCATTTCAGTTGGTTCATAGAGATCTAGTTAGCCCCCATGTCCCAAGTAATGGTGGGGTGCGAGTTTCATGTTCCTTCTGGTTGATGATCATACCTGCTTTGTGTTTTTGCTACTTGTTGAAGTCTAAAGCGAAGGTCTGTGCTCGCTTTGAGGTGTATGTAGCAATAGTAGGAAGAAAATATGGTTATCTAGTAGGTCAGTTCCAGTCTGCTTATAGTGGAGAGTTCCTGAGCCATGTGTTCTAGAACTGGCTTTGTAGGAAAGTATTCTCCCAAAGACTTGCCAATGTTGGAATTCTAGCTGAGTGTTGGTGTTGTGAATAACATTAAAAATAGCCTGATGTTAGTTGCTCAGGTGCCATCCCGTGTCTGGGAAAGGCTACCTTGACTGCAGTGTGTTTTCTAACTAACAGGTTGTAGAATCCAACTGTAAAAGAAGTTCCTTATTTTTCTTTTGCTTGGCAAGCACCCTTCACTGAAGTACCTGCATGTCTGTGGAACATTTGCTTGTGTTCACATCCCCAGGTCACAGTGAAGGAAGAACCAACTAAAAGCACAGTGCTTCAGGTTGTTGGTTGTTGGTTGTTTATTAAAATCCAAGGCTTATCGTTGTTTCATTAGGCCATGGTCAAATCCAAATCTCCAGAAGTGCTTAATTTTTCAAAGCAGCCTACTGGTTGGGAAAGGTTGTATGCTAATGTTGCAGAAGTGTTGCTGCATTGCTAGTGTAAAACCTATTGTCCATGCTCCTTCAGTAGATGGGCAAACACCAGTTCAGGTTTCTTCTGTTCCCCAGTCTCCTAGTGTGTTAAAAAGGGCCCCTCAGGTGAAGGAAGTGGAAATTTCACCTGAGCAGGTGCAGGGCCTGGAGGGGGAGTCAGGTAGTGGAAAGAAAAGAAGACGGTGATGGGGAAAGCACAGTGGTCATTCCTCATGGGTCCTCTTATTCCACAAAGGGTGTGAAGCCTGACAGATTTGTGATTTAGCAGGTGACAGTGTGTCAAATTACCTGAAAAAACCCAGTCTTTTCAAGACGTGTTGCTCATGCCTGTTGAGAGGCAAGAACATTGGAACACAGCTGAGGATAGTCAGTTTGAGAGTTTTGGTGAAGTGCTAAAAGTAACCAACCTGTCCTTTGTTTTAGTAAGCTGTAGGTTCCAGATGAGTGTTCAGAAAGCCATTTCTTCCTGATAATACTCTGCAATGTAAAGCCAGCTTTGTTGCCCAGGGATTTGTTTCACAGGAGGAGTTTGTGAACTGTGATCTAATGTATGCACCCACAGCTAGGCCAGAATGTTTACGTGTGGTACGTTTTCTGGTTGCGTAGCGTGAAACAGTTGTCCATTTACATATTGTGATGTTGACACAGCATATTTGAATATAGATCTCCCTGAAACAGTGTGTGTAAGGCAAGCCTTTGGCTATACATGTGTGACAATTCCCAGAAAGTCCATTGACTTCACAGGGTGCTTTATGGATCTTAAAGCAGGCCAGTCATTGATAGCATCAGTGCAAAGGTGCAAATTCTGACAAAAACTGGGATGTGTAGAACAGTCACGTGCTATTTTCTGTGTGTACATAAGAGATTGTAGAAGTTTGTATAGTACTTCTTACTTATGTAGTTGCTGTCTGCTTAACAACTAAATCCTTCCACCTTGTACAAGAATTTGTTAATCAGCTGAAGCAGTATTTCCAGCTGAGGGAGTTAGGCACAAATTCAAACATTTATCTTGGTGTTGAAGTTTCTAAAGCTCAGAATAGAGAATACTATGGTTCTTGATTTCCTACAGAGTGTCATTTGTGTAAAGGAAGCTTATCCTTAATTTGTTGTATATCACTCTGCAGTAAGTAGTTTGCTTCATGTAACACAGTGGATACACCCTAATTTAGTTTACCTAGTTTGCCCAGGTAAAATACCAAGCCTGCAAAATGGTTTAGCCATCTATGCGAGGCTGGCAAGGGTCGAAAAAGTCTGCATTTTCTTAAAATCAAAGCAAGCATTTGCTTCAAAAAATGTCAGCTGTAGTTTTGCAAAGGAGGGGACAGAATGTCTGTGGGCGATTTTTTCTGTTTCTATTTGCTAAATCCAAATATTTAAAATCTTTTAAAATAATATTTAAAAACCTTATGGCTTTTGCCCATTGAGAGGCAGGCAACCATATTCTGTACCAATTGCAGTTTCTGAACAGTCTTGAAAGGCAGTTTCAAGTAATCCAAATGTGCATCTTGCTCCAGAAATAGAGGTAGAAGTGTTACATGGGCAATATGAGATAAACCCATAACCACACATGCTGTTACATTCTAGACCAATTGAAGCTTCCAAGTGATCTTATCTGGGGAAGCAAAACTATTTTGATTAGCTACTCCTTCTCAGAATGAACAATGCTAATTAGATGGCTTAGTAATTTGCTTTCATACAGGGGAGCTTCATGTGGTGTTCATAATTTCCTTTGCTTCTGTGACGTAAATGTGATATTCGGTATTGTGCACCAAGGAATTTAATCAAATGTTTCACTCCCATTTTGATTTCATTTTAGATGCTGTGAAAATTTAGCACATGTATATGAAGGAAACTTATATTTGAGCCCTTCAAATATACTGTACAAAGCTAAGAATTATATTGTTTCATTTTTTAACATACTCCAGGAAATAAAGCCAGACTGTTCACTTGAGGGAATGATATTAAAAGCAAAACTGAAGTACTTTGGCCACATAATGAGAAGACAGGATACCCTGGAGAAGATGCTGATGCTAGGGAAAGTGGAAGGCAAAAGGAAGAGGGGCCGACCAAGGGCAAGATGGATGGATGATATTCTGGAGATGATGGACTTGACCGTGGGGGAGCTGGGGGTGGCAACGGCCGACAGGAAGCTCTGGCATGGGCTGGTCCATGAAGTCATGAAGAGTCAGAAGCGACTGAATGAATAAACAAACAAACAAACAAACAAAAAAGCTTTATTTTATAAAAACCAGAAATCTTGCTCAAATTCCATTTTCTTTCTTATCTTTTTCATGTGCTGTTGCCCTTCTTATTTCCTTGCCCTGTCTGGGTATGAAAACCAAAGGCAGTGATCCATCATAAGCCATCCAACATTAAAAAAAAATCCACAATCTTTCTACTTCTGGTTTGCATAGAAATGAGTTGAACAGTGACTTAGCATTTCAGAAGCAATTCACTGTTGATGATTATGAAGGGCAAAAATGCCCTTTTGAACATTCATAATTAATTCCTCCCACCCACCTGCCCTCCTTCTCAATTGTATGTTCACAGTTGGAGTACCTTAAATAAAGTTTACCCCTGCCAATTAATCTAGTTGATAATTCAAAGTTAAAATGACATACCATAAAAATATTAAGCATTTTGCAAAGCAGAAACTCATAAATGGTGGCTTAATAATTTGAGAAGAGAAATACAAACAGTGTCAGATATACCCACTGAGCAATTTAAAATAGCTTCTGCACAATTTTGCAAATAATTATTTATCCAGTTAATCTGCATAAAAATTTCATAAATTATCTTCTGCAATATTGCTTTCGGTGTATTTAGCAGCATAGGCAATTATGACAGTAATGTACAGAAAAATTCCACAGGGGAAAAGCACTGTTTGCTTGCCAGATATAAGAACCTTGAATAAAGAGATGTGTAAGGTTTTAAAGGGGCGTGGTGGCTCAGCGGGTAAGACGCCAGGCTTGTAGGTCGTAAGTTCGGAGGTTCGAATCCCTAGCCCCATGTGACGGCACTCGCCCCAGCTCTTGCCAACCTAGCAATTCGAAAGCATGCAAATGCAAGTAGATTAATACGTACCACTTCGGTGGGTAGGTAACAGCGTTCCGCACACGTCATGCGGCCACATGACCGTGGAAGCGTCTTTGGACAATGCTGGCTCTTCGGCTAACAAACGGAGATGTGCACCGGCCCCTAGAGTCGGACACAACTGCACAAATGTGTGGGGGGAACCTTTACCTTTTTAAGGTTTTAAAGTAGTTCTTCAAGGGTGTATCTTTAGCAGACTTAAGTTATACTGAAGTCAATATGTTAAGAAACAATTCCTGTCTTTAGGTAAGGTAATATTTAACAATACTTCCTTTGCAAATGTTTTCAGTTGGTGAATATTATTTGTGTCTTGAAAGTTGGAATAATGTACTGAATTCCCAAAATTGTTACTGATTTTTCTCAATTTCTTTTCTTCAATGCAAGATACAGAACAATGTCACCTGTCATGGGATAAGTTATTCTCTGGGGCTCCCTCACATACTTCTGATTTCTCCACCTACTGGTAGGAAAGGTCTGCAGGGAAATCTGATACATCAGAATTTCACAGGACTTAGAGGCATGTTGCGCACAAGTATTGTAGATACTGTAGATCCTGCAGATTGCAGCACATGGAGGATGATAAAGATGACCAAACTAATGACAACACATACAGCAATCAGCCTTACAAATGACAATGAAGATACTGAAGTGGTAGATGGCTTCTGCCTTTTAGGATCAACCATCAACTGTAAAGGAACCAGCAATCAAGAAATATCCTGCAGATTAGCATTTGGTAGAGTAGCAATGAAGGCCTTGAAAAAGATATTCAGATACCTATGCCTACAAAGATCAGAATCATGCAAGAAATGGCAATCCCTATGACACTCTATGGAAGTGAGAGTTGGACTTTGAAGAAGCAAAAGAGGAAGAATATTAATATTTTGAATTTTGGTGTTGGAGAAGATTCCTGAGATTACCATGGAGAGCAAAACCACATTCCCCAAGCAAATGGATCATAGATAGGGATGGAACTAGGGTCTGTGTCACCCGGGGCAAACATGGATTCCGCGCCCCCCCATGGGTTATTTTGTGATTTTGGCACCCCCAAGGCATCATTTTGGTGCTTCCCCCAGCGCGGCGCCCGAGGCACATGCCCCGCTTGCCCCCCCTAGTTGTGGCCCTGATCATAGAACAAATTAATCTAGAGTTCTCATCTGAAACAGAAATCAATTAGTACAAATTATCATATTTTAGACACATTATGTGAATACCCAGCTCCACTGAGATGATGCTGAGAAATATGGAAAGAAAGAGGACAACCAGCAGCAAGGTGAATAGACTTGATTACAATGGTGGTGGGTGCACCATTACAAGACCTGAAGGCCCAGGGCTGAAACTAGGGGGGCGGACTTCCTGGAGAAGGTCCATGTGGTTGCTAAAAGTAAACACCAATTTTATGGTAATCAATCAATCAATCAATCAATCAATCAATATTTGTAGCAAAAGTAGTAGAAATAAAATTTCAACATATTTTCACAATATAGTGTACAAGTATGTATATGTTATGATTATGTATATACATAATCAATCCAATTAAAGTTGTTATGCAACAGTATTTTTATACTACAAAGACACATAAACAGTGTCAACTTTTAAGTATCAGGTTTAAAAGGCAAACTCTCTTTCAAGTTGAGCTCTATTCCTGGTGATTTTTTGGACATCTGTCTGTTCTCATAATTCTACTCTCGTGGGCCAACCCCATGGGGCTACCAGGAATAACACCAAACTCTCCCTTTCTCTCTCAGTTGAATTATTTAGCAGATAGACTAGATTTGTCAGGCTAGATCGATATGCTGGAACCAGAATCCCTTCTATGTTCAGAATTGTTGCTTTTTAATGGGTCCTGCCAATGAGATACTGCATAATTCTACAATGCTCAAGGGGTCAGTTCCTCCTTTTTTTGTTTTTTAGAATAGCTGATGCTTCCCAAGGTGTTCAGAAAAGTAATTTATACACATCTTGTCCTCTTTGCCAGCTGAACTGCAGCCAATGACAGCGATCCTTCTTAACATGGTTAACATTATTAGTACAGGCTGGGAGAATCGTGTGATGATTTAGTGACTTTCTCAGATGCCAAGAGGCTGTATCTCTTTCGCTTTCCCTTTTTCTCTCTCTTGTTTTAGATTTCATAAAGTCTTTTATCATCCTGACATGTCACATTGTTATATAACACTTCATAATGACCTGCCATGTTGTAGTAAAAAAGGTGTTCTTTTTCACAATTTTGGTTTTCCACTGAATAATATGTTTAGGCACAAACATAGGCTTGTACCCCTACCTGGTCTTTTCTGCGCCTTGCCTTTTGCCAGCATTGATCTGGTAATCTGATTGGGTGCTTACTTAATCAGTACCCTTGGATAAATATCCTAGGAGTGGCCATTTGGGCGCAACCCTTCTGAGCACCCTAGCTGCTACTGTGATCTGGAGTTTGGCCGGGTGCCCCACATAACTGCTTGCTGAGCCTCTGGGCTAGAAGCCAAGTTCCATCTGGAAGCCAAGAAATGTTATAATGGGTCCATCCACCCAACAGAGGTTGGTGGTAGGTGCAAATGTTAGGGTTAGGTAATAACCCAGATAATGATCTGGCCACCATAATACTTGCTCTGAAGCAAAATCCAAATCCACTGTGTGGACTTCCAGTGGAGTTGGAGCAATGATGACTTGGGACAAGCCTATGGTTGTCATGGTAGCCATGAACTCTGACCCAACCCCAGGATGAAGAAGCTGAAATCCCCCAGCACACAAACCCTGGGGGAATTCATCACCAGACCAGTGATAAGGAGTTCAGGGATACTAATAGGTCACATCCAAAGAAGTTAAGAGATGGTTGTGATGGCCTCTGCTGCTATGATGGTAAATAAATAAATAAATAAGGTTAAATGGATCTCTGAAGCCTCCATAAAGCTTAAGCTTTCAATTTTTGTCCCTCAGTTCCCCAAAACACAAAAACTGGCCACAGGATTCTCACTCCTGCTCTACTATATGACTGAGATTACTCTATATGAAAAAAAGACTAATAGATGAAGAAGCAGGTACACCCTTGAGAAACATTTCAGAGCCCAACCAGAGGAATCTAACTGACCACAAACACAATGTTAGATGAAAAAGGACTTTGATCAGAGGATTCTAAGAGAAGAGTGTTGCTTTGTTCCAAATTATTAGGATCTTTAGATATGGGAGGTGCTATAATAATCCAAGATTAGGAGAGACTAAGAACCACAGGTATAATTTTAGGCAACAATTCTACTATCAAATCAACATTGCTTTGTAAGAAATCTTAAACCAAACACTACTGAGAGTCCTTGAGGGTTATGGTGATATACACATTTAATAAATAAATATTCCCTCAAAGATCTCAGATTACATTCATGCAAAGTGGCCATCTTTCTCTGATGATGGACTGGTATGAGAGACCAGAATTTTGTCATTTTCTAGGTAGCTGAGATGATGGTTTTCCAATTTAGTCTGATTTCCTTTTGCATCTGAGGAAGCTCCAACCCTCGTGATTTTTTGCAAAGTACTGACCCAAGTTCTCCAGTATATACCTTCCACATGGGCATTTTGCACATTTTACAAACTTGTAGACAGGTCTTATCTACTTTTCATAAGTACCTTGCCCATATTTTTTACTTTTCTGCTATCCTGGTAGTCTTAGCAAATTTTGAGATAGACCTTGTCTATTGTGTCAGTTTTTGCCAGATACCTACAGAGAGTCCATTTCCACATTCTGGTTTTAAAAATTGAACACAGAACTTTTGAGTTTACCTTAAACAATATCAGCTAACTCTTCCTGCTTGATTCAAAGTCAGGTTGCTGTTATAGTCCTTCGTTTTGTCCTTAGTCCCCCCTCCCCAGTTTGGTGCTGGTTCTGGCTTCCTTTTGGTCTCAGTCTCCAAACACTCTTCATTTTACCTACCCCAAACAGCTTTGCATCCTTCTTTTAGCATCCTTTAGTTCTGTAAGTGCTGGAACCTGACAGAGAAACAGAATGAAGTGCACTATCATGGCTATTTGTTTTTACTTTAAGAAGCAAGGCGGGGTGCATTGATTTGCAAAGCAACTTCTCTTACATCTTTATTAAAGCAAAGAACTCTCTTGAAAATTTGCTCAGTCCTAATATATACATTCTGCTCATTAGAGAAAATTGAGAATTACAAATGGATGTAAATTTTCTGGTAAGTGCTTCTTCTTTTTTCTATTAATCCATTTAAAAACAAAAACATGGAAAATATTACAGGTAGTTCTCACTTAATGACCATTCGTTTAGTGATGGTTCGGACTTAGACTGGTGCTAAAAAAAACCAACTTGCGGACCGTCCTCGCACTTACGACCATTGCAGTGTCCTGCAGTCACGTGATCGCCATTTTCAACCTTCCCAGCCAGCTTCCAGGAAACAAAATCAATGAGGAACCGCATGATTCGCTTAATGACCACGTGGTTTTCTTAATAACCACAGTGATTCCCTTAATGGCTGCCACAAAAAAGGTTGTAAAATCAGGTCAGATTCAATTAATGCCCACTTCGCTTAGCAACCAAAATTCTGGTCCCAATTGTGGTCATTAAGTGAGGACTACCTATAATATATAAAAACCCATGACACTAACACAGAGTAGATTTATACAAATTTACACAACCTAATCACAGATGCCACCTTCAACTAAATACATCAGATAGACTGTAATAGGCATCTGCAGGCATGCAATATATATGCCCAGAGAGATGTCAATGTGAATGGGATTATGATGCATGCAATATGTAGGTAAAGGTAAAGGTAAAGGTTTTCTCTGCACAGTCATGTCCGACTCTAGTGGCCGGTGCTCCGTTTCTTAGCCGAAGAGCAAGTGCTGTCTGAAGACGCTTCCACGGTCATGTGGCCGGCATGATGTGCATGGAATGCTGTTACCATCTCACAGAAGTGGTACCTATTTATCTACTTGCATTTGCATACTTTTGAATTGCTAGGTTGTCAAGAGCTGGGGCGAGTGTGGGAGCTCACTCCATCACGCGGCGCTCGGGTCTCAAACTGCCGAAGTTGCGACCTTCCGATCGACAAGCCTGGCGTCTTAACCACTGAGCCCCTTATATACAGTATACATACATATACATATTTTTTGTTGTTGTTGTTGTTCAGTCGTTTAGTCGTGTCCGACTCTTCGTGACCTCATGGACCATAGCATGCCAGGCCTTCCTGTCCTCCACTGTCTCCCGGAGTTTACTCAAATTCATGTTCATTACATCGGTGATGCTATCTAACCATCTGTCTATGAAGGTTCTCAGTCATCCAGGTGGAATTGTCTGTAGCTTGAATCATGTCAACTGGATTTCTATTTTCTCAGTGGAAACGTTTCGCTCCTTATCCAAGGAGCTTCTTCAGTCTGAGCAAAGTTAGTAAGGGAATCCTTAAATATGTTTCTAGGTGGCTGTGTGACCTTGCACCTGGGGCTAGGTCATGGTTATTTTGAGATGTTATTTCTAAGTCCCTTTATCATCTAAAGGAGGATCGTTAAGATTACCATGCTGCTGTTGAGCTTGTGAAATGGTCTTAATCTTCCTAGGCACAGAAGACCAGGCAGGGAGGAAGATAGGGGAAAGATTGTGCCTGAGGCCCCCACCTCTATTCAAGGAAGGATTTTCCAAGTTGGCATAAATGGATTCTTCACTGCACGAGAGCTTCAAGAAAAATGCAAGGAGCAAAACCGCCCTCTGTACATGGCGTTTATTGATCTAACTAAAGCTTTTGATACTGTAAATCGTACTGCTCTCTGGACCATCCTTCTGAAAATCGGATGCCCTGATAAATTTGTGAACATCTTGCGGCTACTCCATGACGACATGATGGCAACAATCCTGAATAACAATGGCTCTCAAAGCGATCCATTTAAAGTGGAATCCGGCGTTAAACAGGGATGTGTTATTGCTCCAACCTTATTTGCTATCTTCATCGCTATGATTATACACCTTGTTGAAGAGAAACTTCCTACTGGTGTAGAAATTATATATCGAACAGATGGAAAGCTTTTTAATCTTAGTAGGCTGAAAGCAAAAAATAAGGTAACTACAACTTCTGTTATAGAACTTCAATATGCTGATGATAACGTAGTCTGTGCACACTCCGAAGAAGATCTTCAAACTATCCTAAACATCTTTGCAGAAGCATATGAAAAGCTCGGCCTCTCGATTAACATTAAAAAAACCAAAGTGCTATACCAGCAAGTTCGAACCAATCCCTCCGCAGCACCATCAATCCAGCTTAAAGGTGTGTCACTAGAAAATGTTGACCACTTTTCTTATCTCGGCAGCCATCTATCTACAAAAGCCAACATCGAAGCTGAAATTCAGCATCACCTGAGCTCTGTGAGTGTAGCTTTCTCCCGAATGAAGGGTAGAGTGTTTGAGGATCGGGACATTCACAGGGAGACCAAAATGCTTGTTTACAAAGCCATTGTACTACCAACCCTTCTGTACGCCTGTGAAACATGGACCCTCTACAAACGCCACCTCCAACTTCTTGAAAGATTCCATCAACACTGCCTCCAAAAAATTCTGCAAATTACTTGGGAAGATAGGCGGACTAATGTTAGCGTATTAGAAGAAGCGAAAACCACCAGCATTGAAACAATGATCATCCAACATCAACTTTGCTGGACCGGTCATGTTGTTCGAATGCCTGACCATCGTCTTCCAAAGCAGCTACTTTACTCCCAACTTAAGAATGGAAAACGGAATATTGGTGGACAGCAAAAGAGATTCAAAGATACTCTCAAAGCTAATTTAAAAAAATGTAATATCAGCATTGAGAACTGGGAAGCCCTAACTCATGAGCGTTTCAATTGGAGGTCAGCCTTTATTAATGGCGCTATGGACTTTGAAGAAGCACGAGTACAGGGCGAAAGGGAGAAAAGAGCTAAAAGGAAGGCACGTCAGGCAAACCCTCATCATGACCGTCTCCCACCCGGAAACCTATGCCCTCATTTTGGGAGGTTGTGCGGATCCAGAATTGGCCTTTATAGCCACTTACGGATCCACTGTTAAAATTTTACCTTTGGAAGACAATCTTACTCGGCTACGAGTGATCGCCAATGATGACATATACATGTACATGTACATGTACATGTACATATACATATACATATACATATACATATACATATACATATACGAATTTGAGTAAACTCCGGGAGACAGTGGAGGACAGAAAGGCCTGGCGTGCTATGGTCCATGAGGTCACGAAGAGTCGGACACGACTAAACAACTGAACAACAAAATATATATTTATACATATACATGCAATATGTACCTCTATTCAAATATCTTACACAGTACAGTAAGGGTCTCTTCATAAAAATGCACTGATACATTATGTTATAATTTAAAAGAGAACTTTTATAAAATATTGTACCATTGGTACATGACTCCAGAAAACCTATCTGAAATGTATAAAGGTACTTCAAATCTATGTTGGAAATGTGGAAAACACAAAGAGTCATTTTATCATGCCTGTGAACTTTTAAAAATTGCCAGAGAATTTTGGGTTCAAATACACACAGTGATACAAAGAATTTTAAAGATTAATATTCAATTGAAACCAGAACTTTTCTTGTTGGGACTAATGGATAGGCAATTAGAAAAGAGTTATGGAAGATTGTTTTAATATATGATAACTGCTGTGAGATTATTATATGCACAAAAATGGAAAGACTCAGAAATACCCACAATGGAGGAATGGCTGGAGAAGATGACAAAATTAGCAGAGATGGCAAAATTGACTTGTCTGATTAGAAAAGGACAATAACCACATTTATTAGTGACTGGAAACCCTTTATGGACTTTTTGCTGAAAAAAAATTACCTTGTGATTTATGGGTTTGATGATTAGAAAGGGTAGACTATGGAAATAAAGAAATTATGTTGTAACCTTAGAGAGAAAGGGTGAAATGTAAATGTACTTGTAACTGCTGTTAAGAAGATTGGAAGCTGCTTCTTTATAACTTTTTCTTTTCTTTTCTTTCTTTTCTTCTCTATTTCTTTGTTTGCACCTTTTTTCACTTACTTACTACTTTTCTTTACTTTCTTTACTTTTTTCTTTAAAATTTGTATTGTTATATTCTCTTAAAAATTTCTTTAACGAAAGTTATATATATATACACACACACACACACAAATATATACATGTACACTGAGGACATACGGTATTGATTTGGGGATAAGAACACACACACACACACACACACACACACACACTCCTTGCATATCAATTCTGAGTCACTTTGTTGTCAACTCTAGCAAACCTTAATGAACATTCTATGAGCTATTATGATTTTTCTATAAACTAGAAAGGCAAATATTTCCTCATTTGCCTCAATGTTTTTTATGGCACTAAATCTTATGGCTCAGCCAGAATTGTACTTTTCAGATCAAAATCTCAGTTCATATATCAATGTATTTACCTCCTACTTGTTAATATTTAAAATAAGTTGAGAAGTTTCTAAAACCATCATCTAATACTCTTATTTTGTAAAGCATTCTTAGATTTAAATTTTAAAGATTATTTCATACAGATTTATAGGATTAAGGGCCTATAGTATCACAGTAAATCATGCAGAACAATAATAAACTATGTATATTTTGGCTCTGAAATAGCAGCACACATCAATGATTCTCTTTTTATCATTTTCAAAAAAGTCAAGGATGGCTGGTATGTTAAAAATAACAAGACCAAAAACATGGAGGCAGGTAAAGCTTTCCAGGTGAATGAACGCTTCAATCTGCCCAGTACAATACTGGAAGGATTCATTATTCATCCATTCAGCTTCCTTATTCAGGTCTGAGATAGCTCATTTATTGTTTTATGAGGATATGTCCTCATAATGGAGCCTCCATCTGAGTGTCATCTTGCTTCTGAAGCAGGTTGAAGCCAGATCAAGGTCATCCAGTGACAAAGGGGTGCTTTCCTATATGAATATTCTATGTTTATTATTTATTATTCAGATTTATCACCGCCCATCTCTACAGCAGTAGAATCTGTGGGCGGTTTACAACAATAATATTAAAATTAAAAACCTATACACTTTAAAATACAATATAATAATAAATAAAGAAAATCCAGAGGATGGTAGGATCTTAAAAAGGAGGATATCACAGGGCTAGCCACCACCAGGAGGAACTATTACCTCTTTCATCCCAAGCAAGGTGGCAGAACCAGGTCTTTAAAGACTTCCGGAAGGCTAGGAGCGAGGGCGCCCGCCTCACCTCCAGAGGTATGTTGCATGAAGGAGGAGTCTTCAGTGGGATGGTGACCTGCTGTGCTTAAATTGACCTGCTGTAGGACCACCCCCTACCATTCAACCATAGGATTCCGTCTCCACGGTCATTTGCTGTGGTTGTTGGAGAGAACAGAGCCTTGTCCAGGAACTACAGTATTTTTCTCTTTTTTGGGGTGGGGAGGGAGGCAGGGGCATATTAACCTTCCATGAGGTTGATAGTCACATAGGAGAAATTTTGTTATGAGCAGAATTTGAGCTGCATTTGATCATTGCTACTGTTTGTACTGTGTTTTTATTCTTTCCACCCTGCTTCCCTTTCTTGCTTCTCTCAAACTCCTCACTTGCACTCTTTCCCCCTAATTCCGCTGCACAAAGTCTCCAGTGAGACTCCACAGACCTGGTCCTGATGTTTAGTGAAAGGAGTACTTTGGGGGCAGTGGTTTTTTAAATGGCATGCATTCCTCCCATCTCAAGCGCATCATTGGGCTGTGAGGAAAAGCCCAGCATTTTATAAAGTGGATATATGCAAGTGGGGGGAGTCACTGTCTTATTATTAGGGATGAAAGCAGTTGCTGTGCATTACTTTAAGTGTTGGTTTGGCCCCAGGTAAGGCTGGTAAATGTCCAGGTAAATAAATAGATACTTGTGGAAAATATACACGCTTCCAGCAAATAAAGGAGGCCTCTTTGGGCAGAAGGCGGCCTCTCAGAAGCTTGGGATTTTTAAAATTTTCTCCTTCAAGGTGAAACATTTATTTGGTTTTAATAAGGGAAAACTGAATATGAACTTCCCACCTCAGTTCTCAAAGAGTCAACCACAGATATAGTATGTTCTTTTCTTCTCTAACTTTAGAGCTCTGCTGTTAGGATAGGAAAACTTGGGACTTATTGCTGTGGCTCTTGCAGATTCTAAAACGCTTACAAAAGTCACAACAATCCACAACATAAGAACTTAATGACAAAGAAATATAGTCCTCTTGCCAAGAATTGCCATTTTTCTTTTTTGTTTCATGCACAACAGCCAGTTTTCAAACCACTCACAACATATTTACACATTCTCCCTGAAGATATAACTCCCCCATGGAGGCTTCCCCCCCAAAAAAAAGGATTTATGAATATATACATATATTCTACTCTGAAAATATTGTTCTTTGTTTCAAAATTCATTCATCTTCCTTTAATATTCTAATGAATATTTTTTCCTTGTAAGGTAAAGGTAAAGGTACCCCCCGCACATTTGTGCAGTCGTGTCCGACTCTAGGGGCCGGTGCTCATCTCCGTTTGTTAGCCAAAGAGCCAGCGTTGTCTGAAGACGCTTCCACGGTCATGTGGCCGCATGACACGCGCGGAACGCTGTTACCTACCCACCGAAGTGGTACCTATTAATCTACTTGCATTTGCATGCTTTCGAATTGCTAGGTTGGCAAGAGCTGGAGCTAGTGCGGGAGCTCACTCCGCATGCAGGGCTAGGGATTCGAACCTCTGAACTTGCAATCTTCCGATCGACAAGCCTGGCGTCTTACCCACTGAGCCACCACGCCCCTTTTTTTTTTCCTTGTAGTACCTGCAAAATTCACACTAAATTCTGTTTGAGACCCAAGTTGGTAGTCTCAGGTATAAACAACTCTGCCTGCCTGGTGTGTTTCTTCATCCATTCCAAAGTGCCCCCAAGATATCTGGTGGGTGGTGTCAGGTGATATAATACAGCTCAACAATAAACTTCCCTAACTTGTGGGGGGGGGGGTTTGCTTCTTAGATTCCACACTCTTTGGAGCCTTAGACCTCATGGCTGCTTTCTCCCAAATCTATTCAAGAGGTAGAATCAGAAGACCAGTAAGCAATGAGACTGCTTCAAAACTGAATACCGTATTGAGTGGCTTATGGTTGTGTTTCTCTCCCTCCCTTCCTTTCTCTCTCTCTCTCTCTCTCTCTCTTCCTTTTTTTTTTTTTTTTTTACAAATATGGTCTGTGCAATCAAGCATCATTTCTCTGGCCTCAGCTCTCTATTCTGAGGCCTTTAAACATGCCTTTGTCAATGAACTTGGCAATGGGAGCAGATTTGTGATGAATTGCCTCCAAAGTGACAGCATGGGGCCAATCACTCAATCTTGTCTATGTGATGATAACTACCAAGGAATATCAAAAGAGGTACTTAGAAACAGCTATTTGAATTCTGATGCTAATGAAATAATCAGACTTGTTTTCTGGTGAGATACATGCTGCCTGTGAGCATCAGTATATATCAAATACAGTGGCATGTGTGGGTGTGGGTATGGGTATTGCATGTATCTATATCCATAGTAACAAGAAGCCTGCCTTTAAAATATGCCATTTGTATGTGGAGAACATTTTCCTATTGCAATGAACATTTTCATATTGCTATGTTTCTTTTTACCTCTGAATTTCATGACTTCTTTATATAGAGAGAACATTGCATCTCTCTAACCTCCCTGACCAGATTAATCTGCTTTATCCTAGGTTGGACCATTAGTCCATCTAATTCAGTACTATCCACTCTGATTATATCCTTGGGCATATCTCCCCTCTCCCCCCTCCTCTGAATCAGTTATCTCTTCCAACCACAAAGACTTTCTGCATGAAAAGCAATGAGCTGATTCGCCCTCCTTCCCCCCTCCCCATTCCACTGTTGTGGAATTCTCTCCTTTCCAGGTACATGTGGAACCAATCTCTTAGGGTTTTAGGGCTAGCTCAACATGGGCTGTTCCACTCCGATTATTGGTAAAATTGGCCTTCCTGTGCTTTCCTGGTCTGTTCTGGTCTTCTTGTCCTGTGTTTTATAGCTTTTGAACTATATTGTTCAATTTTTATATTATAACCAAAGTTTTAGCCCACTTTATCATACATTCTTTGACCTGCTCTTCTTCTGTTTCAAACTTCAATAAACATTTATACATTTTAGCAATTACATGTTCATCATTTGTACACAATTCCATTTCAAATTCTGTCTTACATTGTTCAGCACCATGAACAGTATTTCAAAAAATACTATTTATTTTTTAAAGCCGCTTTTTTTTAGAGAATTTGCTGCTGTTATACCCCTCCCCTTCTGCCCCCATTCCAGCAATGAATCAGGAGAAAGGGGAGCCTTTGAATAGTAACACCTTTATTGAATTTGCTTCTAGCACACCTTTTTGCCATCATGGCTCCAGGGGTAGAACACCAAGCACACTGAAGATTTCTGTTCCTGCTATGTGAAGGTTTACTTACAGCGGTCCCCAACCTTTTTGGCACCAGGGACCAGTCGTGGAAGAAATTTTTTCCACGGACCGGGGGGGGGGCAGGGTTTGCAGGCGGAAGCCAATCATGCGCATGGGGGGGATGGGGTGTGCAGCCGGGAGCCAATTGCACGCACCGGGGGGGTGGGTTTGCAGGTGGGAGCCAATCGCACGCACTGGGGGTGGGGTAATCACATGCACCAGGGGGCGGGGTTTACAGGTGGGAGCCCCACGGACCACTTCCTAACAGGCCACGGCCCACAGGTTGGGGACCCCTGGTTTACTAGGATGGTCCTCCTTCTTTGCAGGGTGAGAAGATCCACTCAGCCTTATTTTTCCACTGATTTTGTCTAGTCCACTTTTAAACACCCTGTCAAAGTACTCCCGATGACAATATCTTAAAGCTAATTCAATTCAATTCAATTCAATTCAATTCAATTCAATTCAATTCAATTCAATTCAATTCAATTCAATTCAATTCATTCATTCATGATGTAGCTTTAATGGAAATGGAGCCAAGCAGAAATGTATAGGTCAGCTTTCCTGTATAAGAATCAAAGTTTGATATTTGTTTCCTTCTTTTTTCCATAATAAGCATCTTTATTTGCTGACAGAGAACAACTGTCCAAAATAAAGAGGTATCATTGTGACCTTCAGTGCCAAACATATAAAGGTCAGCTTGCAGGAAAGATTAACTTTGTGGCAAGGATGATCCAACCTGAGAACTTAGAGCCCTTTAATAGCATCTCTAAATATTATGTTACATTTACTACCAATAATATTTATACTTATTAAACATCTGGTCCATCTGTTCTTTTAACTGCATAACTGTTTCCAGTGTGCTAAAAGGTAATTAGAGCTATTATGACCTTTTTTTTTTCCAGTCAGAAATTTAGAACCAAGAGGTGACATTTTGGTTTATATCATTTTTAAACCTTTTTTTAAAAGAAGAAGGTTGATATTTTGGAATGTGGCAGCATTCTTTTTTCACTGCTGCAAGCCATCCTTTTTCCATGTGATGCATGGCCAAAATTATACTTCAAATTATTAAAAGTCATCATAACAGATTTCAACAGACATCAGATGTTCTGCTGATGTGAATGCCATTACAGAAGTATTTCCCAATACATGAACAACCTGTTGAATTATCTGGATGTTAGTAAAGTTCCTGGTGAGAAGAGCATCGGGTCATCCAATTAAATTGATTGGCAGTAGTTTTAAGAAACCTGAATTGGACCCTATCCCCACTGACACAATTGCACAAGGAAATAAATTTATAGAACCTCTCATCCAAGATGTATTTATAGTCACTGCTTCCATAAACAGTAAGGAGATATTTCAAAAGACTGTAAACATTTAACATTGACAGAATTTCCCACACAAGAATCCTAAGCGAATTTTGCTATTATGGAATAAAAGGCAAAATTATCCTACAATATACTGCCTAAAGCAGAGCTTTCCAAACTGTGTGTCGCGACACAAAAGTGTGTCACCACACACAGCGTGGTGTGTCGTCACACCACCCGGAAGCGGCGGCGTGCGCGTGCACGGCGGCCGGCATGAACGCGCGCGCCGCCGCACACCCCCCGCGCCGCTGCACTCCCCTCCCGCGCCACCACCGTGCGCGCGCGCCGCCACACGCCCCCCGCACCGCCGCCGTGCGTGCATGCGCCGCCGCACGGTCCCCGCACCGCCGCCGTGCGCGTGCGCGCCGCCGCACGGTTCCCGCACCGCCGCCGTGCGCGCGCGCGCCGCCGCACACCCCCCGTGCCGCCGCCGTGCGTGTGTGCCGCCGCACGCCCCCCCGCGCCGTCGCCGTGCGCGCGCGTGTCACCGCCGCCGCCGCTGGGTGTGTCGCCAGCGGCAGCACTTTGGAAAGCCCTGGCCTAAAGTCTTGGGATACGGCAGTATATAAAAGCTTATAATAAGCAAACAATAAAATAATACAATTCGTTAACCAATTCACAGAAAGCAGGGAATGATAATAAATTTAGAGTGTTTAAAATGGTATACAGTATGATGGATTCAGTCAGCTGTACTGTGAGGTATTCAATTCCTTAACTTGGAAGCAGCACTTTAAACATCTTAAATTAAGTGGTGTTAAGGACAAGCATATAAGTGATCAGATGTGCTGATGGCAGCAAATTATTTAAGATGCTTAAGCAAAAGAGGACAGTGATGAGCTCTGAAAGGATTTTATTGGATCCTGAACATACAGGATGGGCAGACACTATGAAAGACAGGCCCGATATCATGAAGGGCTTTAGAGGTAATAATGAGCACCTTAAATTGCCCTGGAAACCTTACTAGTGCAGCTCATGAAGCAGAGGTGTTACCTGGACATAGCATGGCATGCCCAAACCTGCCCATGCCTCCACAGTCTGGACCAGCTACAGCCACCCAGGCCTCAGTTGAGCCACCCATCAGATCTACTGGAAACTTCCAGTGCCCATTTGTCCCCTGGGGTGAACTGATCTAATTGGAGGCAGCACCAGCAAGCTGAAAAGCAATCAGAGAGTGATTTGACCATGGCAAAGGAGTGATGACAATATAATTCACTCTCAGATCTTGTTACAGCTGCCTGCAGACAAAACACAGTTCTCATGGGTGACCCCTGTTGTGTGGTCAGGCTCTTGATGATTTGGGTCAGGTCTATGGTTGCCATGGTGATCATGAACTCTTGAGGTGTCTGAGACTCTTTGCCATTTGGGGGAAGTTGAATTGCCTATAACTATAAGCCTTGGACACTCCACTGCCAATCTGATTATGGAATTTAGCAGTTCAGGCAGGAATGTCCCTGTGCAGCAGGGAGGATGATACAGCAGCAAAAAACCCAACTACTCCATAAAGCCCAGCCAAAGCGTATTTATGGAGTAGAGCCTCTGAAAGACATCAATCGGAACCTCTCCCAGGTGATAACTGCCATGCCCCCTCCTCCTGGCATGGACTCACACCTGGTGCCAAACTTGAAAGCCAGGTGGGCATATCTCTAAAAGGGGAACTCACCCACTCTGGGCCCACCCAAGTCTCAGTTATACATGCCAGGTCAATCAAATCATGGATGAAGATGGTTTTATTACATATCAACTTGGCATTCAGTAAGCTGCAGCCCAGGGCCACCAAAGATTTGATTATCTCCCCTCTGTGTTGAATACTGAAGTCTAGAAGGTGGGACAGGTCTCAACCACCATCCCTATCATTCCCACGAGTGGCCCTCTTGATCTTAATTTTCTTCTGATTTTTCCTCTTCATGTCATTCTCTTCTTCATCCCTTCTTCATCCTTCTTGCTCATCTTCTTTTTTCTTCTCTCTTCTTCCTTTTCTTCACTTCTCTTAAACTACTTTTTCCTTATATTTCCCAATTAATCTACTTACCTTTGTTCTTCCTCTTCATAATCATCTTCAACATCCTGTTTTTTGGTTTCACCCCTCAACTTTTTCACCTTTCTATGTTGTGTTCTTCTTTTTCCTACGTTCTACTTCCCCCTTTTCCTTTCTTCTTACTTCCTGCTACATTTCTTTTCCCTACCCTTTTCTTCTTCCTTTTTTGCATCCTAATACTCATCTTTACTGTCCCTTTTCCTCCTTTTCCTCTTTCTCTTCAAACTCTTGGTATTCCTCCTCCTATTCATTCATTCATTCATTCATTCATTCATTCATTCATTCATTCATTCATTCTTTCAATTTCTATTACCGCTCCATCTCCCCTGAAGGGGACTCTGGGCGGTTTACAACAGTTAAAATAGATAAAAAACAGTGCAAATACAGAAACATCATATAAATACTAATAAATTAAATATAAAATCCAAGAGGCGATAAGATTGTATTTAAAAGGGCTCTATGGCACCAGCCATCCCCAGGAGGAGCTATTCCCGTTCCCATCCCAAGCGAGGTGGCAGAACCAGATCTTTAAGTTCTTCCGGAAGGCCAGGAGTGATGGGGCCTGCCTCACCTCCAGGGGCAGAATGTTCCAAAGGGCGGGCGCCACTGCAGAGAAGGCCCGCCTTCTGGACCCCGCCAAGTGAAATTCCCTTACTGACAGGGTCCGCAGCATGCCCTCTCTGCATAACCGAGTGGGACGGTTTGAAATTATGGGGATGAGACGGTCCCTCAGGTAGCCTGGTCCCATGCCATGTAGGGCTTTAAAGGTAATAACCAACACCTTGAATTGGACCCAGAAGCATACTGGCATCCACTGCAGCTGGCGCAGCAGAGGTGTCACATGTGCCGATCTTGGGCACCAATAACTGCGCACGCAGCTGCGTTCTGGACCAATTGAAGCTTCCAGATACTCTTCAAGGGTAGCCCCATGTAGAGCGCATTGCAATAGTCTATATGGGAGATGACGAGGACATGAGTGACTGTATGGAGGGCCTCCTGATCCAGGAAAGGGCGTAACTAGTGCACAACACGAAGCTGTGCAAGGGCCCTTCTGGCCACGACTGCCACCTGCTCTTTGAGCAGGAGTCGTGAGTCCAGAAGGACCCCCAGATTCCGCACTGAGTCTGAATGGGGTAGTGCAACCCCATTCAGAACTAGAGATGATAACTTTCCGGATCTGGAGGAGCCATCAATCCACAGCCACTCCGTCTTACCAGGGTTCAGCCGAAGCCTGTTTTTCCCCATCCAGACCCCCACAGCCCCCAGGCACTGAGAAGGGGTGGCCACCCTTTCACAGTCTTCTTCCCCATATCTGTTCTTTATTATCCTCATGTTCTTTATACTGCTCTTCTTTCTCCTCCTCTCCCACCCCTATTTTTACTTTCTTTTGTTCTGTCTTTCTACTCTTCTTTAACAACTACTTCTTCCAATTGTTTTTACTCTTTTTCTTCTTCCTACTTCTCCTTCTCTTGTCAGTGCCTGTTCATTTATTTTGCTTACCTAAGTGATGCTATAAATGCAGCAAAATCAGTGTAGTTATGTAGCATCTAACCTCATCCTATTTGCTGTGAATGGGATTGCCTAGGTGGACACAGAATATGCAGCATTTAAAAGGACAATTAATCAGAGGCACTTTTGAGGAAACAATATACAAAGCAGAGGCAGGAAAGAGCATACATTTACATAAGAACAAACATTCTTGGGAAATACCTCTTCATCTCCAACTATTGCATTTTTGGCTTCATAATTAACACTGAAAAATCTTTGGTTTAATCCTGGAGTGGCAATGTGTTAGCAGTGCCCCAGAGAGGTGTGTGTATCTCAAAAAACTGAGACCAGCCCCTGAGTAATTTGTAATGTGATAGAAGTAGCAAATATTAATTATTAATTAAGAATAATTTTGATGATTCATTTGTTATGCCACTTAGTTTTGAGGCGAAAGCAGGACTGCTGTTTCCATTTGAGAATTAAGAGAGTTAAATTAAGCAAGGAAATATTCTCTTTATTGGTGTTTTGATTAGAGTATTAAAAGCTCCACAACAGAGCTCACTTCATTAGTGTGTGCTAATCCAAATACCATTGTGGGACAGATACACTGATAAGGAGGTTTGGCATTTAGAAACTGCTCTCAAGTCAGTTGTGTTGTCCCTAGCAAGATTTGGGACAGTGGTCCAGGGCGCCAATTAGCTGACTGGTAGAAAGGTCCTGGGAGGCAACAGTGCTGGCTTAGCACATTTTAAAGTAACTAAAGTAATGCATTCCACACTGCTACCTAAAGAATGTTGGGGCCTAAATCCATGATATCCACAATCTAAAATTACCCAATTGAGAGCCAGTTTGGTCTAGTGCAAGGGTCGGAAATGGCGGCTCGCGAGCCAGATGCGGCTCTTTGGCCCCTTGAGTGTGGCTCTTCCGCAGCTGAACTCACCCACGCCCCTTCCACGCGATTGGATCCCGCCCCCAAACTCTGATGGCCGGCGCTGGAGGAGGGCGATTGATTCTTCCTCCTCCCGCCCTCGGGAGCCTTCCAACTTTCGCCAGAGTCGGGCAGCGCTTCTTCGAGGTCGGTGGGTGGGGAAGTTGGTTGGTCGCCGCTGCCGCCTCTTCCTCCGCCCGCATTGCAACAGCCGCCGCCCCCCCCGAAGCACTCGCCAGGCAGGCAGGAGAGTGTCGCCATGCTGGGCGCGCTGCAAGAGGAGACAGCGCAGCTGCTGGGCGACTACCTGCAGCACCGGCTGGGGTGCAGCGGGACGGGAGCTCCGCCCGTGCGCCTTCCCTGGCCGGTCCTCGTGGACCACCGGCGATGCTCCCATCCCGCTGCACCCCAGCCGGAGTGCCCGAGTGCCAGGCAGGCAGCTCCGCCTGCGCAGTCGTGGCAGCGGGCATGGCGGCGGCGGGCACTGCAGCGGGCATGGCGGCAGGAGGCCGTAAGTGTGCGCAATTGGCTCCCGCCCGCAAACCCCACCCCCTTCCACACGATTGGCCCCTGCCCGCAAACCCCGCCCCCTTCCACGCGATTGGCCCCCGCCCGCAAACCCTGCCCCCTGGCTCTCAAGCATGTCAAAATGCCCTGGAGCATGTCAAAATGGCTCCTGGCATAAAAAGTTTGCCGACCCCTGGTCTAGTGGTTAAGGCAACGGGCAAGAAACCAGGAGTCTGTGAGTTCGAGTCCCACCTTAGGCATGAAAGCCGGCTGGGTGACCTTGGGCCAGTCACTCTCTCTCAGCCCAACTCACCTCACAGGGTTGCTGTTGTGGGGAAAATAGGAGGAGGAAGGAGTATTAGGTATGTTCGCCACCTTGAGTTATTTATAAAAATAATAAAGGAGTGGTAGAAAATAAATAAATAAATAAATAAATAAATAAATAAATAAATAAATAGGCCCCCTGTTTAAAAGAACAATAAGCCCATTGGCCAAGAGCAAAGGCATGTGGGAGTTGTCATCTAAAACAACGAGGGCACCTGACTGTTAAACCTAATTTACTGCATTTATTTATTTATTTGTTTGTTTGTTTGTTTGTTTGTTTATTTAAGTTGTTGTCGTGTCTTTCACTTCTGTAGTGAAAGGATTTGCCGGTGACATCACCGTTTCCCGGGGGATGCCCAAGGAGGCTCCTTTCATGTCCCTGTGATTTTTCCCACCGAAGTGGTACCTAATTTATCTACTCGCATTTGCATGCTTTTGAACGGCTAGGTGGGACTGATTTTACTAATTGCCAAAAGCTTACCCCAGCACGCGGCTGGCTCAGGTTTCAAACTGCCGAGTTTTCAGCCTTAATGGCTTCTGACTCAGCGTCTTAATCACTGAACCACCATGGTCCCTCCAAAGCAAAGTTAAAAATTACAATATCAACAAATAAATATAAAATCCAAGTGCAATAGATGTTAATACTGTAATAGGGGGGCTTCATGGCACCAGCCACCCACAGGAGGAACTGTTGGCATTCCCATCCCAAGCAAGGCGGCAGAACCAGGTGTTCAAGTTTTTCTGGAAGGTCAGGGGCGAGGAAACCCGCCTCAGCTCCGGGGGCAAGATATTCCAAAGGGCGGGTGCTACTGCAGAGAAGGCCCACCTCCTGGACCCTGCTAGATGTAATTCTTTTGTCAATGGGGTCCGTAGAATGCCCTCTCTGCATGACCGGGTGGGGTGGGTCAATGTTCTGGGGATGAGACGGTCCCTCGGGTAACCTGGTCCCATGCCATGAAGGGCTTTAAAGGTGATAACCAACACCTTGAATTGGACCCGGAAGAACTGTTACCCAATGCAGCTCGCGCAGCAGAGGTGTCACATGTGCCGATTTTACGGCACTAATAACTGTCTGTGCGGCCGCATTCTGGACCAGCTGAAGCTTCCAGATACTCTTCAAGGGTAGCCTCATGTAGAGCACATTGCAATAGTCTGTATGGGAGATGACAAGGGCATGAGTGACTGTTCAGAGGGCATCTCGGTATTCTCAGTATTCATTGTGTTGCACATTCACAAAGTGTGAATCTTGTACAGTGTGAATTAGAATTGACTTCCAAAGGACTATTATGTTTTATACATGCAGATTTTCTCAGTGCTGCTTGCAAATTGTAGGATGGGGTAAAAAAAGTAGCATCTTTCTGGCAGCAAAACCTCCTTGTTCTCCACACATAGAGAAACAGAATGACCAACCCCGGAAATAGGAAAAGCACTGTTCTGTTAATAGGGCTGAAGCCAGAAAGGCAGGCATCACACAATTCCTCCTCTTTAACTTAATCAAGTCCACTAATGCTCCCAAGCCAAAGAATCTAGGTACTGTTCTGTGAAAGTACCCGAACACTCTAGTCAAGTACAGCAATCAACGATACTTCGTTTCAGAAGGAGAAAGTGCAGTAATCAACTTCCCAGCATGCACTAACCATGGTTTTCTGCCTAGCAGTGCCATCTTATACATGTGTACTATGAAGTCCAACTGAATTCAATAAGGCTTACTGCCAGTGAGTACTGGACTGTTCCCTTAGGCAGCTAGAGTGATGAACTTCAGGCAACATGTGTACATTCACTATTGGTGGACAGAACAGGACTATTCTTTTTTAAAAAATCAAGCGCATTCTTTAAAATATGTCAAAGTTGTGTTAGAATTATGTCAGGAATCAGCATGTGGAATAAAAAGGGACTCACTTGCCTTCAACTCAGGCAACAAAATATCTCAGATTATCCTTCTTGTCTGAGTTGAAGGCAAGTCAATAAGAACAGCCAGAGGATTTAGGAGGAAGTGCTATGAGGAGGGAATATAACTGCTACTATGCCGTTCAATTGTGTCTGATTATTGGTGACTGCCTGGACTAGTCCCTGCAGTTTTCTTCGCAAGATTTCAAAAGTGGTTTGCCATTGCCTTCTTCCTAGGGCTGAGAGAGAGTGACTGGCCCAAGGTCGCCCAGATGGCTTTGCGCCTAAGGTGGGACTAGAGATCACAGTCTCCTGGTTTCTAGCCTGATGCCTTAACCACTACACCAAACTGGCTCTCTCTCTCCACAATACCCAGCTTTTACTCTTTGAGGTCACCAATTCATTCTTGCTAATGGTAGGCCTGGTCTCAGCATGCCAGAGTACAGCTGCTCTTGTGTGAGTAAATTACTCTGCAGTTCCATCTCTCATTCAGGAGAATTTATGTTCCATCTTTGAACAGGATCCTCTTTCTTTTTTCACTGGCTCTTACTATAATGTAATCCTCTCAAAAGTATTAAGCAAATATGTCACAATCATCATGTTGCTTTGCACTTTGCTTGATGAGGAGTGATGAAGACCAGTCTTTTACCAACTTGCTTCCAATCTGCCCAAGGATTGCCTTCCCAGTCTAAACAACATTTGCTCATTAAAGCCATACAAACTGTTTCAGTTCAGTTTACCTGTTCTTAGAACAGAGCTTCCTTTTTGCCTCAGAGCACAATGATCTAGTTCAGATATCCATACCTGGTCTTGTAAGCCATGGTTTATGAATGTCAACTGGAGTATAGCTTCTTGTTGTTGTTTATTCGCTCAGTTGCTTCCGACTCTTCGTGACTTCATGGACCAACCCACGCCAGAGCTTCCTGTCGGCCGTCACCATCCCCAGCTCCCCCACGGTTGAGTCCATCACCTCCAGAATATCATCCATGGAGTATAGCTACAGCTGCAAAACTCCAGATAACTACAAGGTAGGCTGACCATATTTCCTTCAGACAAAAATGGGACTTTTGGGATGGCAAAACGGGACAGGGTCTTATGCCACCATGCTGGCCTCCAAACCCCGCCCCCCTAGTCCATTCAATTGGCTCCCACCTGCAAACCCTGCCCCCGCCCCACACGATTGGCTCCTGCCTGCAAACCCCGCCCCCATCAGCGTGATTGGCTCGGATTTTAATTTTGTTTCCCGATTTTTAAAGTTTTGTTTTTCTTCTAGCAGTAAATGGTGCGGCAGAGCTGGTGTGTTTGGGGGAGGCCGGCGTACACACACTGTGCACACAGCACCGTCATCGGCCGGGGAACAAGGGGCGGGGATGGAGGGGATGGAGGCCCACCACTGCCCCATCCCCCTCGGGCTTGGCCGAGGGAGGGAGGAGAGTCGCTGCTGCTGCCACTGCAGCAGAGCAGGAGAAGCAGGAGGATCCAGCTGCACTCGGCTGCTTCAGCCACACCACTCCGCCCCTTGCTGCCCGCTGAAGCTCCCCAGGGTAGCCGGCTCCTGCTTCTCCTGCTCGGCGGCCCGACAACTCTCCTCCCTCGGCCAAGCCTGATCAGATGCACATACACACACTCACACACTCACAGGACAGACTGCCCTCTGCAAGAGCTGGCCATTCTGGGAGGCTTCAGCCACACCACTCCGCCCCTCGCCACCTGCTGAAGCCCCCCAGCATGGCCAGCTCCTGCCAGGGCAGTCTGTCCTGTGAGTGAGTGTGTGTGTGTGTGTGTGCATCTGATCGGGCTTGGCCGAGCAGGAGCGAGGAGCAGGCCGAGCAGGAGCGGCCACCCTGGGGAGCTTCAGCGGGCAGCAAGGGGCGGAGTGGTGTGGCTGAAGCAGCAGAGTGCAGCCGGCTTCTCCGGCTCAGCGGCCCAACAACTCTCCTCCCTCGGCCAAGCCCGATCAGATGCACGCGCACACACACACACATGCACCCCACACCCTCTTTCTCCAGCCTCCCCATGACCAAATGCACCCGCACCTGTTGCAGGGAGGCTGGAGAAAGAGGGTGTGGGGTGCGTGTGTGTGTGTGTGTGTGTGTGTGTGTGTGTGCATCTGATCGGGCTTGGCCAAGGGAGGACAGTTTTCGACCACTCCGCCCCTTGCTGCCCGCTGAAGCTCCCCAGGGTGGCCGGCTCCTGCTTCTCCTGCTCGGCGGCCCGACTACTCTCCTCCCTTGGCCAAGCCCAATCAGATGCACACACACACACACACACACACACACCACACCTCTTTCTCCAGCCTCCCCATGACCAAATGCACCTGCACCTGTTGCAGGGAGGCTGGAGAAAGAGGGTGTGGGGTGCGTGCGTGTGTGTATGTGTTTGTACGCGATTATGCTGAGCAAGTAATCCGCGCGCACACGCACACACACACACATGCACGCACCCCACACCCTCTTTCTCCAGCCTCCCCGCAACAGGTGTGGGTGCATTTGGTCATGGGGAGGCTGGAGAAAGAGGGTGTGGGGTGCATGTGTGTGTGTGTGTGTGCGCACGATTACGCTGAGCAAGTAATCTGCACGCGCGCGCACACACACACACACACACGCACCCTCTTTCCACAACCTTCCCGTGCCGGCTTTCCCTGGCCTCACCACTGCTGGGCAAACAATCTCAGGATCAGGTAAGGAGGCAGGAACCTGGACTGTGGTGCTGTTTCTGCTGCTGGGCTCGCACATGGCAACTGGGATTCCAGTTGCCGCGCTGATAGGGCCTCTTCCAGGCTGCCTCCAATGGCAAGTCCGGCTCCAGTCCTCCTTCCTGTCTTCCTGTCCTCCTTCCCGCCGGGTTTAAAAAAGGGACAAAATTGAGATTTTGATCAAAACGACGGGACGGTTGAAAAATGCTAAAATAACGGGACTGTCCCGTTCAAAACGGGACATATGGTCACCCTACCACAAGGTGGCAGCAAAGAGATGCAGAAGCACCTCCATCCTGCCATCTAGTGGTTGTCTGGATTTGTGCAATCCTTCTTCCCTTCTCTTCCTGTCTGTTTTAAATCAGAGGGCTCTGTTCCATGTCAACTGGAGAACTCAAGTCGGCTGCTGATTAACTGAACAGAATAACACTGGGGTAAAAATATAAGCCAGGGAATTATATGCCTACATGGCCAGGCCAGCTCATGACATTTGCCTCTGACCTTGCTGGACCCTACCACAAAGATTAACAGGATCAAATAAAATAGGCTGTGTCTTGAAGCCTGAAACTATTATCTCCATTCTATGAATGGATATTCACAAAGGCAATTTCACATGTAAATAGAATCCATAAATGTCCTGGATTCTAAGGAAAGGTAAGTGGAATAAGTTCACAAAAAAAAAAAAAGTTTCCTAGTCATTCTTTCCCTTCACAGGCCCTGAAAAGCTCTTCTGAAGGCTCAGGAGGATCTCCTGAACAGTTTGACTTGGAGTAATAAGGATTGCTAGAACAGGTGAGAAATGCTCAGAATTGAGTTTATTTTAGATTAAATTAAAAATAATTTAATACATTATAAATTAAATAATGAAGTAAATTAAAAAATAATTTAATCTAAGGAAAAGCCTTCCACTCCCAACCATCTCCTACTGTTTATCCCATATTGTTCATTAAGACCATAAATTCCTCAGAGATACTTGTCTATTTTTTTAACTCTTGTGTTATTCTTATATTGTATTGCTGTTGACTTCCATGTAATTCCTATATATCTTCACTTGGATAGGAATACACATTCAAATGTATATATAATTTCACTGCAGACAAATTTCAGGGATGATTCTTAAAAGGTAAAAAGGTAAAGGTAAAGGTACCCCCCGCACATTTGTGCAGTCGTGTCCGACTCTAGGGGCCGGTGCTCATCTCCGTTTGTTAGCCAAAGAGCCAGCGTTGTCCGAAGACGCTTCCACGGTCATGTGGCCGCATGACACGCGTGGAACGCTGTTACCTACCCACCGAAGTGGTACCTATTCATCTACTTGCATTTGCATGCTTTCGAATTGCTAGGTTGGCAAGAGCTGGAGCTAGTGCGGGAGCTCACTCCGCACGCAGGACTAGGGATTCGAACCTCCGAACTTGCGATCTTCCGATCAACAAGCCTGGCGTCTTACCCGCTGAGCCACCACGCTCAGCTACCTGTAAAACCAGGTGCTTTTAAAACAAATAAATAAATCATTGCAGAAGTGAGAAGGTGAGAATGTATGTATGGTTCTTCATGACCCCCTTTTCCAGCTGTTGCCACCAGCAGGCTTTCTACTTGCAATTGCACACCAGGGGCCAGTAGATAGGAGTCCAAAAGGCACGTGTCTCTTTTCACATACGTTCCTTCACTATTAGGTCTCATAAATCCATTAAAAAAAGTCCTAGGCAAATGTGATCTGAATACTAAAGCCCTTTGTTTTGCAACTGGACAAGTCTTCCCAATAAAGGGAAGGCAAACCAATCCCCGACTTGAGCTTATGCATACAAATAATCAATAAAAACTTGAAAGTCCTTTGAATAAATTACTGCTACTGAAGAACAGCTGCACTCATGTCAAGGACACCTGCAGTTTGCTCCCCGATCATAGTTCCGTTGACTAGTGATTTATAGACAAGCAAGGAGGACATTGATGCTTCCTGCAACTAAATAATATATTCACAGGTCAGAAGACCGATAATCTAACATTTGCTCTCACAGTTCCAAACATGCTTGAAGGAGAAGAACAATCTCTTTTCATTAACTACATGCTGATACATAAAACTTTTGCACACACAGCTTTGATAGAATTATAGTGGTTATAAACAAAAGTAGGGCTCTCGCTGCCTGACAGTAGCTCTGAAGAATCACATCACTATCCAAATCCAGAAGAATCTCTAGAGTTAGATTTCTCAGTGGAAGAAATAAAACAAGGGGATATTTTAGACATAAGCATGCTCTGAGGAAGAGGATACAGTAGCTAAAAATTGAACAAATGGAACCCAAAAGAAAACGTTGCAGTTGTATTATGTATTATGGTTATAAATATACTAGTGGCCTGCTACTCTGAACTAAGTAAGCCAAGTATGATAAATAAAACATAATGCAATGTATCATAGACATAATCTGGGACACTATGAGTGGTGTATAAGCTTTAAACCATACATGACTGAAGCTTGACTAATGTATTCCAGAACACATATTGAGCAAAAATGTGCTCCCTCCCCCACATGACCACATTTGAAAGTGAAAAACTGTGAAAATTTGTGCGATGTTTTGAATTATTTGGAGGGTGAGCAAATGTCAAGGGTAGGGAACACAGATTCACGGATCCTCCTTTGTATTCCTGCAAGGGATGGTGCTTCCATGTTTATTTCCCAAGAGTATCTGCAGTGGTATTACATCACGTCAGTATCTTCTGAACGCCTTTCCAAAGAGCATGGGGTGGGACTATAGAAGCTCTCAACAAATGTAAACATTGAGTATGGCCAGAACTTCCTAATTTCATAGAAAATGGTAGTGGGGGATTGATGCTGAATCCTTCCCCATATATTTATTCACTTTCCTACAGCTCCCTTTCCCTTTTTTGGTGGTCCTGATCTGGGGTCCTTTCAAAAAGACTTTTGGAAGAAAACAAAGGAAGTGTTGCTTCAATTTTCTTCACTGTACAACTTTGCTTTACCCCCACCCCCACCCCATTTAGTTGAAAGATACATCCCATTTTGTAGCAGGTGAAATACTTAAGGAATTATAGAGATCATGTCCATTTGATTCTGCCCACATGTGGCCATGGTTGTGTCATGAAACTGTTGGTTAAGTTCAGCCACTGTCTTACACTCAGTGTTTACAGAGAGAGTGGGGAAGGGAAAAGAGAGGAAGGCACAGCAGAAAAAACAGCTAGCAGATGCAACTGGTGTTATAGGAAGATTACTATGTGGGTTGGTAAATAAGAACCACAAGATCTAGGTAGGAATGTTGTTTCTTAATGTCAAAAGGCCTGGCTGCCCTTCCAAAGTACTGTGTGTGACTTAAATCAAACAAGCAAGTGTTCTAGAATTTTTGCAATCAATATCTGTCCCTTCTGGGGAGGGCCGTTGCTCTTAGACTGATGAGAGACCACTGGATCAGCACAATACTTGAAAGTAACAATCCAAGCAATGAATTTTGGGGAAGCAAGAACATAAAAGTCCTAATCAACAAGTGATGATTGTTCAGGGATTATTCAGATTGCTTGGGGGGGGGGTACGGTTATTAAAATCTGTTTCTCATTACTCCATAAAGCCATTATGAAGGAAGACATACAAGAGATCACATCTGCTCTGATCTTAAGCAACTGGAATTATGGCCCATTTCTTTTCCCCTTGCTTTCCCAATACAAAAGTGGTAAAGAAGAAAATGTACAAGTATTCCTTCATGTAATTTGCTTGCCTGCCACCATCTGCTCTCTTTGGCACCAAGTGCTTTCTTGAAATCCCCTTTATAAATGTGCCCTCAGTCAGGAAACTGATTCAGATGAGAACCAATTAGCATTCCCACCTCCCAAAGCACATGCCAACATACAGTATATGCGAGTGCACGTCCTCCTTTTGTTTCTATTTCAAAAATGTATTTTTATTTGAGAAACATGTATGTGTTGTGGAATTTGTTGGAATATAATCACATTGGGCAAAGTCCAAACAAATAGATTTGGAAATTTCTTTATAAAGAACTATCAGGAACTAAATCTGGGATTGTCAAGACCTAAAATCCAGGCACCCATGGGTAGTTGCTGTATAACTTTTTTCTTCATGTACTTGATCTGTCATCAAGGACATTAAAGGGGCTCCTTCTCACTTTGTTCTTCAACTGATAACAAACCAATAGTCCAGTTTAGGATAATTAAATATATAATTATATTATTATTAAATGTAAATCATAATAATTTATAGTCATACTTCTAATTTTGTTTTACTGATACTACTTTTTACAGCTGAATGGATAAAAAGTGTAAATGAATTAGAGCAGTTGAATTCAGCTGGAAAGCAAGGAAAATTTTAGAATGTCCATCTGCTTATTGTTTTGTATAAGTCAAAACAGAATGGTTATGACAAAGGCAGAAGAATACACCTACTTCGCATGAAAGAGGCCTTCCTTCCTTCGTCAAAGTTAGCTTACCATAAAATAAAACACAAGATGTATAATAATAGAAAAACTCTCCAAACTGAAAATATTTAAAATATGGAAATAATGGAAAACCTTTCTGGGTTTTGGCCCCCTTGACCTCCCCAAAATGGGGAACAACCATCTGTTGACTTCCATGGAGAGATGCAACCTTGCAAATAATTTGAGGGCCATAGATTAAAATCATCACTTTAAACTGCACTCTGAAGCTAATAGGGAGCCAGTATAGCTCCCACAATACAGTTGTAATATGATCCCACCAAATACAGACCACTGGATTTTGTACCAATTGAAGCTTTCAGCTGCTCTTTAAGGCAGTTCCATGTAGAGTGTCCCATGCAGTAATATAAGCAGGTTGTGATGAGGGCATGAGCCATTGAAACAAGGTTCTCATGACCCAGGTAAGACTGCAACTGGTGCACCAGCAAGAGCCACGGCTTCTGTCTGCTGATTCAGCAGGAGATGTGAGTCCAGGAGGACCCCCAAGTACAAATCTGCTCCTTTAGGGGTAGAGCACCCTCATCCAGAGTCATCACTGGCAGAGTACCCTGATGTAAAAACAATGGCTCCATCTTGCTAGGGTTCAATTTTAGCCTATTTTCTCTCATCCAGTCCCACACAGCCTCCAGGACATGATTTCCACAACATCTTTAGTGAGGTAGAGGTAGCTGAGAACATCCCAGAGAGCATCCTATCCATTTCCTCAGTCTTCCACTTGAGTCTGGACTCCACTTGGGTGGAATGTTGTGTTTTTCCTTCCCTCCCTCTTATGCCCCATTGAGTCAGAGGGGAGCCAGCCTGAGCCTCTTCCTAACACAATCGCCTTTCCCAGGGCTCAGAACATACTTCTGCCCTTGTTGTTTCTGTAATGGCTTCTGAATATTCCCTTCAAGGCCATCTCCATGACTCTCTACAGTTTGCAAATACCCTTGAATTGGAGGTTAATCCAGTTCAAGTCTGGTTTAACAAAGGGGAGAATAGGGCAAGCATCAACTTGTCCAATTAATAGAGACCAACTGGACAGCAAATTGAACAAGTTGCAAGATCAGCTGCTTACAGTTTTCTCCATTACAGTAAATAGCACTGTATTTTTAAAATTAATCATGATCTCTAGATAGTGAGTGGCTGGGAAATAATCACTGGAAAGTTGTATTTCTCTTGGATAATCTTTGTTTGAAATAAGCTTTTTAAATGCCACATGTTAATAAATGATTAACATTTCCTTCCAGTTTTTCTCCATCTTTGTTGGGTGATTGTGAAATCTTTTGAAATGAATGGAGGTCATTCTAAGCAACAAATTAATTTCATATTTTCAAAAACTAAGAATCAATCATTTCTGATGTCTTCATCAAACAGCTCTTAAGAGGGTTAAGATGTAACCTGAAACTTTCCCACCTTCTCTTGGAATCAAATCAGAATATCTTTAGCATTCTATCTTTTCATTTTAAGAATACAACTTATACAATTTATTTGTTTGACTTAGTTGCTGCCCAACTCCAATTGTCTCTGGGCAGCTCATAGCATTAAAAAAACAAAGCAACAAAATTCAAGCAAAAAATACCACCAAGCCATATGTATGCTATGTAGGCCATTATAGTACAGTACCTTGAATTGCACCCAGAAGTAAACTGGCAACTAATTTGTGCAGCTCCTGAAGTAGGGGTGGTACATGGGCATGCCTTGGTACTGTACCTGTAGACCTTGTTGCATGAACCTTTTTTATTCAAAACATTTTTTTGTGGGGTGTTGTTTGGTTGTTTGGCTTGGTTTACATATTGCCTTATGATGCATTCTAGAGAACTTGAAAGCTTATATATTATTTTGTGACCCTTACTTGACCCAATAAAAGTATAACCTTAATATAAATTTTGGAATTTGGAGTCATATTTCATTATCCTGGTATTCTTCCTGATCATTCTTTTTATACTCTTACAAATAGTATCTATTCAATGGCTCATCTGTTTAGTTTCTATTGGTTTCTCTTTTCTTTCCAATCTGCCAACATTTTTCTCTGCTTCAACTGTTCCTTTTAAGAGAGTATTAATGAATGAGCTTGATCACGGTTTATAGAAAGTCTAGGTCTAGAAAGTCTAGGGCACCTGTGGTGGCTTTCAGGGGCTCTGTTTTGGATATAACCATATGCGAGATCCTCTTTATGAAGTTGGGCTGTAAGGATCCAATGGGATTGCTTCCTTATCGTGTAGCAGCTTCCCAACCTGAGCTCCTTGACTTTTGACTGAGTTGGCAATGGTCTTGAGAACATCAGGGTTCACCCATGTGGTACCACTGTTGCACAAGCTTCACTAGCTCTCAAAAGGTTTCCAGGTGCAATTCAAGGTGCTAGTTATCACATTAAAAGCCCTGAATGGCACAAGGCCAGGTTATTTCCAGGACCACCTACCTCCAATGATCTCTGCCCATCCCACAAGAACCAGCAGGGTGGGCATGATCCTGGTCCCTTCTTTGAAACAATGTCATCAAATGGGAAAGCCTTCACCCTATTGGCCTTCTGGAAAACTGTGAAGACCCGGCTTTCCTTCAGGCCAGGATATTAGTGGAGCCTGATGTGTGAGTTTTGGTGTTGAGTTAATTTTGAGATGTCTTTATTATTGTATTATGACTGTACTTTGTTTTGTTCTTTTCAGTATTAGTTGTATATTTTAACACACTTTTTGTTGTTGTTGTTGTTGTTGTTGTTGTTGTTATTGTTATTATTATTATTATTATTATTATTATTATTATTTCTAACTTATATCACCGCCCATCTCCCCCCACAAGGGAACTCTGGGCGGTTTACAATTTTGTTAGCTTTGTTTAACACACTTTTTGTTTTGTTTATTTAAGATGTGTAGCAGCATAAATTATCTAAATAGATACATATTACTTCTGTTAGTGTATGAGGATGGGTTTACAATATTAAGTCAACATGGTTAATGACTTACCAGGTATTATTACCTTTTTTTAAAAAAAAAAAAACTCTGTAATCTCTTTCTGCTATTTTGACAACTTTTGGATTTCCACCAGTCTGGCTGAAGCCAGTATGGACAGAGACAAAGGCAAGCAACAGCTGCAGAACTCAGCTGAAGCTGGACAAAGAGGCCCTGGGTGCAATGACTAATATACATCACTCCGTTAGATTACTGTAACATGCTCTACATGGGGCTGCCTTTGAAAATGATTCAGAAGCCATCACTGATACAAAGTGCAGTGTCCAGGTTATTAGTACATGGCAATCCTGTGTAAGTATTACACCTATTCTTTGGTTTTTGCATTGGTTGCCAGCAGGCTTCCAAGTCCAATTCCAAGAGGTGTTTTTGACTAATAAGACCTGCATGATTTGGCTCCAGGATACTTTAGAGATCATATTTTGGTAAAATCTGCTCAGTCCCTAAGAGCATGCAGGGAAAGGATGAAACAAGGCTACCTGGATAGGCCATTGGAAATCTTCTGTTGTGACTTTCGTAATATTGAGTACCTTGCCTCCAGTGTCTCTATTAGCCTTCCACAAACTGATTAATTTCCACAAATTCTCATTGCCTTTTCTGTATAATCTACCTCCTGCCCATCACTTTAGTCTAGTCATACTTAATTGGACATTGGAATCACTGGAATCTAATAAGAGTATTAGAAAAGGCCCCAAATCCTACAAGCCGCAGAATTCATCCTGAAGATTCCTATGGTTGTCAAGTCTCTTCCATTATGTAAAGTGTGATTATCCAGGCTGTATCTTTTGCTTTTACTTAGATGATTGCTTACAACATTCCAATTACCGCCAACTATGTAGCCCCATCACTCCATTCCCACAGTTGCTTTAATGAATAATTTAAGCCTCTGGGCTTCATTTGCTTCAGAATTATTTTATGATGCATTTGAATGCTTTTAATGATATTATGAAGGCTTTGTAATGATTCAAGTGGCTGGCTGCATAAGACAATAAATAGTACTAGTATATATGAAAATGATAATTTTAAGAGTCTGTCTTACAAATATGATAATGCACAAACTGTATTGTGAATGGGCCCTTTTGAACTCAATATATCTTAGCTAATCTCTACTATCATAAGTATTCATTTCAATATATTTCATAAAAATGAAGAATAAAATGGGAGACTCAGTGGTACCTGAGCTATTTACTAAGTGTTCCATTTATTCTCACATGTACTATAATTCCATCATGTACCACTCTTGCTGCATTCTGCTAGCAACCTTCAACTCTCAAAGCATTCCATTCAAGGATATCTGCTTCATCATAAACTTTCTCTGAATCAGGAAACATACAAAAAGTGTTCTTTCTCATATTCATACATTTCTCAATGACCTGCTAAGGAGCAAAAACCTTATCTGCACACCTCCTGTTTAGCATAAAGCCACACTGCACTTCCCAAATGTTGCTCCTTGTCACATCTCATGCCCGTTCAATCAGAATTCTGCCAAACCCCTCCCCAGGCATACTTAATAAATGAATTTCATGGAACATCTTATTATCTTCTTCTCATGTTAGCACCAGCATGAATGAGTAGTTAAAGAAAAGCACAATATGTCCCTCTTTGAATCCATTAGCTCCAAGAACAACACATAGATGAAATAAGCCTGAACACATTTGATAGGTCATGTCCTTGTTACAGTACTTGAAAAGCTCCTTCAATGATACCTTAAAGTGAAAATCACTACTTATCAGGGAAGGAAGTTCAGCATGGATTCAAGGAAGCTTTAGTTCTACAAGTCCAGAATGACCAAGGAAATCTGGGTAGCTTGGTATTCTGGATATGCACATTGGTAAATTGAAAACGGGTCAAGGAAAAGGGCCAGCTCTATTTCTGTCAAACATCCTCTAGTCCTCTAAGTCTTGTCCAAATCTCTGGAGAGGAATCATGGATGCTTCAAAGTAAGTTCATGACCAGGATTTAGTTATTTTTTATTGCTTTCCCAAGTCTTGTATCCCATCCTCCTTTGTATTTTTACTGCATGCCGCTGTATCTATAAGGCTGGCACTCTTATTTGATTCAAACTGGAATCTCAAGATTTGAAAATTGCATGATTCATTTGATTTATCACTTAATTCAGAAGCAAATCATTTCAATCCCAGATGCTTACATCTGAAAAAATGAGATTCATCCATGGTCTATATCAAGGAAGCTTCAAAATACCTGCAAATACCATATCATTTTGAAGGAGTACTAAAATGGTGGCAGCTAATAGGAATTGGCTAATAGATACAGACTTATTCCAGTTTAATGAAAATCACCTGATTGGACTGAATCAATGGTCCAAATCAAGTCTCTTTTTGCTGAAGGAAGAAAATAATTTGGGGACAATTGGAGAAGGGATCTTAATTCTTGCACATATACTATTTTTCTGCTCAAAATTTTATTTTGCCAAGAAAACTTTTTTTAAAAAAATCCCTAAATACATTTAGTTTAATTTATTATGGTCCTAGGCTGGAGCAACTTACAAAGTAAGATAATAATAAAATTGATATGTCAAGAACAAAGTAAATTGATATGTCAAGAACAAAGTATGATCTAACTAAAATAGTATCCTTTTCTGCTTTTACAAGATGGCAGCAGCCGCTAAACACTTTTATCTCTTTTTACTTTGAGTTGTTTATTGCTTCACTCCCTGATAACATGGGATTTGGAATTCTAATAGACTTCAACAGTTTTATAATATGGAAAAGAAAAAGAGACAGAGGAAAATCTCTGGCTCTTCAAACTAATTTAAAGCTTCTAAACAATCAAACTTAGTATGTTACCAGCAAATCTCTAAATATTTTCCTTTGCAAGAGAGAAGGGTTAAGTACCTTTTCCTCCCTAAAACACACTGTTCCAATCAAATTCACATATTCAGTTTTTAAATAATATATCTTGATTGTTTTTTCACAGCTTTGTACTCATAAGGGTAAAATTATTTGGCTACTGTAGACAGAACAACATCTTCATCCCTAAAGAAGATTCAGAGTATCCAAAATGGCCCAGTCATTTTGGCATATCAGGCAATCCAGCAAGTTCCTTTCTCCATACCTGCATTCAAAATTAAATTAAGAACTATAAATGTGATGCCCTTTCACGACAATGAAAAGCTGCTGCCTGTGTTGGTTACATCACTCAACCTAATAATAGGGCTAGCTCTGGCATTCAGAAGCAAGAGTTCTCTGTAAACTAATACCCACTGTGTCATTATGAGAAGGACATTTGTATGATCTTCTACTTGTCCCTTTAAAATATATGGGAGTGACAACTGGGAAAAGGAACGTGTCTGTGTTTCCATAAATTTTAATGACACATCACTTGAAGCTACTGATCTTTTGCAGCAGCACAGAGTCCTCTGTTTGTACCTTTGAAATGACAGTATAGCATTAAGCTGCCAAAGGGGGCAGGCGACAAAGCATATTTGAGATCCTTATCTATTGTAAACCATTTTTGTTGTTGTTCAGTCGTTCAGTCGTGTCCGACTCTTCGTGACCTCATGGACCATAGCACGCCAGGCCTTCCTGTCCTCCACTGTCTCTCGGAGTTTACTCAAATTCATGTTCATTACATCGGTGATGCTATCTAACCATCTCATCCTCTGCCGTCCCCTTCTCCTTTTGCCCTCAGTCTTTCCCAGCATCAGGGTCTTTTCCAGTGAGTCCTCTCTTCTCATTAGGTGGCCAAAGTATTTGAGCTTCAGCTTCAGCATCTGTCCTTCCAATGAGCAGTCAGGGTTGATTTCCTTTAGGATTGACTGGTTTGACCTCCTTGCAGTCCAAGGGACTCTCAAGAGTCTTCTCCAGCACCACAGCTCGAAAGCATCAATTCTTCGGCGCTCAGCCTTCCTTATGGTCCAACTCTCACAGCCATACATTGCTACTGGAAAAACCATAGCTTTAACTATACGGACCTTTGTCGGCAAGGTGATGTCTCTGCTTTTTAATATGCTGTCTAGGTTTGCCATAGCTTTCCTTCCAAGTAGCAAGCGTCTTTTAATTTCATGGCTGCAGTCACCGTCTGCGGTGATCTTGGAGCCCAAGAAAATAAAATCTGTCACTGCTTCCATTTCTTCCCCTTCTATTTGCCAGGAAGTGATGGGACCAGATGCCATGATCTGGGTTTTTTTAATGTTGAGTTTCAAGCCAGCTTTTGCACTCTCCTCTTTCACCCTCATCAAGAGGCTCTTTAGTTCCTCTTCACTTTCTGCCATTAGGGTGGTATCGTCTGCATATCTGAGGTTGTTGATATTTTTCCCGGCAATCTTAACTCCGGCTTGTGATTCATCCAGCCCGGCATTTCTCATGATGTACTCTGCATATAAGTTAAATAAGCAGGGTGATAATATACAGCCTTGTCGTACTCCTTTCCCAATTTTGAACCAGTCGGTTGTTCCATGTCCGGTTCTAACTGTTGCTTCTTGATTGTAAACCATAGTGTTCCATGAATCTACAATGAGCCAACTCCAGTTTTGTAGCAGGAAAGGGGCTATCTGATTAAGAATATAACAGTTTTAATTCTACACCAGTTTTAATTCTCCCCGTGGCTCATGGGTTAGTTTGGAAAATAAATGTGTAAATTTACTTAGCTGTATAAATCTCATATGGCAGCACTGGCTGATGAGCTGTGGTATTGTCTTTTACTGCATATATCAGGCGCAGGATTACAGTAAGTAATTTGTTTTGGAAGGCTAGTAGCTCTAATGGGCCATGTCTGATAGTATTCAAAGGTTGTGATTATGTACAGTCCACCATGAGAATGGGATTTCAACTCATGACTCCAAAATGGGGGTGAGCAAAGGAGGGGGGAATTTAATTTTGTTTGAATAAATCATTTCCTTCGCCACTACATCAATTTAGTTTCTTTGAAACTCGGACTCTATCAGAGGAACAGGTTATTTGCCAAATGTTTGCCAAGAACATAACCTGCATTGGACTTGTCTACTCACAATGGTGGTCCATTTTTTTCGGCAGAGCAATGAGGCACTTATTCCAGAACCCACACATAGGAGGGCTATCCAAAGTATGTGCAATATTTGAATTGATTAGATAGATTGATGCTTTTCAATCTATATGTTAAACTTAATAAATGTAATCAGTTAAAATATATTCCATCATTTTGGGCTTTGTTGCACATTTTTATTAGGCCATTGACTACAGTGAAAGAAAACAACGGTGAAAGCAAATACATTGAGACAGGACTCAGAAGAAATTGGAGGAAGGGCTCAGATGAAATTCTATCAGTGGGCCTCTTAAGAGTTTTTTAAAAGCCTGGTGTTTATTCCTTAATTAATATGTCTACCATATTTTACAGTGTGTTTTAAAATGATATCTATAGGACCATAGAAACTTTCAAGGAAAAGATACATTAGTGCATGCAGTTGGGGGAGGTTTGAGGAAAGGGTCAGATCTCCCCCCCCCCATTACCTGGATGGGTTCACTTCCTTCACCTCTTTCCTGGCTACTTAAAACACTGTTACACTTGTTAGAGATCAAAGGCTTCTCAGTGCTGGCATTGACATTCTGTCAAAGAAGCATAAGGGACTTCTTATTAATCTCCAGAAAGTTATGGTTGAGCAGGGCTTCTCTTGAACCTGTGAGGGTATACAGAAGGCTTCTTGTTTGACTTCACAGCATGGGTGGAACCATTAAGCAGCATTAGCCAACCCAGATCGAAATAGGGCATACCTTTCTGTTGTTAAGTCTGTCATTAATCTCCACCACTGTCTCCGGTCCAAGAAAACGAAAGCAGAAAACAGACCTTTACTGATATTTCAAAGCACCATCAAGAAAAATAAGAGACTTTGCTCTGCTTTGAAGTATTTTCTCATCTAAAATAGCACTAAACCTGATATATCCTTAGTTTTAGTTATCTGGGTACTTAATAAGACATTTTTAATCAAGAAATTTAGTCTTTCTAAGGCAGACAGCAAAAATACAGTGATTTATCAAAGTACCTATGGCTGAAACCAGTATAGGGTTTGGTGAATCTCAAAACATCCTTCCCAATGCTAGGTTCTACACCAGAGCTTTCCAAACTTTTCATGTTGGTGACACACTTTTTAGACATGCATCATTTCACGACACACTCTTACAGCAGGGCACAAGGCAGGCACTAGGACCTGCGCAGAATCCTGGCAGGGCAGGTTTGGAGGCAGCAAGGCACAAGGCAGGCACTAGGACCTGTGTGGAATCACAGCAGGTTTGGAGGCAGCAGCAGCCACGACACACCCAGACACTGCAGCAGACACACTAACGTGTCCCGACACACCGTTTGGAAAGCTTTGTTCTACACCCTTCATTATCAAGACAGGTACACAAAATATGTGAATTTTTCCTCACTTCTATCTAACTATCACACAAAAATGCCCTATCATTTTTTTTCCCTGCTGTGTCCTCATGACCTGGCCTTTGTCTGTTTCCCAGCCATACCTGAGCCAGCCTTAAGTTGTGCTTAAAAAAAAGGTTTTTCCCTGCACAGTCGAGTCCGACACTAGGGGATGGTGCTCATCTGGGTGGTGCCGCCCAGAGTTCCCTTGCGGGGAGATGGAGCGGTATATAAATTGAAACATAAATAAATAAATCTCCGTTTCTTAGCTGAAGAGCCAACGCTGTCCAAAGATGCTTCCGCGGTCATGTGGCTGGCATGACGCACGTGGAACGCTGTTACCATCCCACGGAAGTGGTACCTATTTATCTACTTGCATTTGCATACTTTCAAATTGCTAGGTTGGCAAGAGCTGGGGTGAGTGTGGGAGCTCACTCCGTCATGCAGCACTCGGGTCTCGAACTGCCGACCTTCTGATCGACAAGCCTGGCATCTTAACCACTGAGCCAGGTTTTGCCATAGATGCAGTCTGGCATGCTTTACCAACCATTCTGAGGCAATGCAGTCAGGTGAGCCCTAAGGGCTGAGATCATATTCACATACAGTATATTGGCTACTTTTAGCTGCTTGGGCTGTCTCTTTCTACTTCTTGATGATGTAATCCGTATCATGCCTGTTAGCTGCTGTTGGATTTAGCACCATTCTGGAACAGCACTAAACCTGATATATCCTGATAACTGGGCTCTTTTTAAACCCAGATTTAGCACTCTTACTGCTAAACCTGTGTTCAGCTCCTTTTAAATATGGGTTTAGTGGTCTTCTGCACCAGCAGAAAACACTTACACTAAACCAAAGCAAGTTGGTCTAGCTATCTGTCAAAACATGCCTTCTCTTGATCACCATCCCAATCCTACATTGAGAATGTTTAGTGGCTGTTTTTTACCAGCTGGTAATATTTGGTGGAAGGGGGAGAGAAATAAAGGTAGGAGAATTATCTAATGTCTTTCCTTTACATGCTCTGTCCACTGTAAACATTTGCTGGCATTATGCATATAGCAAGATAAAAATAGTCAGTAGGGTAGCAAATTTTCTGCCAACTCAAGCATTGGTGGGCAATGCTTTAATTCAGCCATGAAGGAGAGCTCAATGTGTCCAGAAAGAAGAAGCTTCAAATACATCAAACCTACTAGTCATTATTCTTAGATGTCAATGAAGTAGTTTACCAAAAGGGGGAACTGTAGATGTGATAAGATATACAGACTTAGCAGATGGTTATGTGATCCATGAAAGCAATGCTAAGCCACCTTGCTCTGTAAATCTCTGAAGGCTGCTCTGCTCTTTAGTCTAAACAAATTGCCTCCAGCAAAACCAGTGTTACCAGATTATCTTAACCTGCAAAGAAGTCCTTTGATCACATTATCACTTTAAGTTAGCATTCTGAAATGGACATTCACATTCTTTAACTGCAATATTAAGAGGTGCATGCTATAGCATTTGATTGACTAGTGTCTTTCAACACTAGTTTTCCCAAGATGACTTATTTTTAATATTTTTTAAAAAAAAATCAGCACCACAAATATATTTATGTCTTCAGCTGTTTCCCAAGTTAGGATGTGGACTGTTATTTCACAGTTTCAACTCTTTTGATGATACTATTGACACCCCTCCCCCCAGTAACATTTCATCAAGAAAACAGAATTGAGTGAAAAATTGACCCAACTAAAGCTAAAAACAATTCCAACTTTCCAAGCATCATTCTAGTAGGTTCTATACCTCCCCTGAACTATACTCAAGAAATAATGCATGTAGTTAAGAGCTATACTTAACAGAGAAGTTTACACATGTGGAATCCAGCAGGATAACCCCATGGGCTATTTGGGAGCAAGAAGTGAAAGCCTTCCATCTCAGTTGAGTGAGAAAATGATAAACTCTGGAATTATTTATTTTTTAATTTTTTTAAGCAGAGGAGGAACAATCCTAATAAAACCAAATGATCCTATTAAAACCAAAAGCAAAAACAATTCTTTACTGATTTCACACTGACAACATTCTCTCTGCTAAGCAAAGATCTTAACCACTACAATCTTCTCTTAAGATTGTTAAAGGGAGGCACAGAACTTCTTTAACTTCACAGTAATTGTTGGCCCATTTGAAGGAGTAATCCTCAGCAGAGCAGCCAACGATCTGCTGAGGTTAGTCTGCAGCAAACTGAAAGCATTCAAGCCCAAATGGATAGGAGCATTTGAGCCAACATAGGCAGGAAAAGTGTACTTTTGAACCAGAGCAGGGAAATGTGTGTGGCGGTTGTTTTAAGGGTGACTAGAAGATTGATAGAGAGCTAGAAATCCTTGCCAGCTAGTTCTACTGATAGGGCAAGAGGTAAATCCAGATCCTCATTGCTTTCTGAAAAGTGTGGTTAACAGGAAATGGCTCTCAGTTCCTCACTTCCTGGAACCTTTGGGGAGTTTGTTTATTTATTAAATTTATCAGTATCAGTTCTGCATAAGCAGTACAAATCAATACTGCCCGATTCTCAAAATTTTCCAGGAAGCAGAGTGGCAGATAGATAGGTAAGGAGAGTGTTTTGTGATGCTGTGGATGGTTTTAAAAAGCATTTATATGGTCACCCAGAGTCACATTGTCTGAGCTGGGTGACCATATAAATACTTCAGATAAATACATAGCAAGGAAAACAAGCACCCACAGTAGAAATTATGTCAAGAGTCTTCTGGAGTGGATAGCTATAATAAATTTAATAAAATAAAATAAAATAAGTAACCAACTATCTTGCTTCACCAACAATATGAGAGAATTACCTCTGCTTTTACAAAATAAGAATGTTTGGGGGGAACTTGAGGCAGGAGTTGTTATGGATGTACCTTTGTTTTGGCTTCCCAAGGATCTGTACATCCAATATCTAGGGAAACCATTTTAAGCAGTTTCATTGATGCACTAATACTCTGAGTTGTTCTAGTACTATATAACTAAGTGAGAAGTACTGTATAGACCATAGCTTTCCAAAGTATGTGTCACGACACATTACTGTGTCGCCTGCGGTGTCCTGGTGTGTTGCGCAAAAACCCGGAAGCGCTGATGGGGGAACTGAAAGAAGCGGCACTGATTGGTGGGGGTGCTGCTTCTTCCGGTTCCCCCCATCAGCGCTTCCAGGTTTTTTGCGTGACAGACCAGGACACCGCAGGCTGCACCGCTGCCGCCGCCATTGATATTTGTCACCAACATGAAAAGTTTGGAAAGCTCTGGTATAGACCCTTTCTGAACACATTTGCAAGGGCTTTAAAGTAAATGAAAATTAAATGATTTTTTAAAAATCAATCTGCAAAAAATAAGATAATCTCCCCTCCTCCTGTGAACTTCCTAAAGAAATCTAACCCTCCCTTCTATTGCTTCCCTTTAATTTATATCTCCAGGTTGGGACACATGAATGGAAATTAACATAACAGCACTAGCACGTAACAACTTTCCAATTCAATGTTGTTCTCCAAGTCCTATAACCCCCAGACACCCCTGGAAATAAGAAAGTCAATACTTCTAGAGATAGTAGGTTGCAGATGGTTGCTATTTTAAGATAGACTTTGTGCACTTTGGCAGGTGGTAGTTCAGATATTTCTTAGGCACAGGTAATCCTTTCCTGTTGGGCTTCATGAGATACGCACAAACTTCTAAATTCCAACCTCCAGTGGAGGGGGACAGCTGTGTTGCATGTACTAGTATCAGATAGAAACTCACAAATGCCAGTTTAGATTTGTAACATGAGTTGCTTACAGTAATGGTCTTGATCAGATTTGGCAAAATAGGAATCTGGACATTCTTGGTACACATCTGGTCACAAGCAATTTTGCAGTAAGGATATTTCACATCTGTAACTCAAAAACACCCTTGCTACATCTCTCACAGATTTTCCAGAATTATTGTAATATTTTCCTTCTCCCTTATTAGAAATTCTCCACTCATCTTCAGCTAGCTAAGATGCAGGAATCTGTCATGTAAGGTGAATTCCTCTAATCCTTCCTTCCCCATAAAAACTATGAACCCATGGCCTTCAAGGAGATGAAACCCAATCACTAACTTGAGACCAGGAAGTAAATATCCAGAGAAACCATTTTAAGCAGTTTCATTGTTGCACTGATACTCTAAGTTGCTCTAGGGTAATGTTTGTCATTTCCTTTTTTTACACTTGACAAAGTTTAATGATTATATTGCTGGGATGGCTATCTATACAGTGTTAAACTCCCACAATTGCAGCTTTTTTTTTCCTTTTTAAGGCTGCCTTGTTGGATCTCTTTAACTTACAATATGTTGAACTAAGATATGACCTTTTTCACAGAAGCAGCAAAGGTGGCATTAAGGAAGGAAATGGGTGGGTAGGAAAACACACACAAACACACATCACTATACAACTGAATTAATAGAATGCTAAGTTGACTTTCAATCTAATTTATGGGCTGTGAACAAAGACTATGAACAAAGCCTTCTCCAGCCTGCTATTCTCCTGAAGTATTGCACATCAGTTCCCATAATTCCTTGCGTGCATGGTTGGGAAAGATCGTTTCCTCAATAGCATTATCTCCCCTCTTCCCACCATAGTGTTGCAATGAATAGCAAAGCCAAGTTTCACCGAATTGTTTTTCCTTGCAACATGTAAAAGCACAAAAATCTCAGAAGAGATGGACTTGACAAGCTTCAGCTTCTTTCACTTCTCTTCACCTTCAATGCCGCTTATCTCTCCGACTGAGAAGTGTCAAATAAGGTGCCTCAAGGACAGCTCAGGAGGATATTTTGCTGCTAGAGGAAGTGTAGCAAAGGGTGCCCTCTACTCTCTCCCAAATCAAGGCCAAACAAGTTATACTGCCACATGATGCAGAAAACCACACTACCACCTTACTTCTTTTCAGGCAGTTGAAATACGATAATAGTATGCTAAATAATTGGTCACTAGGAATTGAAAACGACTTGATGGCACATAATCAATCAATCAGTGCTAAATAATTAACATGGTTTTTCCCCCAAATCAGCTGCATCTCAAGCTGGCTGATAGTATTGCTGTCCTTGTTCTGTCTCAGAGTAGCAGTCTGGGGAAACAACATTTCCTAATACCCAAGATAGGAGGGGACAGAGAGAGAAACAGAAGAAATGGAGAAGAGAAAAAGAGAAAAAACACCATTTTCTTTTTTCCATAACCACAGTATGTCTTAGAATGGAGAGACAAAACTGGGAGTAGCAGCTGGTGGAACCTGAGAGAATTCACCCATCATTGCATGCCCCCCATTACCATAATTTTCTCTTGTTTCAATATGTATATTGTTTGCCTGCCTCCCTTCTGTCATTTTTAATTTCTGACAGCCTCCCCCACTTATCTACGGCATGTATCTGCTTGAGAGGAATATGTTTTGACCATGTGAATTGTAATTCAACAAGTCTCTAGGATTCCAGATTCCCATAGGGTGTTTTATACTTACATTGAAATGGGAGAATCATGAGTTACACAGCCAGAGTCATCTCAGCATGTAAGTGTTCATTTCCCCCCCCTCCAAATCTCTTAGAGATGGCTGTAATTGAACCTTAAAAACAACTGTAGACCATCAGTGGGTAAAATAATACTTTGTATTTAATCTATGGACGTTCTGCTATCATATTAAGGCTGTTGTTATAGCCCACTCCAAAGACCATCATTAACCTAAATTCAGATTTTATATATCTTAAAATATAACTCACATCTATCTATGCCCATTCACTTCCAGTGCTGTTAAATCATGTTCAGTCATTTTACCTAAAGATAAATCAACCAGCCTCCTCCAGCATCATTTGCTCTTACACGTATTTCAGTCTTTGGACATCAACCCAATTATTCCAATCTTCTTTAGGGCCTGTGTAATGAGATCCCAGAGGCTGAGCCTAGAACCTTCTGAATACAATAGTTTTCTGTGACAGAGAGCTATAGGTCTGGTCTGTCTCTACAGACAGGAACATAGTCAAACGTGTAAGGTATTTCAGTTTATAACATTTAGAACAAAATAATCTGGACAGCACACAATAATAATTCTCTCTCTAATCTGTTAATCTTGTATTACATTTACCAAATCTCTATATCTCTGAAATCCAGATACTGAGATCAAACAACAGAGCTGTTGTCTCATGCTTTATCTTGGCATTTTTAAGCATCTGGATGTGGGATTACTGAAGGACAGTTTACTCCAGCAGGAACATTCTCATGTTCTCAGTAGTTCGCATTAGGTTTGCAATGGACAAAAGAAAGTACATTCTCATAACCAGGGGCATGTGATTTTCATCAGCCTGAAGAACATACCAAGCTTTTCACAGAATACATACATAGATACATACAGTACATCCACATTTTTCCCTAGTGTGGTGCTACAAAAAGGGTTGTTGGGGTGTTAATGGTCCTAATGTATCCTGTGTCCTGTGCTTTTCATTGTCATTGTGAATTCCATTCACAACAATAAACTTGTGTGTGCGGCTCATTCTAGAAGCTGGTGTTCAGGGAGTTTATATAACAAGGTTCATAAGGAGACCACCAGCTTAATAATAATTTCATTTTAATTTGAACAGAGCACTTATGTATGTATATCACTGATAGTATAAGAGAATTCTTGGACTTCAGATTAATAGAATTCATGAAGGATGTTTTCTTCAGGACCCTCATCCTCTCTCAAAATACTAGAGTTGACAATAACCACAAAATAAAACCTTTTTTATTTTTTTAAAAAGAAGCATTACCAACACTAATCAAGCACCATTAAGATGCAACACATATTAAATGCATCCTATGTGAACACTTTAGTTCAAATTGTTCTGAGCGATATAGAATGTAAACAGCCAGTCCTGATTCCTGGTGGTACATCTCTCTTTTTCTTTTGGAAGGAGAGGCAAAAAATAGCAAATGAATGGATTGAGGGCTCCAACATCTCTGAACCATTCTTCTTGTTGGATCTCTTCTCCTGCTGGACCTTTTTTCCTGCAGTAAATGATACCCATAGTGTAGTTCGTTTAAGTAGAAAGGAAAGATGAAGAAAAGATTATCTATGGATTTTTTGTTACCGAACTGATGATCCACCAAAAACATTCAGTCAGCTTTGTTAGACTGTTCTATTTCTAAGTGAAATTGGCAAAGGGAACAGCAGCCAGGAGAGCAACTAGTAGTATATACACATTTTGAGCATTACTGAGTATATTTGACTTTTAGCACTGAAACACCCAAACATTTCCTGAGCCCAAGCAGAAGTTCAACCTTAATAGCTACCTAGAACATTAATATAGAGTTGCTATCATTGTCAGGGCTTCTTCTGAGGACCCAGCAGACCCGATAGAGAACAATGCTATTCTGATCCCTGGCTTGATCCAGAAAGGCAATTCTAAAGCATGCCCCATGAACATTTCATTAATCCCCAACATCAACACTGTTGCAATATGTCTCCCTCCTGTGTAGACTAAACACAATTGTTTTAGAAAAGATTACTCTTCTCTCCAGAGGCTACGACACATCCTCATTCATCACCCTCAAGTGATGGCGACCGAATTACTCTTTGCCACTGCCATTCATTTTTCAGGCCTCCTGCTAATTCTCCAAGGCTCGTTAAAATGCTGCAAGCAAAGGTGCCCTTCTGATCTTTCCAAACATTCTCTAAATGGTTTGAATTTATTCATTGGACTATTCTCATCCTGGGTCATCTCTCTCTCTTCCCCTCTCTTTTTCAGTTTGTGTCTCATTGACTTTTAAATTTTCATTAAAGCTGTAACATTGCCTTTTGTCTGAAGCCAGTTCCATCAAGAGAAAATGTTGTTCAGAGAAAGGAAGAGCAAAACAGAGTGGGCTGAGAAATACTCCCTTTACAAAGCAAATCAAAGTGAAAAAAAAAGCCTTCCACTCATGTATAATTAGCATTATGTAGGGATTCAGCGGGAATATTCAGCAGAAATCTGAATGCAGATTTTGAATTATTTGGAATAGCATCCCTGACAGATTGAAATTTCCTACTTAAATTTGATCAGAAAGGTAATGTGAACAGAAACACAGCATTTTAAATCAAGTGTCGTCATCATCATGTAGTCTTTAAATACTAAAGCGATGCAGTGGGCTACAATAGTAGATAGGCACGCAATAATATAACAATATATTTAACTCGGTATTTACAGACTCTTAATAGGGTTTAGGGGATGCTGCTATCATATAAGTCTTATTATTTATATACAGTAAATGCTTTCTGAGTGGTGGTAAACAAGCCTTGTCAACCTTCAGGCCTTAGTAAGTGATTTCAGCCTGTCAAAGAATCTTTGCTCTTTTGTATTATTAAATCAGCTCAAAATAAAGCTGAGAATAGTCATATTTTGATCATGGATGAAACTATGTAATGTAGACTTGGCTGGGAGAAATAGGCAGGCTGGTCCTCCTAGCCAGGTATTCTTAGATTAGCACAAGGAAATGGTGTAGCTGTGATCCATGAGAAAATAAGTACATACCGGTTTCAGCAGGTGGTGTTGTCTGGCTGCCCTTGTCTGGACTCAGAAGCAAGCAGAATCAGGGTGGTATTATTTGGGCGGGAGACCACCAGGTAATCCTGGTGCTGCCATAGGGGAGAATATTTGTAGCTCAGGTTGAATTTTGGGGTTCTTGGTGTTCTCTGAACTTGCTTCTCTTCCTGCAGACATTTCACCAGACTAGGTAACATCATCAGTGCATGGGGAAGTGGAGTTTGCTTGCTGCTGATATGTGGTAGCTTGTCTTACCAGCCTTAATTGGGGTATTGTTTCTTCCTTGATTAATTTTTGTTTCTTCTTTCATTCTTGTTTATCTGATGCTGGTTCCTGCTTATCTGGGTGCTGGTTAATAGATTTGCAACCAGGAAGGATGTTTTTAGGCCTGTTTATCTCTTTCCTTGTCCTTGGGTTGCCTCTTTTCTTGAGTGGTTTGTAGATGGAGCTTATCTCAATGTCTCTGTTTATGGCTGATTTGTCAAAAATCCATGCTTCTAGGTATTCTCTTGCATGTTTGGATCTAGCTTGGTCTAAGATGTCTACAATTTTCCAATTGAAATTGTGGTTGAACTTGTCAGCGTGACAGGAAGAGAAGCAAGTTCAGAGAACACAAAGAATCGAACACTCCTGGGGCTATAGGCTACATTGGGAAATAATAAAAATAGTAGTAATAATAATAACAATAATAACAACCCAGAAGAAGGCAATCACAAATTACTTCCATATTGCTGTCAACAAAAACCGCCCAGAGTCCCCTTGGGGAGATGGTGCAGTGATAGAAGTCGAAACATAAATAAAAAATAAATAGATAAATTAGTTTCCTGAGGTGAAAAATATATTTAAATGCTAATAGACCTCAGCGCGGGGGGGGGGGTCTTTTTTTCGGGAAAGAAATATTTATTTATTTATTTAATTAATTAAATTTATATAACCGCCCATCTCCCCCAACGGGGAACTCTGGGCGGTTTACAATAAAATGAATTAAAACAGGATAAAACTGAAATATAGGAGGAATAGAAGTGTCCAGGAGCTGAGCTGAACTTGACTTGAGGCCCTGAATATATTTGCCTCAGTATGGATACTTGAATATTTTTACTCCAGCCTTGGAATCAGGGGTAGAATGAAGATTTTGTCACTGTGCCACCTAATGGAAGAGGAAAGAAAGACATTGTCTCCACGAATGTAATGAGGTGCATTGTATTGCTTCAACCTTTGTCCAGACTTCTGCTGTTGTTCTAGTTACTAAAAGTCATAAACTATTTGTCACATGTGCGAGCTTCCTCCAGTAAAATAAATTTTCTTGGATTAGTTGCAACTTTTATTTTACTTTATGATGTAACTGGAGTCTTTAGTAAACCATATAGATGGATTTAAGTAGAGAGGAATCCTAAAACTATGCGGAGCTGATAAAAACAGATTCTCTTCCCCAAGTGCATAACACTTCTGCGTAGACTTGGTGCCACGCATCACACACATTTCAAGGAATGCAGTGTGGGAGAAATTATAGCTGCTGGAGTTATAGATCAAAGTGCTGATACTTGTTGTGGTGGCAAAAAAAGTTTAATAACAAAAGAAAGATGTGAGATTGATCTGAGCCTTCACTGGTCGTGCTATATCTCCCACACTGAAGTTTTTTTCACACACCACCGCAATAATCAATGAAAATGCCCACCATATTTGTGCTCTATACATGGTATTGCAAAAGGGGGGGCATTCTCAGCTTTAGTACTATGGTCTCTGCTCTCTTTGTTGCCCATGTTTTGGGCAAGTAGTCTAAGAAGCAATTTACACATTCATCTCAATTTCAGTGAAATTTGCATTTAGGATGCAGTTTAAATCCATGTGGGAAACAATTTTGGGTTAATACAGTATGATTTTTTAATATATATGAACATCCAAATGGGGGGGGGAGGATAGAAAAATCTTTGCTGATACAGTCTACTTCTTATGTGAGAAGCTAATTCATTTAAGATTCAGTCTTTTGTATATTGGATTTCAGAGCTGAAGGGAACTAAAGGAGGAAATGGATGGCTGTTGTATGTCAATAAATATTAGAGCAAATGCCAGATTGACTGAAAGGCCAACCTGGTGTCAACCAACACTGGAAACAACAGTTGTACAAATTCCAATTAAACAAACATTTCTGAAAGATAAAAGATATTCCTATTACCTTATCTAATTATTAAAACTACTATTGGACATATTTGTATTTTACAGGTATGATTTAGCATATACACTCCATAACTATGAGTCTGTTATATGGATGACAATGCAAACTAGTCATCATAATCATCATTGGCGATCACTCGTAGCCGAGTAAGATTGTCTTCCAAAGGTAAAATTTTAACAGTGGATCCGTAAGTGGCTATAAAGGCCAATTCTGGATCCGCACAACCTCCCACAGTGAGGGCATAGGTTTCCGGGTGGGAGACAATGCAAACTAGTAATTAACATGGGACTGGATACAACTTGACTGTGGAACTCACAGGGTGACTTTGGTCCAGTCACTATCCATCATCTCAATGTACCTGGCATATTCCGATGTGAGGAAAAGCTATGAAAAAGACCTTGTCATATGCCATCTTGAGCTCCCAGAAGAAGATATACCAATTAATAAAAGACACAAAAAAAATGCAACCAGATTGTTTGCACTTTGAGAAAGTTGCAAAATATATATAGCATCTATCCCCAGTCCTTTCTCAGTTAGCATTGCAGAAAATGATCATCCCTGAGTTAAGAGCTGGCATTTCCTATCACCAAAGAAGAAATGCATGGAGATGAATCATACCTCACAGGGGAAAATTTGGATGTAAGGACTTCTATGCATTAGAATTCATTAGAATTCTGTGTAATGATGTAACCCTCTCATCTATCAGTCTGAACTTACATTCAAAGGAGCTAAAGAATTTCAAGTAAAGCAAAAAAAGAGATTTAGTTGACATGACAAAATGATCCAACTGCCATCTTTCTGCAGATGACTGGCTATGGCTGGGTGAATTTTGACAATGAATGAATCATGAGGTCCTGAGAACATCCATAAAAAAAAAAAAAACCACGGCAACACTGAATGTTCTTTATACCAGAACCAAGGAAGTCTAGCCCTTAGTGCTATTTCTGGGAGATTCTGGGTGTTCAGATGCATCCAGATGTGCTTCACCATTATCTAGAATATACAGTACTTTTTGCAAAGAGTATTTTGGGTTTCTGTTAGAATTATGTCACTTTCTCTCTTATTGGCTCCAATCTGGGAAAGAATCTTTAAGATCATGTTTAAAAAGGTCAGGAAACATTTTTAAAAACCCAAGTTCTTTAAAACACAGGCACAGGAGAGGAGAATAAAAGGGAGGGAAAATCTTTGTGTCTAAAGTAAAAATGCCCTATAAAAACCTCCACTGTAATAATGGATGAGGAATTTTACACAGATCCAATTACAGTAAAACTCTTGCTAAGTAGCTGCATTCCTGAATAAATGGTACTCACTTGGAAACAATGCAATAATTAAACCATTGACATTTTGAAGCCACTAAGTCAGAAGGATCTTAAAAATTCTAATTCTGAGTTTGTTCATCTCTAATCGGATACTTAATTGAGGTGTACTCATTCAACCAGCAAAGTTCAGGTGAAGGATGAGGAGAGAGATGTTCTTTTATATCTTTTCTGGTACAAGCAGTGAAGATCTCTAGCATAAAGTATTTACAATATTGAAATGCATTTTTATTCCATTAGTCTCTGCTAACAGTGTTTCCACAGCTCATTATTTCCAACAGAAAATAGCACCTAATGAATGCAGAGTGATGGCGGAATTGCTGCGGAAGTGTGTATGACATAGCGTACAAACTCCCTAATGAATTCTTCCTGATTGCTTGCCATTGCTTTGAAATCCAAATGAATTCTTATCGATTGCTAGGTGACAGGCACTTTTCTTTCTAAACAGAGAAATGGAGCCAATTCACTCATCACCCTGGCTGAAAGAGCCACAGTTGCATCTAAAAATCCCTGCCATATTTATGGGTAACAACATAGGTGGTAGAGTTGCTAAATTTTCTTGGGAGGGGTGTATTTGGTGGGGGAACTCAGAAGAAGAAACTGTTCAAAAAGTTCTCTAGTTCTAGAGGACTAGAATTAGTTTTAGTAAATCTGTGAAATAATAATTAACATGTTAGAATAAGCTATAAACCACAAGGGTAGAGCTCAGACAACATGCTAACAAACAAACCACATTAAAGATAAATGTAATGTTACATACCTGGTTCAAATGTTGTATTAAGCAAAAATGTAGTTATGAGTTTTGTTTAGTATATTGGGCAAATATATGATTTAAGGCTTCATGTGTTGAATGAATCCAGTTTAAAAAACAGAGAAATGTACTTTACTTATTTATTTATTTTTATCCCGCCCTTATTATTTTTATAAATAACTCAAGGCGGCCAGCTTTCATGCCTAAGGCGGGACTAGAACTCTCACTCTCCTGGTTTCTAGCCCAGCACCTTAACCACTAGACCAAACCAGCTCTCTAAATCCTTCTGAGGCTTTCCTAATTCTACAGATGATGCTACAATATGCATTGGTCTCCTCAGTTAGGCTGACTTGATAATATCACGGGGCAAATTTTAAAAGGACATGCACTATCTTTAGGAAGATTACAGTAGGAAATATGTCCTACTTTAGTTCTGTATTTAAATGACTGTCAGAGTTTTATTTGAACGTATCTTCTGTCTGATGGGTTGTCAGGCCCCTTAAAACTCCTGAACCCCTCTCCCAAAATTGGCCCTGGCCTCACTCACATCTGCAGTGCAGCTTTCAACATGTCAGATAAACCCTGGTGTGGCCTCATAGTGACAGAAATTATGTGCCTCTATTTAGGGTGATGCAAGATTTTCAGATTGTTGAATACCCCATCTAGAAAAAGATAAAAGGCAGTGTGGACCATGAACCTGACTGTACAAAAAGCTTATAGAAAGTGCTAAAATAGTTATGTATTTGACCTTTATAATGCAATGTTCTGATTGTTCAATCCTCAACAGATTAAACCAAATACACAGCCACCCTGTGATATCGTGGGCCGTGACACATGATGTGGATATTCATGTGCATGAAATATTTTTCTAAATTAGCCTGGGAAGCCAATTCGTTTCCTGAGGTGAGAAATATATTGAAATGCTAATAGGCCTTAGCAGGTTGTTTTTGTCCTTTGGGGAAAGAAATATAGGAGGAATTTCTTAATTGCGTATTCGCCAATCTCTTTCAGGAGATCAAATAAGAGCTTTGATATGAACAAATAAACTTTGATAGGACCCTTTCACCCCTGCTGCTAATTGAGAAGAAATAGCTTTGGTCTGTGAGCCAAAGCCCTTGATTAAAAACGTAATATTAATTTTAAATAATTTTAATATTAATTTAAAGATATAGAAAGTTGTAATTGAAAAGAGAGACCTACAGAATGAATGGAGTTGCTTTTGACTACTGACTAAAGAAAGAAAAGTCTTCAGGTGTATATGCAGTGGAATTATAAAGTAGAACTGAAATATCAGAGGGAATAAAGCAGCATGGCTACTCTGGTAACAACTGATATTTGCTCAGGATAAAGATAGTTGACAGGAAGCTTTATTTCACCTGTGTTTAAATGGCCACATTTAATGGTTGTCACCCACTGAAATGAAATATGTGGTGATAGGGTTACCAGATGGCCAGCAAAAGGAGGACACATCCTCCTTTTTGTCCTCATGTCCTCTGTCTGGCAGCCTTAGCCTTAAAATCAAATATTGTCCAGCTTTTTGAGTGTCTTATTTTTTGTGGGGGGGGGTTGTGTGTTTTTTGGACTGTTTTCACAACAGTAGTCATTCAAACTTTCATGTATTGTGGCCTTGTAAATTATCTGCTTCTTTCTTTCCCTCATCTGTCAACAGACTCTACAGCTTAGATTTACTTTATTTAATTTATTTCCTAATTCCAGCAATTATTTCCTAATTCCATCCCAGAGTCATTGTATACCAGATGGGCGGCAGAGAAATTTGACAAATAAATAAAATAAATAAATTGACTTCATTCCAGCCCCTTCAAATCTATGATGACCATAGTCTGTAGATCACATGACTCATCATATGCTTCTATGGTGAAATTTGAAAAGCACATTATCATCAATTCTATATTATTGCTAGCATATATTCTTTAAAATAAAGATGTGCGATTGAAAAACCAGTCTTTCTGATGCTGGAAAAAGTAATTTAATATATAGGTAGGCCTAAGTACATTTTTTCCAGTTTTTTGCTTTGATTTTTGTTGTGAGTGCCAAGAAAGTTAAACAATTAGTGTGTCCTCGTTTCCCCCCAATTTTCCCTCCTTTCTAATTATCGATGTCCCCCTTTGCCTGTCCAGATATCTGGTATCCCTATTCAGGAGAGATTAAAGGAAGTGTTTTTGTACACCACACATAGCTAAATTGTGGAATTTACTGCCATCAGATGTGGTGATGGCCACCAGTTTAAGCAGTTTTCAAAAGAGACTGGGCAAATTAATGGACAAGAGAGACACACTGGAACTATATTACAACAGTACTATGTTTTAAATATTAGTTGTGGGAGTGCACATGGAAAGAAGGCTAATGCCTCTTGTCCATGTTCATGAGCTTTCCAAAAACACAGTTGGGCCACTGTGTGGCAGAAGGTAGGACTAGATTATGTTCTTATGTAGTTGCTGGTTTTTTTTCCCCTTTCCCCTTTCCCCTAATTGGGGTAGGGTCTATACAGTCAACATACAACATGGATGTCACAGGTTGCTCAGGCAACAGGAGTTTGCTATCCTAATTTGGAAGCAGGCTACTTCTTCAGTCTCTCAACAGTCCTCTGTCCCAGCCCTCCTTAGCTTCTCTCTCTTCCTCAAGAAAACAAAGTACTTTAGAAAAAAAGTTTAACCAGAGAAGGCTTATGAATGGAACTCGAAGTGCAGGCATAGCTAGAAGTCATATTTATCATATTCATTTATTTCTTAGAGTTATATTCCAGGAGCTCAAGGCAGTTTACAAGGGGATTTCTCTTCATTTTATCTCTACTACAGGTGTCCTTTGTAGGGGTGGTAGTGCAAAAAAAAGATGATGGTGGCCATAACCACATGATCAAAGCTCTGCCCTCTCAACCCTGATTCTAATCTGCGGTCATGAGTACATTGCTCCCTATAAGGAAAGGACTTACAATGTCTCTCTTTTGTGGTGGTGAATCGTTCCCAGTGTCCGTTCCCACTTCTCTACATTAACTATTTTCCCCTTCAATTCTTTATTATGGTCACAGACCAGAATTATAAATGCAATACATTAAAATACATTAAAATACAAAATACATTAAATGAAATGAGCGAATCTTAATAATATATTTGCAATTGGTAGAGTCGTCAATGGGCAGTCAAAGTCTGCCTTATTTTGTGTGGTGGCTCAGCAAAATTTATCTACATTCAGGGAGACTAAATCATTCTGATCAGTTAACAACTATTGGACATAAAAGGAATCAGAATTTCCTGGATATTTTATCAAATGAGGAGTTATTAAGTGGGTTCGTGAGTCCTTATAATGTATACAGTATAATAGGACATGTGCTATAGTTTCAATAGCCCCTTGTCCACAGGGGCACAATCTCAGCTCGTATGGAACTTATATTTTCCCCTTCATCCCCTGTCTCTATTTGCAGAAGGGGAGTTGCAAAGAAAGAAGACCCATTTCACAATTCCGGCTTCTTCTTTTTCTGGTCTAGTTCTTGTCCAAAGCCCCAGGCTGGGATTCAGAGACAACAAAATAAATCTCTTTCCTTTCAGTGGGCATTTAGTTAACTGATAAATTAGGCATTGCCTTCAGTTGTTCTATTCCGTTATTGCATGTTCTACTTTGGATAATATTTAACTGATTGATTTAAGTTCTACCTGATGTTATAGTTAATTTTTTCTATGGCTGATAATAACTAAGAAAAGCACTTCTAAAATTTTACAATAAACAGATGGAAAGTCAACATATAAATATATTCATTAGGTATATAATACTGTCTGTAGCTTGAATCATGTCAACTGGATTTCTATTTTCTCAGTGGAAACGTTTCGCTCCTTATCCAAGGAGCTTCTTCAGTCTGAGCAAAGTTGGTAAGGGAATCTTCTGTGCCTAGGAAGATTAAGACCATTTCACAAGCTCAACAGCAGCATGGTGATCTTAACGATCCTCCTTTAGATGATAAAAGGACTTAAAAATAACATCTCAATATAACCATGACCTAGCCCCAGGTGTAAGGTCACACAGCTACCTAGAAACATATTTAGGATTCCCTTACCAACTTTGCTCAGACTGAAGAAGCTCCTTGGATAAGGAGCGAAATGTTTCCACTGAGAAAATAGAAATCCAGTTGACATGATTCAAGCTACAGACAATTCCACCTGGATGACTGAGAACCTTCATAGACATATATAATATTGTGTTTTCTTTTCATACTATAAAACCTGAAAAGATACACTTTTAATTTTCTTCCCTAAATGTTATGATGTAGACTTTATAGCATTCTTTCTTTAAAGACTGAGGAAGAGTAAACATAAGCATGCCATTAACTGTCTCCTTTATGCTTTCAGTTCTTGTCTAATATGTGGTCTTTCAAGAAAATAATTTATTAATCTTAAAATACAAGACGATTCTTCTAATATGTTTTAATAAAGTCTAATATGGTTCACCTCATGTACTAATCAGCACAGTTGGTAGGCACTAATAAAAGATAAATGTAAGATATGAAGTAACCATGAGATTGGTAGAAATAACTGCAGTAAACAGAAGACTCATTACAGATATATTTACAGACTGAGCTGAACATTTGTTGACAATGTATTTATTTATTGTCATAATCTTCAACATCAGACTAGAATGAGTGCTTTCCACTCATCCTTTTCCTCTTTTATCAGCAGTCTGTGGTCTTAGTAATGAGGAATGATTGTGCCTCCCATTGCTATTGAACATTATTTTAAAATAATTTCATCTGAAATCAGCAAGAAGCCTGAATAAAGTTCATTCCCTTAGTCTGAATTGACATCATGTCATCACATCACAACTTGGTATGGCTATGTGAGGACATCTGAAGTTAAATCAGAGTAGAACTTGGTTCTTGTCCTTGTTTTGAGTTCTTGTTCTATTCTTCTTAATGGAATCCAGCATCAAGAACACTTTGGCTCAGGCTTATTTTATTCACCAGTTTTGACAATTCACCAGTTTTGACAGTTTTGACAGTTGGCTAAAAGGATTATATCCTGATTCTTCTTTTCTATGCTGCCCTCAGTCCAAAGATTTCAGTGCCCAGAAGGATCCTCAAGCCACTGCAAATCTGCAGGAAATGTTCTGGCATGATATCAGCAAGGCAAGCCAACTTCTGGGAATATGGCAAAATTATTTTATGATCGTTTTACCATGAATTCAAATCTCAGCCCATTGAGGGGCAACAATTATGCAATTTGACACATTGAGGTGCTTTCTGTTGTTTTGGGGCCTTCTGTAGCACTTCCTGCATGTCACAGAAAGAACTGGAAGAAGCTCCAGATGCAAGGCAACAGAGCAACTTCATTTCCTTCTTTTAGAGGTTAGGGATCTGTGTGACTTTGCACAGAAGCTTTGATAGAACAAGCAGCACTGAAACAAAGCATCCCTTCAAAGCTTTCAATAGCTTCATTTTGCAGTCACTCAGCAGTTGAAGAATACCCAGTGTCTTGCTGCCATGCCTGAAGTTGAGAGAGAGAGAGAGACTATCAATACCCAGGAGTTTTTTAAAACCGCATCCATTACTACTGCTCAGCAATTTTCTTTGCTCAACTTAATTATCTCCCAGCAGAATTCTGTGAAAACATTATCACTAAGAGAGAAATCTGACAAGAACATATATGTGTCACATTGCTATTTCATTCTTTCTCTCTCCCACACATACAAACTGTTAAATATTAATAAAGGCTAAGAAATTCAGGGTAGGTCAACAAGAAATGTCACTGCAAAAGGCCATGTAATCCATCAGCAAACCTATCCTATGCCAGATGTGCAACCCAACAGCCTCCACCTGCTGTTATGAAGTTCAGTATAAGCCCAAGTATAAGCTTCCTTCTGAAGCCACAATCCTCTTTAGCCAATTCCAACACTGGCTCTTGAGGAAATGGATCATTTATGAGCAGGGTAAGGAAATGGCTGGATGTAATGGTATGTGGGAAAGACCTTGGGAGACTGGGCAAAGAGATGCTGCCAAGGGAATGGTCAGTTAAGAGACAGCATAGCCTGCAACTGGATAGTGGGAGGGGCAAGAGGCTCAGAAGAGACCCTCCCTAGTTTCTCGGGCTGTAAAGGAGATGAGTGGGGGAGGATTGTACTTTCAGACTTGCAAAATTCTGTGAATGTAGCTTTACAGTAAAGTAGAATTAGCCAATTAGGTTGTGATTCCTATCTGGTTTACCCTGTGGGGCCAACAATGAAAGAGGGGGGCAGGCAATGACAAAAATAGAGATCAGCAAATATTGTCAACATGTATGTGCATGCATCAGGGTGGCTTTTAATTGACTGCTTAGGTGTCTGAAAGTATAATGAGTGAACTTGCATAGCCAGCCTCCTCTATGTACACTCATGCTATTATAATCAACTAAATTATTAGCTTGAAATAGAGCAGCTTATATCTATGTAGTTATGTGCTATGTAGATATGTAAATAATATATCTACATAGAGACAGGAACAAATTGGGACACTGGCCTGGGAGGTATAAAAAAGGCCAGATTGTTCCTAACTTTGTCACTCATGTCTTCGTTTCAAAAGAAATCATATCCTAAGGATGGCAAAGTAGGATCCTAAAATAACCTCTTCATTTTGCAAATGAAGAACTTGTATTACTCTAAAATGTATGGGATCCAGAGAACCCCTTGAGCTAGTGGGAGGCTCTCTTAGTTGTAGCAATTCTATCCCTGGACCCTTAATCAGAGGGTAGGTAATGGACTGGAGTGGGAAGGAAGAAACCTGAAATTCCTGCTATACAAGCAAAAGACACCCTTAGATTCTTAGCTTCAAGCCCAGTACTTACTCTAGATCCCAAGGAAGTTGAAAGGTATGTTAAGATATGGATTGAGATAAAATTTATTTATTTATTTATTTATTTATTTATTTATTTATTCTTACTTACTTACTTTGGGTTGCATATAGCCCATTCTCTCAATGATGTCACAAAAATATGAAACAATGACATCGCTGTCAAACACCCACCAGTTATAAGCAAAATAAATAGTTTCTCAAAGGACTTTCTAAACCAGCGTTTCTCAACCTTCGCAACTTTAAGATGTGTGGATTTCAACTTCTATCCCAGAATTCCTAACCCTGAGCCAGCATGGTTGCAGCTGATGAGAGTGCTTCAGGGCAGGGGTCCCCAACCTTTTTGGCACCAGGGACCAGTTCCATGGAAGACAATTTTTCCATGGACCAGGGGGTGGGGTTTGCAGGTGGAAGCCAATCGCATGGATGGGGGGGGTTGCAGGTGGGAGCCAATCGCATGGACAGGGGGTGGGGTTTGCAGGCAGGAGCCAATCTCGCGGATGGGGGGCGAGGTTTGCAGGCGGGAGCCAATCGTGTGGACGCGGTGGGATTTGCAAGCAGGGCCAATCGGGCCTCGTGCTCCTCGGCCCGCCTCTCCGCCCTTCTTTGCCACACACTGATAGGTGGAGGTGTTTCCCCTTCAGGGTCCCCACCAATCAGCTGCTCCGGCTCAGGCTCTGTCTTTAAGCCTTCCCAACTTCTTCCTGCTACTGGCTGCTCTTCCTTCGACTCATGGAGGCAGGATCAGGCTCGTTCCTGATACCACTGCTCACCTCCTGCTGTGTAGCCCAATTCCTAAAAGGTTGGGGACCCCTGCTTCAGGGGATGGGAGTGGACACCATCTTTGGACTCTGACTAATTCTATCTTTGGACTCTAATTCCATGCAGCAGATGCCAAAGTCATTGGGACTCACAGGAATACCTTTCCTGATGTCACAGCAGGGAGGTGATGATTGGTGATGATCTGGCTACATAACAGGCTCACTTTTGAAGTCAAGGAGAAATTATGTCAGCTATTTAAATTGCATGGGGTACCTAATTGTTTTTCATGTGCTATTGCTTGTTTTACCCAATCTTGCTTTGTGTTGGCCTTCTGGTGCATAGAGAGTAAGCTTAAATATCTATACCTACCTTTATACAGTTTCTTCCTCAAACTGTCCTTACTGTTAGGAAGTTTTTCCCTAACATTCAAGCAAATTCTCTTTCTGTATCATTAATCAACTATTCCATGTCCTGCATTCTGGAATGAGAGAAAACAGATCCTGACCTTCTGCTGTGTGACCTCCTTGCAAGTATCTGAAGAATGCTATTGTATCCCTGCTCCAAAAGAAAATACATCTTTTCTCAAAGCTAAGCATTCCAGAAAACCTTTTTGTAAATATCATTACCAAGTCAGGTATTCCCATCCACACCCATGCATTTTATTTTTGTTTCTAAAAGAACTTTACACTTGCCTCTGTTAAATTCCATCTTATTACTTCCTGCCCATTTCTGTAATCTATCAAGAGGATTTTGAATTTTATTTCTGTCTTCCAGGATATTAGTTGTCCCATCAAATTCTTTTTTGCATTCTTTCCACCTTCTCATTCAAATCATTAATGAAAATATTGATGAGTAGATGACCCAGAACTGATTCTTTTGGTTTCATACTTGATACCTCTTTGCAATTGGATGAGGAACCACTGTTGAGCACTGTCAGAGCCCAGCTAGGCTCTGACTCTGAAGAGGAAAACGAAACTTACCAGTGAAGGCAAAACTCGGCTCCTAACAGGAGAAACAAAACCGTTCAGCAGGTTCAGGAGTTCAGATCCCCGGGCAGAACTTGTGATGCGAAGAAGCCAGACAGCCGGACACCATGAAAACAGGTGCAGCAGAACTCTTCCGGGAACGACTCAGCTGCGCGGGAGAATCCTGGTGCATTGATTGGGCGAGAACCAGGAACTAATGCAGAAGCACCAATCAATGCAAGACAGAGGCGGGCTGAAAAGTGTGCCAAACAGAAAGAGAGCTGATTGGCTCTCGAAGAGAAAAAATGCACAGAAAGGAAGATAAAAGAAGCTCAGAGCCGGCAAGAGGCTGCTGGCGACAACCGATCTTCAAGATTTCCTGATCACAGTCATTCTTTGGAATCTTGTCCCTGCAGAGAACAGCTTGCCTTGCCCAGCAAGTCTCAGCCTGAGTTTTGTTGTGAAGTCTCTCTTGAAGCCTCAGTGGAGCCAGCCATTTTCACCATTTCTGAATTTACTCCAGCTGTAGGAGAAGCTCAGATCTCTTCAGCATTAAGGGGGAATGGAATCTCCACTCGTCGCCACCTAGTAAGCTCGGTCAGTTGCACTCCTGCCAGATTAGAGCTTCGTCTGTTTGGGTCACCAGCCCCGCAGCATTCAGCGGCTTTGGATAAGCAGCATTTCCAAGACTCAGCTAAGTACCTTGCTTTTCCCCAAGCCTCGTGGCATGCTGAAACCCCACAGCCTTGCTCCTTTCCCTGGGGGGTTTTCCCAGAAGTGCACCAGCCTTGCCTTGCTACAGGCAAGTTACCTAGTGGTGCCAATCCAGTCTGCCTTGGCAGTTCTAGCCCCATAGTGGTACCAACCCAGTCTGCTTCCAGCAGTTCCAGTCACTCCAGGAATCCAGCTCAGTCTGCTTCCAGCAGTTCCAGTTGCTCCAGGAATCCAACCCAGTCTGCTTCCAGCAGTTCCAGTCGCTCCAGGAATCCAGCCCAGTCTGCTTCCAGCAGTTCCAGTTGCTCCAGGGATTCAACCCAGTCTGCTTCCAGCAGTTCCAGTCACTCCAGGAATCCAGCCCAGTCTGCTTCCAACAGTTCCAGTTGCTCCAGGGATTCAACCCAGTCTGCTTCCAGCAGTTCCAGTCACTCCAGGAATCCAGCCCAGTCTGCTTCCAGCAGTTCCAGTTGCTCCAGGGATTCAACCCAGTCTACTCCCAGCAGTTCCAGTCACTCCAGGAATCCAGCCCAGTCTGCTTCCAGCAGTTCCAGTTGCTCCAGGGGTTCAACCCAGTCTACTCCCAGCAGTTCCAGTCACTCCAGGAATCCAGCCCAGTCTGCTTCCAGCAGTTCCAGTCCCTCCGGGGATTCAACCCAGTCTGCTTCCAGCAGTTCCAGTCACTCCAGGAATCCAGCCCAGTCTGCTTCCAGCAGTTCCAGTTGCTCCAGGGATTCAACCCAGTCTGCTCCCAGCAGTTCCAGTCACTCCAGGAATCCAGTCCAGTCTGCTTCCAGTAGTTCCAGTTGCTCCAGGAATCCAGCCCAGTCTGCTTCCAGCAGTTCCAGTCACTCCAGGGATTCAACCCAGTCTGCTCCCAGCAGTTCCAGTCACTCCAGGAATCCAGTCCAGTCTTCTTCCAGTAGTTCCAGTTACTCCAGGGATTCAACCCAGTCTGCTCCCAGCAGTTCCAGTCACTCCAGGAAACCAGTCCAGTCTGCTTTCAGTAGTTCCAGTTGCTCCAGGAATCCAGCCCAGTCTGCTTCCAGCAGTTTCAGTTACTCCAGAGCATCCTGCCTAGTGAATCCAGTTCCAGAGTGTTTAGCCTAGTGTATCCAGTTCCAGTGTATCCTGCTTAGTGAATCCAGTTCCTGAGAATCCTGTCAAGTGAATCCAGTCCTGCAGATTCCTGTCAGTAGGAATCCAACTCCAGAGAAGCTTGTTTGAAAAAGGACTCTAGTTTATTGAGCCAACTGCTTCTTACTGTCTACCTCAAGTATCTATTATTATTACATTCATTGATGAACTAATTACTTGTACATAATTGTGCTTAATAAAGAAGTTACCCTTGAACCCGAGTAAGCTTTGTAGTCCAAGTGGACCAGCTGAACAGGACAAGCACTATAGATATGATTTTCAAATCAGCTATGTAAATCAATTTTTGTTATGCTATCCAGACCAATCTTAGATAGCTTTCTAATTGGATGTAATGGGGTACTTTACCAAATGCTTTGCTGAAGTCAAGATATACTATACCTAGAGCATTCCCACAATCTAGCAAATGAAATTCTAACAAGCAGCTACTTTAACACACATGTTTGTTTCCTTCTCCTTTTTCCTATTTTTCTGTTATGGCATTCTCGAGTGAGATACATCCCTTCAATTTTAATAGGGGGAAATATGAGTAAGTTTCAGACTTGGCCTCATGTAGTGTGCAGAGACTATAAAGAATGTCTATAAAAAGTTGTAAATGCTGGAGCTGAGAAGAATGCATGGCTGGCTGGATTTTATTTTTCTGCAGTAATTCCCATGTCATAAAACTTTCATTTTCCCAGTCATACTGTATGCTGTTATTTCTCTTTTTGTAGAAAGATATGAGCAGCAGCAGATAAAGAGATTTTACTATATTTGGAAATGAAGGAAGTGATACAGTGGAATCTATAACTATGGCTACCTATATTCCTTGAGCCAGTTGTTGTAATGTCTAGCTCATCTGAACTCAGCAGGAATTAATTCTAAGATGAGAAAACTATATGCTGCCTTCATAGACCTAAAGGCAGCCTTTGATTCTGTCACCAGAACCAAGTTATGGGAGAAGCTGGAAGCTGCCTCAATTGATCGTAGGCTTCTCCATTTATTACGTGCCTTACATTCCAACACGACCCTCAAGGTTAGGTGCAACACGCAAGGGACTCTCTCTATGTCGATTCAAGCTCAAAAGGGAGTAAAACAGGGGTGCATTTTGGCCCCTCTGCTTTTTAATGTCTACATTAACAACATGGTAAAATGGATAAATAAATCAAACCACCACCACCCAAAAATAGGGAATCGCAGCATTGCTTTGTTATTGTACGCAGATGATGCAGTAATTCTTTCAAGGGCACCAGTAGGTCTTCAAAGAGCCCTGCGAGCATTACTCCAGTACTGAAATAATGATAAACTGGAAATTAACTTTCAGAAAACTATGGTTATGGCCTTTGCTAAAAGGCCAAAACTCTTATCATGGTACCTTAATGGACATAATATAGAACAGGTGACCACTTTTAAATATCTGGGTGTGGTCATACATACCACCAGCTCAAGGAACGCGCATTACGAACATGCAGCTGCCGTTGGCCAAAGATCAGCCAATGCCATTCTCAAATTTCTCCGCTCGAAAGGAAGACATTATGTCCCAGCTGCAATTAAGCTTTATCAGGTTAAGTCGCTTGCACAGCTACTGTATGGGACCCAGTTTGGACCTTCATCTTCTAGTTTCATATCTTTGGAGAGAGTTCAGTCCAAATTTATAAGAACAATTTTACAGATGCCTCATTGTGTTTCTAACGCTCGCTTATGCCTGGAGACAGGACTTATAAAAGTTGAATCAAGAATCTGTATAGCTTCCTTAAATCTATGGCTAAAACTCAACTTTTTTCCACAAGGCCTTGCACCACTAATTCTCCAAGACAAATTTTCTTCCTCATGGATCAAGGCAGTTGAATGCAATCTCACAAAATTAGGTTTTTCTCCATCTTCAATACTAGAGCTGGACTACGACAAGGCAAAACAAAGTCTGAGACAAAGGGTAGAGGACATGGAGAGGCAAGCAGATCTAGAGAAAGCCCCGTCGTTTTTGGCTCCAGACTCTACTAGATATACTGTTACCTCTGCCAGATATCTCAGCCAGTTAGAGACATTGAACCACCGGAAAGCCTTCTCACTTGCACGATGCCATGTCCTCCCCTCAGCTGTCTTGGACGGCAAATATAAAAAAATTCCATTGGCTAAAAGGCTCTGTCCTTGTAATTCTGGAGAGACAGAAACTACTGGACATGTCCTTCTACAATGTTCATTCTACAGAGATATTCGAACAAAATTTATTTTCCCGATGATTATTAGGTATCTGGGCCGTTCTGAAACCGAATATCTTCAGATTTTGCTCAAAGATGAGTGGATTAGTCACAACACAGGTAGCAAGATTCTGCGCAGCAGCACTAAAGAGCTATCGTAACTTAGTGAAAAACTTACTGTAAATATTTTACTTCCTTTTATAATTATACATCTAAAACTTTGATATTAACACTTAATTTTAATAGTTAATAATTAATAGTCATAGGATGCCACAATATATGGAGCTCAACATAACACAGTATAGGCTGTCTTCTTGATTTTATATACAAATGATAAGTACCTTGCTAAACTAATTTCAGATATGGATTTTACTTCTTTTATTATAGCTGAGAACTTTTATTGGATTCATATGGCGTATTTTTATTTGTACTGGTCTATGACTGTAATAAATTCAATTGAATTGAATTGAATTGATGAGAAAAGCAAGATTGCTATAAGAATCTTGTACTGTAGCATTTATAGAAATTCCTAGGAGTTGGACTGGGTGATATTCTTGCCCAGCTCTCTTCTCTGTGTCTGTAGAGGAATGGATAGTGCCTATTTCAGGGCTTTCCAAAGTGCTGCCGCTGGCGACACACCAGCGGCAGCGGCGGCGTGCACATGGCGACGGGCGGGGGTGGCGTGCGGTAGCACGCGCGCATGGCGGCGGCGCGGGGGGCGTGCGGCGGCGTGCATGCACACGGCGGCGGCACGGGGGGGGCGTGCGGTGGCGCGGGGGGCGTGCAGCAGCGCGCGCGTGCATGGCGGCTGCCGTGCACGCGCGCGCCGCCGCTTCCGGGTGGTGTGGCGACACACCACGCTGTGTGTGGCGACACACTTTTGTGTCGCCACACACAGTTTGGAAAGCTCTGGCCTATTTCATCACCAGATCCATTTCTAATGCCACTTGCACAACTGATTCTGAGCCAAATACATGCCATAGACAAAATGCTGTTCTTTCTTCAGTGAACTTAAGGACAATTAGAAGCTCCCAATGAAATTTCAGACAATAGCTTGGAATATCTGATACTGCATCACTCCACAATAGGTGCCCTCATGTGCCTCTTTTGGTGAGCAGCAAGTGCCCTGCCCCACCTGACCTTAGATTTTTAAATTTAAAAATTAATGATTAAACCAGCAGCCTGTAAGCAACATGCAAACCTCTAATATTCCTCTTTCTTTGGAAGAACACTTCCAAGTCCCACACAGGATTTTGTGGCATGTTTAGAAAGTAAAGAAGGTGAATGGCTATGTTGTAACATGTAGAATGGCAGCAAAATGAATAAAACCAAAGTGATTTGCTGAATGAAGTGAAAGAGTTAGAATAGGAAAGATATGACTGACAGGACATGTCACAGCATATGCAACTAGGGAAGAGAAAAAATTAATGGCAAATCAGAGACCCTGTAAAAGCTCTAGCCCTATAGAATAAAAACAGAGGCAGCCTGATCTGCAATTGCCACAAGACAGCTTATATGCAAGCTTATTGTCTCTCTCTTGCCTGATACTTGCTTTGGGCTGCTAACCTAAAGGCATAGCAACGTTAAGTATGATGAATGAGTAAGAAATTAGCATTTGGGATTAGTTAAGAAGTTTATATGAAGTTCATTGTCTGCCATCTGCTTCTCTTATGCTGCTGCCTAGGTCTTATATGTTTATCAGTAGATGGTACATAAAACGGGAACAGTCACAAATCTGTGGTGTTCTTCCTAATGCTTTCTTGGAAGTGAGCCTGTTGTCAGAAAAATGATAAAAGTAAGCTAAGGTGGCAGGCGGTATCCCAGGAATGTAAGGGATAGTGGAGGGCTTTATAACTGGTTTTGCTCACCATGGTGGCCATTTTGTGAAAAATATCCAGTATTGGATATTTACCATTTATATAGGTTACAATTATAAGATTACAATTGACAGTCCTATTTCAAAATAAAACCGAACTGGTTTAGATGTGCCAGACAACTGGTTTCATAAACCTGATATGGAGAAAAGAAATGCACAAACCAAAACTGGTAAACTGGTTGTAACAATCTGGATGACCACTGGATGACAGGAAAGGGAAACTGTATAAAAACTACTGTATTAATTCTTTGTTGCCATCTAGTGGTCAACAGGACCCAAAGAATCTATAGCTATTCCTTTATCTCCTTCAACTCTGATTTCCCCTTGCAATTCTTCCTACAGACCCATTCCAGCTAAACAATGATTATCTCAGTGTCATTCCAAGAGGCTCTCACAATTATGCATTATGAGATGCCCATAATGGCTTTCAGTGCAGATATATGTTATAGCCAACACTCTGAAGAATGACTCATTCTACTCCTATTGATGGGCCAGGAAGGCTGAATATAGGAGTTTGTTCCAGAAGCATCCACCTCGATTCTATGTGAAGCAGAAACTTAAAGGAGCTGACAGTGCTATTTAAGTTTCTTTATTGCAGACAAGAAGAGGTAGACCCTTGAAGAGGTATTCTTCTTTTAAGGAAAAAAAATGTAAGATTTACTTGCAATTCAAAATTCTCAGTAACCCGAGAATGCAGTTGTGTCTGTCACTTTTTATCCCCTGAAAGGATTCAGTATGCTTGATAGCTTTATTAAATTCAGCAGTTGCTCCTTTGTCCAGCATGGAAATTCAAGGACAGGAAAAACCTTCACTTGCTGAATTTTGGGATATTTTGAATTTGATCTGAGGCCTGACTGATTTCCCCATGGCACCAGGGCCTTGACACTCCACCCTATAGACCACCCCCTGGAGAAGCTTCAGTGATTTGACCTTGGCTTCAAAGAGAGCAGCAACATCCTTACAAATGGCTTTTTTCCATGAATGAATCCAAAGATAAGAGTTTTATGGATGGAAACTAAGCTATGCTTTCTGCATAAAACTATTTGGCTCTTACAAATAATGGCAGAGACCCAAATGATTTGGCATCCCTACTTTCAACCCTTTCCAAAGGCAACAATCTCAGATCACAAGTGAACTGTATGATGTACTCGTAGCAGAGTTTCAGTGTTGATTTATTGCTACACTTGCTATGTATAGATTTCTAACATTTATACAGTAGTGTGTTCATTTTAAAAAGCACACAAAACAATTAAAAACAAACACTTTCATTTTCTTACTTTTAAGTAATTGTAACTCAGCAGCTTAGTTTTTCTATGTAGGGTCCTTGATTTAGTCTCTGTTACTTAACTGTTCGTTTCAACTATTAGTATGCTATCATACTTTTATTTCTATGGATTTTTCATAAAATGAACATTTTGCTATAGAGCAACTCATACATTAAACAGCCCAAAGTCCCCTTCGGGGGAGATGGTGCGGTGATAGAAATTGAAAAATAAATAAATAAATACATTCCACAAATACATAAACGACAAAGGAAGAATCTAGTCACAGACACAGCAGACGATTAGCATCCAGATAATTAAACACACACACATACCAGATATGAATATTAACAAAAGGAAGCTTTTACAATGATCTGAGATAGTAGTATGCCGCTCTTCAGATCTGAAGCATAAAACGTTTTTTGGAGATGGCATGAGCTTACTTATTGCACCTGTTGAAAAGTAAAGGTTCCCCCCGCACAGTTGTGCAGTCGTGTCTGACTCTAGGGGCCGGTGCTCATCTCCGTTTGTTAGCTGAAGAGCCAGCATTGTCTGAAGATGCTTCCATGGTCATGTGGCCGGCATGACGCATGCGGAACACTGTTACCTTCCCACCAAAGTGGTACCTATTCATCTACTTGCATTTGCATGCTTTCAAATTGCTAGGTTGGCAAGAGCTGGGGCTAGTGCGGGAGCTCACTCCGTCATGCGGGACTAGGGATTTGAACCTCCGAACTTGCAATCTTCTGATCGACAAGCCTGGCATCTTACCCGCTGAGCCACCATGCCCCTTATTGCACCTGTTGGCACCTCCTTAAAGAAGGCCATGCCTGTTCCTGGGCTGTGCTACCCCAGGAAATGATCCTGGAGGTGGTGACCAGAGTGACTACCTTGTCACACCTGTCAGTATCTCCTTAACTCAAATGCATCTTTTCTTTTCTTTTTAATTATACTTAACTTTTTTCCAAGTAATTGTTTTATTGCATTATAAAATGTGAATAATACATTATAAAATATAGATATTAGCTGGGTACAGTGGTATTTATGCAGTATAAACTAGAAATTGTTAACATGATGATGGTTTAAACGTTTAAAGGAGAAAAAAGTGCATATCAATGTTAAATATAATTTCTAAAATGTTAATAAACATAAGGTTGCTTGAATTGTACATCTTTTCCTGGGATTGCATAGCTACTGTGTGAACCCAGGACAAAGTGTGGTTTCTTTAAGGAACTGCTGACAGTGCAATGCATTCACCAATGGTCTCTCTGAAGCACCTTTTCCACTTGGGATTTGAATGGCTGCATACCACTAGGCTGGAGAGTTGTAATTCAGCTTCTACTGATAGATGCTTATACTACTAGGACAACAGTTTTCCTCTCATGCACTTAGACTGAAAGCCATTCAGCCAAGAAAGTAAGTGGGTTTTTATTGATATGTGTTACAGTTACAGTTACTTGCAAACTACTTTGACTCATTTTGATGAAAGTGGGATAAGAACATTTTCAACCAATTAAACAGAGGTTTCTTACTATACATGCCAAAGCAATAAAACACATTATGGATAATTTTAAAACTGTGCCCATCACTATTCCTTGCATTCAGATCTTAACACACAAAGGCATTAAGTGGAAAGGAAAATGTAGCAATTTCCCTACTGTATGTGTGAATTCCCCACCTTCTAGGTTTCAGACCTTGCTGCATAGAAAGACATCTGAAGGAAGTCTGCAGTCTGATGAAAGTGAAACATTTCTTGTGATTTGAGTGACAGAACAGGATCCATGATCATGAAACTTCTACTCTCAAGATGACAAGTTCAAGAAGTAGGGAGCAGGATGTCCCTAGACAAGGGAAGTAGGGACAGAGTAAGGATCCCTGCTCTTGTCTCCCACACCAAGACCTTGAAGATTCTGAGAAAGACCTTCTCAACCGACTTGCCTTGAAGCAGTTACTTCTGGTACTCTTCAGCTTCTCAGGGCTGTCTCCTACCATTCCAGAATATGATTTCATGGTAACTTAATTATATAACATCTTTAAAGACACAATACGTTTAATTTGCTTATTTTCCCCTTCCCTCTCTTTTTTACCTCTTATATCAGGTCTCCAAAACATTACTTTAAACTAAACAAGCATAAGGCACAAAGGCACTATAAAAATAGAGTAAACAAAATCCCAACAACACAAATGCTGAAACTTGCTTTTCCCCAGCAATTCAAATACTGTTTAGATTTAAAACACACACCCGCACCCGCACACACACATACACAATCACACCCCATTTGGCCTTTGGTACTTCACTTTAAACAAAATGTACAAAGAAGTATACAGCAATGGTATGTGTTTGTTTTCCTGGGATATATACAATTAAGATGATTGTCACAGTCACAGAGTTCAGGAGATACCCACGGAACTGCCTACTCCCTTTATAAAAAACATTACTGCCTCCTGTCACTGGTTTTGCATAGGAATTCTATCAATCAACATTGCCTTTGGTTACTACAAGTACAGGCTTCAGCTAGCTGTGTAAAAAACTACCATTTTGGTATCTGATAGGTCACACTTTAACTTATTCTGCAAAAACTCAAACAATCATAAAGAAAAGAAATATTTATCTGAAATGCTGAAGGCTGAACAGCATTCATTTCAAAATAATCCTTTACTGCTTACGTCTTTTTAAAGTTAGAGACTGATCATTTCAACCATACAAACTGGGGGGATTGGGGGAATATCTTAGACCAGGGGTCGGCAAACTTTTTATGCCAGGAGCCATTTTGACATGCTCCAGGGCATTTTGACATGCTCGAGAGCCAGGGGGCAGGGTTTGCGGGCGGGGGCCAATCGTGTGGAAGGGGGCGGGGTTTGCGGGTGGGGGCCAATCGCATGGAAGTGGGTGGGGTTTGCGGGAAGGGGCCAATCGCGTGGAAGGGGGCAGGAGCCAATCGCGCACACTTAGGGCCTCCTGCCGCCATGCCCGCTGCAGTGCCCGCCGCCGCCATGCCCGCTGCCACGACTGCACAGGCGGAGCTGCCTGCCTGGCACTTGGGCACTCCGGCTGGGGTGCAGCGGGACAGGAACATCACTGGCGGCCCGCGAGGACCGGCCAGGGAAGGCGCACGGGCGGAGCTCCCATCCCACTGTACCCCAGCCGGAACGCCCGAGTGCCAGGCAGGCAGCTCCGCCCACGCGCCTTCCACGTGATTGGCCCACGAGGACTGGCCAGGGAAGGCGCGCGGGCGGAGCTGCCTGCCTGGCACTCGGGCGCTCCGGCTGGGGTGCAGCGGGACGGGAGCTCCGCCCGCGCGCCTTCCCTGGCCGGTCCTCGCGGGCCGCCGGCGATGCTCCCGTCCCGCTGCACCCCAGCCGGAGCGCCCGAGTGCCAGACAGGCAGCTCCGCCCGCGCGCCTTCCACGCGATTGGCCCGTGAGGACCGGCCAGGGAAGGTGTGTGGGCAGAGCTCCCGTCCCGCTGCACCCCAGCCGGAGCGCCCGAGTGCCAGGCAGGCAGCTCCACCCGCGCGCCTTCCACGTGATTGGCCCATGAGGACCGGCCAGGGAAGGCGCGCGGGTGGAGCTCCCGTCCCGCTGCACCCCAGCCAGAGCGCCCGAGTGCCAGGCAGGCAGCTCCGCCCGCGCGCCTTCCCTGGCCGGTCCTCACGGGCCGCCGGCGATGCTCCCGTCCCGCTGCACCTCTCCAGCTCGTCGGCCACCCGCCGCAGTGTCTCGGCCGTGCGGCTGGGGGGCAGCGCCGCGTCCCCCAGCCGGTGCTGCAGGTAGTCACCCAGCAGCTGCGCTGTCTCCTCTCGCAGCGCGCCCAGCATGGCGACGCTCTCCTGCCTGCCTGGCGAGCGCTTCGGGGGGGGCGGCGGCGGTGGCCGTTGCAACGCGGGCAGAGGAAGAGGTGGCGGCAGCGACCAACCAACTTCCCCACCCGCCGACCTCGAAGAAGCGCTGCCCGACTCTGGCGAAAGTTGGAAGGCTCCCGAGGCCAGGAGGAGGAAGAATCAATCGCCCTCCTCCAGCGCCGGCCATCAGAGTTTGGGGGCGGGATCCAATCGCGTGGAAGGGGCGTGGGTGAGTTCAGCTGCGGAAGAGCCACACTCAAGGGGCCAAAGAGCCGCATCTGGCTCGCGAGCCGCGATTTCCGACCCTTGTCTTAGGCAATGTCAGTCTGATAGCTACCATTCCAAATATTTCTTCCTGCTAACATAGGTGTCTGATAAAGGCAATAGTGATAGAACACACACCATAATGTCATTGCAGAAATGACATGATGCAAATTACTTACATTTTCGTCATTATAACATGACATGTATGACATCTCCTGCCCACTTGCCCTATGGGCACCAATGCATACCAACCAAATACTGTTAAAAACAGACAATTTCTTTCATAAAATATAAAATCTTCCATGTTGACCCTGAGAGAAAAAAATAGAACTCCATTTTGAAACCAACTAGAAGTTTATGAAATAGTGTTCATATGTAAGCTTTTGAGGTTTTAAGAACTCTTCATGAATCAAGATGGTTAAAAAAAAATCATTAAAAAATTAAAAGGAGGGAAGGAGGGAAAAAACATGGGTGGCATTTTTAAATGTCCCAATGTACATTCATGGAAGGTTGCAGAAACTTCAGTCATGCAATTAGATCTTACCAGGAACAGATATATACCAGGTTTCACTATGGCCTCTGCCAAACCTTTTGGACAGAAGAAACCAGGAATAAGTGTTGGTCTGCCATGTTGGGGATATAGAAACACCAACTGTTAAAATCAGAGCTGTTTTGCTTCTGCAGCAAAATATACAGATCCCTTGGCAAGCGAAAAACAGGAGATCAGCTAGCTGAAGATAATTTAATCCCATGTACTATGACAGCCTTCCCCAACCTAGGGACTCTCCAGAGGTATGGATTTCAACTCTCAAGATGGGCATTGTTGAGCATTCTGGTGGTTGGAATCCACACAAAATGGAGGCTGCCCAGATTGGGGAAGTCTGTACTAGGTAGAAAGAGTACCTAGAAATATTACGTGGTAGGAGGGCATGCACGGATGTAGAATACTGCTCTGGCTCCTATGTAGGATATGCATAATATTCAGGACAAATCACATGCAAAAATGAGCATCTAATAGGATACAACAGGAGACATGCACATGAAAATGCATATTAACTGTCATGTAGGCTTAAGAAAATAATTTGCAAACTGATATGGAGACAGAATGGAATAAACGTAGCTGGAAAACAACAAAAACTTCAGCAAAATCAAACTTAATTCTGAGAAAATGAGCATGCTGCTTCATCCATGTGAATCTAACCCCCACCTCCAACAACAGTGATAAGATTTCCTCCCATTCTTTGCCTCAGGCAGTGTAGAGTTACTGCCTTTACCAGAAAAAAAATATGACCCTAAATTAAAGATGACCTCTCACAAAACGAAGATTAGACATGGGGGAAAAACAAAACAAAACAGGGAATATAAGAAGACTCATCCATTGTAATGGTAAATTATTTGGGGATAAACCAGAGCACTTCCAGAGATCAGCCTTTCCGTCACCCAAATCTTCTGATTTCAGAATCTAAACAAAAGAAGATTTCAGTTCTCCACATTTTAGTTGCATTTCTGCCCTGTGACTCTACAGTGGTCACTGAGAATCAACAACTAACATGCCCTTTCAAGACAACCAATGAGAAGAATTCTCTTAGCTAATCAATACTTAACTACTGGTCAGTAACTGAGTGTTTCACTATGTCAGTTTCTCAAGCCCAAAATAACTTTCCCCTCTCCCCAAAAAAACAATAAAAAAGCAAATTTAACATGTATTGTCTGCCAATCATGGGGGCAGGCCCCTGGTATGCCAATCCTCTATTTTTGCCCCTTTATCCAGTCTGTCCCCTGCTATTACACCACAAGACCAGGAGCTAGAGGCATAGCAAGATAGGCATCTTCCCCCATGGTCCTATGAAACCCCCTGGAATGCAGCAGCTTCTTGCTCACCATTTGGGGGGGAGAGAGAGAGAGAGAGAGAGAGAGAGAGAGAGAGAGAGAGAGAGAGAGAGAGAGAGAGAGAGAGAGAGAGAGAGAGAGAGAGAGAGAGAGAGAGAGAGAGAGAGAGATCACAACAGCAAGAACAGGAAGATGGAGCCAAATAAAAGGATAAAGATATAATGATGGCCTTGTCTTTGTGCAGAGAGGTTCAGACAACTCTGTAAGCAAATTGCAACCTCTGCCTAGTAATGCCCTGTTTAGTTGTCCCTTCAGGTAAATACAATAGGCTATGTATTTTGGCTACACCAAAAATTACAGGAAATTCTCTGAATGTCAAGCCATTGGATGGCCAAGATGTATGTTGTACTGGTGTAATGGGCCTGAAAAATTCATTCATTCATTCATTCATTCATTCATTCATTCATTCATTCGATTTTTTTATCCTGCCTTTATTACTTTATAAGTAACTCAAGGCGGCGAATATCATTTACTTGCAATCTTACTAAGAAACTGTATCCTTTCTCTTGATATAACCTTCCTCTTCATTCTCCATTGTGTCAAGGAAGGGAGAGGTCCTTGTTTCCTTTTACCTTGGGATATGCAGAACAACCAGATGATTGCCAGGATGAAGAAGGATCCATATTTAATGTGTAACAAAGGCAGATGTTTAAATATAGCATGGCTTGAACAATATTTTCCATATCAGCATCCTGAAAAAAATCTCTCATTTCCTCTTGAATACGTTCTAAAGCTGCACCAAAATTGCAAATAATGCCTTTTGAAGCCTTTCAGTTTCATGGCCAGCCAAGACAAAGAAAAATATTCAATACCAGACTGCTAAATCAAGATGTTAAGCAATGTGTACAGGTTCTCATAGAAAATGTCTGAGGTAAGAATAGAATCAATCTTTCTAATTCCCTTGACCAGATTCCAAAAGTCAAAGCAAATTCTTATGCTCTATCGAAGAGAGTGAGACAGCAACGAAAAGTGTGAAATATAATAACTTAAGATTATTTCAATTTTTTGGGGGGTAACAAACTCAGCCTAGTAGCTGTTGTCTTGCTCAGGCAAAAATACAGGAATGTCAACGGAAAGTAAATATATGACGTTTCTCTGAAATCATATTATTTGAACTAATCTAATTTGCCTCACAAAATAATTCACGAACCAGAATGCTATTCTCCTTTGATTTTCATACTTCTACAAATTTTATGATGCAGTTCTCTGATCAAACAATGCATACTTAAATGCAGATGCTCAGGAAGTTTGATACAAAAATGTTTACATTAAGGAAAATGCATATAAAAAGGGATATGAATTTTCATGTGGATAATTTAAAGACTAAAAATTTATGAGGAAGAGGACTGAATGAATTTGTGCTCAGAAGACAGATTCATCTACCCCCTGATCAGAATACTAAGAATGTCAAATGCCTTAGGAAAATTGTACTACTCAGGGCTCTTGGTATACCATTTGCTACCATAAAATTGATTGAGGTAAAGTTTATTAGAGAAGGAGGCTTAAGGGAGGGTATGAAGCCCTTTGTTTTTGAAATGATATTGTTAAATCCTGATTTAAGATTGGGCTTCAAATATATTACGAAAAGAAGAACAGCTCAATTCCTGATACATTTTGAACATACCTTTTTTTTTTCTCCTCACAGCAACAATATTTGTTCTTAAAATGGATGTTTTCCTGTCTCCTGATAAGCCAAATATTACCTGATCTGAAGGTTATCATCAAATCATAATCAATTGAGATGATAAAGAAAGGAACTATATCTTATGAATTTCGATTGTTGCCAAAAAAAAAAAAAAGTGAACTCCAAACACATTTTCCGTATGGTATAATTGTGATAGTTGAATGCCAACATATCTAAGTTGCAGAAGGATACTATACAAGTTTCCCAGAGTTAGGTCCCACTATATTTAGTAGGGATTATGCTCAAAGACAGCATAAATAAACCTGCAGTTTGAAACAGGCTATTGTCTATCACATTCAGAAACCACCTGCAGGCTTACGGTCTCAAAGAGCTGCATCACTAAAAGGAGAAAAAATTGATTATGTACTACCAACATTCGCTTTTCCTGGCATTGCATAAAACCAGGTTTCTTCTTTCTGCAGTTAGTTCCTTGTTTTTTTTATTTTGCTTTCCATTTTCAGGTGGAAAATCACATTAACCAAGTCATTTTCATGGAACATGGAAAATTCCACCTGCAATATTTGTGTTGTTAGTTAAGAGTGGGATGGTGGTGGGGGGAATCTGAAATACTGTTTACAGACACACACAAAAAGTGGCTGTTTACTCAGCAGTGGAGGAACAGGTCAACCACCCTTTCCTTAATTTAAAAAGGCCTTTGCAATGCCCCACACAAGCCAGAATGATTTATTGATAGAAATATCCTTTCATTCAGCAAATAAAGAATCCTTTCCAAAATGTTATATGGTTTTATTAATGTAAGAAGCTGGGAATCTGTCTTTCAGTTTGGATGCAGGATATTGCTGTTGATCGTTTCTTTGTGATGAATGTGATGGCTCTCACCTCCCTTTCTAATGGGAAGGGAGAAGCTCACCAACAGTTGTTCGAACCAGGCAGCATATGTATGCTGTAACCCATGCCTGCAGCACAGAATTCAGAAACTCTAGCACCCTGTTAAATGCAGGCAGCACTTCCCTCAGGGCAAGACTATTGGGCCCAAAGTCCAGGGCTCTACTCTGTAGAGTAAGCAGGAGGGCCCCAAAATACAGGAGGCTATCTTAGTGCCTTTTGAAGAAAGAGAGCTAATGTAGGGTTGTTCTAACTAGATTGCGTGAGTTCATTTTGTTGTGATCCCTGACTTACTGCTTTAATTTTGTACATCACCTTAATGGTCCCCAGAAAAGCACAAAGAATGTAACTAAGGAATTAAACACACACACAAATACAAACAACTATCAAATGACACACACAACCATCCAGTAAGGCAATAAATCCCAAGTTAGACATTTCAGAAATGAACTCCAGAGTATATCCTTTACCGGCAGAAATCTCTGGCAACTTCAAGTAAAATAAAACCGGGAAAACATTTTTGGTCATATTCGTTTTTTTAAATGTATCTGTGTGGGGAGTTAACAATAAAGACGTGACATCTCTGGACAGGTTGACATTTTCCCTCTGTGAAAATCCTGAACAGTTCCAAAAAATGTGAAAGACTTCCATCTGACTGGTCCCAATTGCTGGTCAGAATACATAAGATTTAACAACTATGAACTGAGTTACAGTGTTGATTAAACCTGTTAAGGATACTGTTATCATGTCAACCAAGAGCTTCCTTTGCTAAGAAATGAGAAAGGATATACTAGTATGTAACTGCTTATAGCATTGACATCGCCCAGATATCCACTGATCCATACAACTTTCTCGAAGAAGACATTTTCTCAATTATCCAGATTACAACCCAGGTAGGACTTATAAGGTAAGCACCAACATTTTGAATTCTGCTTCACTAAAAATGGGAAGCCAGTAGAGCTTTTCATGCACCAAGAAGATATGTTCAAAATGACTGGTAGAAATAGGTACACTTGTGGTTGAATTTTTGAACTAAATGTAGTTTCCAGGCTGGATTCAAAGGCATTTCCCCAAACAACACATTCTAGTAGACTAACACAGAGGTTACCAGAGGATGGATATCTATAGGAAGGGTATCTCTATCTAGGAGAAACTTCTTCTAGTTCTCCAACAAGAATTATACACTCTTTTGAGAAGTACATATTTTGGAATTGTGGAAATGACTCAATGGTATTTATTTATTTGTTTGTTTGTTTATTTATTTATTAGATTTGTCACTGCCCAACTCCTCCTACCAGAGGGACTCTGGGTGGTATATCAATAAATAACACCCACATGACACAGTAGCCTCACAGAAGCCTCCACTAATTCTAGCTGGAAAAAGCCCTGACATTACCAAACGAACCCCTCTCAGCTTGTTTTCCACAAGCAGTCTTTACAGGGGAAACAAGCATACTTTTTTCCCCCCGAACATCGAAAAGCTTTTGGCATGCCTAGAATTTTCTCTGGAAACCAGTCAAATATCCAATGTCTCCCCAGGGCATCTCCATCCAAACAGTGTAGTAACAGCTTTCTCATTTCCGTTCCTTGCACATTTCTTTGTGTGGTCATGTGCCTTGTATCAGGTTGAACTCTCACCTCCTATTTGTATTTGGCTGAGCTCCTAGTTTGGGAACAAGCCTTTTCCCCATCCATCACTGACAGCTCTCTGAGGACAACAGGCCTTGCAACCTCCATAGTCACTTAATTGCAGTTCAACTTGGAATCTGACAGCCATTTTAATCTGTGCTGATCTCAGCTGGTGTATGACAATCTCTTGTATAAAGTGAGAGGTGCAGACCTTCGTAACTACAAAGATTTGTTGTATATGGATCCACAGCATGCCATATTTTATTTGCTACAGTAAAATCTGACTTGTATTCTTGGCAATGTATTTGATTCGCATATCCTGCAACTAGCTTCTGGTTAGTAAAAAAAAGTTTTGCAGGATTTTAGAGAAGCACCTTTCTCAGCCTTATCTAAAGATGCCAGGGTCTGAACTTGACATGGTTAGCTCACAAAGTATGTATTATATCACTGAGTCACTTAAATTTATGCCTGAGTTGAGCTGAAATTTAAATTGGCTAAATTTTACACTATGGATCTTTATAAATCTTTTTAAAATCTTTTAAAATCATCCCACAAATAAAAAATTGAATTTAAGGATGAAAAAAGCCTGACATCATAATGGTTTTCCACTTGTTCACTGCTCAGGGTTGTTGTCTTATGCACATTTACTTGAGATTACTCCACACATATCACTATGGCATCCATTTGTTTAGGTCTGCATACCACATGAATAGCCATCTGCAGCCTACAATCCAAGATTATGACAAAAGGATGGCATGCATGTAGTGAAGTCAGGACACAGATCCTGCCCTTACATACTGGCACACTGACTTCTGACACAAATATGTAAATTATGAGATTTATGCTGTAACCTCATGAAGTACATTTTATCACTTGCTCCAATTGTCCATCCACAGATGCCCAGGCTTGTGATGGTAGAGAGACAGGGAGCAAATATTCAAGAGTGTTATGTAAGCAAAAAGGGCAAAAGCATTCAAGTCCTGGGAAGGTAGATAATATTAACAAGGGACTCAGGCTGGTGCCTCCTTGGGGTATAAGAAGGAGAGGATGAAAAGCACCATCAGACTTGCAAGATTCTGTTATTATACCATACCCATAAAGTATAGTTCTAGTCTTCCAGTGGAGTTGATTTTTGGGTCTGGTCTACCTCGAAGAGATGAGCTAAAATCCACAGTCTTCAAACATACAGTATGTATATCTGCCCATGTGATATCTTACTAGAACTTTTCAGTCTGGAGGATTTTCTTGAGCATTAAACTGTTTCCAAACTATGGACTGGTTCTGCCCAACTATATAGACTACCAGGAATGGCTGGACAAGAAGTACTGTGAGAAGCTTACTTGATGGCAAACTCTTCTTAGCTTTAGCTTATTTTCGTTGTGTTCCTTGAGTCTAGAGTGGCTAAAGAGCTATATTTGGGAAGCAGGACCTAAAATGGGGGTGGACAAACTTTTTCAAGGCCAGGGGCACTATTTAGTGTTAGGGAGGACTGAGGACTGCAGTGGGCAGGGCAATGACACAAAAATGGTAATCGATGCTTGAGATTTTCTGGGTTTGAGGACATGTCAGTCTTCCTACCTACCTACCTACCTATTTTGAGTTATAGACTATTATTTTCATTGGTTTTCCACCTCAGAATAGAAAGAAAAAATGTCAATTACTTTTTGCAATTACCTTGTCAAACTTGGAAGGGTAATTACAGAGTAGTTCTGGGGAAACAGACACACACCACATAACAGCTTCAAGAGCTGCATGAGTCTCTTGGTTGCAGATTGCCCACCCACAAAGTCAGGAGAGATTTAAAAAACATGTCTGCATTGCCTCCCAGAAATTCTATATTGAATGAACTTACTTTATTTTAAATTCTAGGTCTCTGTGGATGCACTACTGTAATGATATGTGGGAATGTCCTTGGGAGACAGGGCAATGAGACGCAACAAAGGGAACAGTTAGATAAAAGGCAGCTTAGCCTGCAGCAGGAATGTGGGTGGGGCAAAAGGCCCAGAAGGGACCCTCCCTAGTTTCTTGGGCTGTAAAGGACACGGGGGGGGGGGGGGAGAGAGAAGTACTTTCAGACTTGCAAGATTCTGTTAATGTAACCTTACAATAAAGTAGAATTGGCTCATCTGGTCGTGTTTCCTGTCTGGTCTACCTTGTAAGACTGACAACTACAATCTGCCTCATTGAAATGCTTCATTCTGTGTCCTCTACCTCAGCAAAGGGTAAAGTTGAGGCTGATCTACCTTGATTTTATTTATATGATGTATGTACTGTATGTATGTATGTACAGTATGTATGTACGTTTATGATTTATATTGCTGCCCATCTCACACAAATGACTGGGTGGCTTACAAGAATTAAAAAACAAGACAAAAAAGCCCATCACATGTAACCCCAGGATAAACAATAACCCCACTCACAGAAAAAAAAAGTGCATCAACAACACCAGAACTCACCTAACCACGTGACCCGAATGCCTGGGGAAACAGTCAGGTCTTCAATGTCTTGCCTTGATTGGCTGCTTTGCTTCAGCAACACCACCATGGTCATCCCACTATACTGATGTCATTGTGGCATTGACTCTAAGGGACACTCTGCTTCACTGTCCAATGAAGCAAAATGCCCCTTTGAAAATCTTCACAGCCTGTTTAAGTTCTGTTTCCTGAATCAGCAAAACGAATGCATTTCCTCTTGGAAGAAGCTGAGGCCCTCCAATCCAAAGGTTAAACAAATGCTTTTTAGAGAAGTACACCCCCACACCCCAGTAGCTCAGAACTAGAATTACATTTCTCTCCTCCTAAGTAATTTTGGCAAGATTTTAATCAGTACCACATTGTCAGAGATGCTTACAGGTAAATAATGAAATATACTTCCATAACTGCATTGCCTGACTACTGTGAGCTAATTCACAAAATTGCAGAACACTAATAACTCATTCTTAAGCCTTCTAAATGGAGCCATGGTGCTCCAGAAAGAATAGATGTGACATGCTTAATAACTGCCATTCATCTAGAATATGAACAAACCAGCATATAGTAATTTACAGCAAAATCTGCTTCGGTACAGGGTAAGTGAGATCATTTTCTGTTAGCCTCAAGGTCAAAATATATGTTTTGCTTTATTTTATTAGACTGCATATAGCTCTTTTGATACCACCATGACTTTTAGTACTTTTAGTAACCAGAACACTGAACAAGAAAATAATGATGGCAGATGTCACCAGTTGTTATTTATTCGTTCAGTCACTTCCGACTCTTCGTGACTTCATGGACCAGCCCACGCCAGAGCTTCCTGTCGGCCGTCGCCACCCCCAGCTCCCCCAAGGTCGAGTCCGTCACCTCCAGAATATCATCCATCCATCTTGCCCTTGGCCGGCCCCTCTTCCTTTTGCCTTCCACTTTCCCGAGCATCAGCATCTTCTCCAGGGTATCCTGTCTTCTCATTATGTGGCCAAAGTACTTCAGTTTTGCCTTTAATATCATTCCCTCAAGTGAGCAGTCTGGCTTTATTTCCTGGAGTATGGACTGGTTTGATCTTCTTGCAGTCCAAGGAACTCTCAGAATTTTCCTCCAACACCACAGTTTAAAAGCATCTATCTTGTTTCGCTCAGCCTTCATAATGTCCAGCTCTTGCAGCCATAGGTTACTGCGGGGAATACCATTGCTTTAACTATGCAGACCTTTGTTGTCAGTGTCATGTCTCTGCTCTTAATTATTTTATCAAGATTTGTCATTGCTCTCCTCCCTAGAAGTAAACATCTTCTGATTTCCTGGCTTCAGTCAGCGTCTGCAGTGATATTTGCACCTAGAATTACAAAGTCTGTCATTGCTTCCACTTTTTCTCTCTCTAGTTGCCAGTTATCAATCAAGCTGGTTGTCATAATCTTGGTTTTTTTGAGGTTTAACTGCAACCCAGCTTTTGCACTTTCTTCTTTCACCTTCATCATAAGGCTCCTCAGCTCCTCCTCGCTTTCAGCCATCAAAGTGGTATCATCTGCATATCTGAGCTTGTTAATGTTTCTTCTAGCAATTTTAACTCCAGCCTTGGATTCATCAAGCCCAGCACATCGCATGATGTGTTCTTCATACAGGTTGAATAGGTAGGGTGAGAGTATATAATCCTGCTGTACTCCTTTCCCAATCTTAAACCAGTCTGTTTTTCCGTGGTCTGTTCTTACTATTGCTACTTGGTCATTATACACATTCCCCAGGAGGCAGACAAGACTTGGTATCCCCATACCACCAAGAATTTGCCACAATTTCTTATGATCCACACAGTCAAAGGCTTTAGAATAGTCAATAAAACAGAAATAGATGTTTTTCGGAAACTCCCTGGCTTTCTCCATTATCCAGTGGATATTGGCAATTTGGTCTCTAGTTCCTCTGATTTTTCTAAACCCAGCTTGTACATCTGGCAATTCTTGCTCCATGAATTGCTGGAGTCTACCTTGCAGGATATTGAGCATTGCCTTACTGGCATGTGAAATAAGTGCCACTGTTTGATAGTTTGAACACTCTTTAGTCTGTAGCTTGAATCATGTCAACTGGATTTCTATTTTCTCAGTGGAAACGTTCCACTCCTTATCAAAGGAGCTTCTTCAGTCTGAGCAAAGTTAGTAAGGGAATCCTAAAATATGTTGCTGTGTGACCTTACACCTGGGGCTAGGTCATGGTTATTTTTTTGATGTTATTTCTAAGTCCCTTTATCATTTAAAGAAGGATCGTTAAGATCACCATGCTGCTGTTGAGCTTGCAAAATGGTCTTAATCTTCCTAGGCACAGAAGACAAAGCAGGGAGGAAGATAGGGGAAAGATTGTGCCTGAGGCCCCCACCTCTATTCAAGGAAGGATTTTCCAAGTTGGCATAAATGGATTAGGAAGATTAAAACCATTTCGCAAGCTCAACAGCAGCATGGTGATCTTAACGATCCTTCTTTAAATGATAAAGGGACTTAGAAATAACATCAAAAAAATAACCATGACCTAGCCCCAGGTGTAAGGTCACACAGCAACATATTTTAGGATTCCCTTACTAACTTTGCTCAGACTGAAGAAGCTCCTTGGATAAGGAGTGAAACGTTTCCACTGAGAAAATAGAAATCCAGTTGACATGATTCAAGCTACAGACAATTCCACCTGGATGACTGAGAACCTTCATAGACATAACACTCTTTAGTGTTTCCCTTTTTTGGCATGGGGATATAAGTTGATTTTTTCCAATCTGATGGCCATTCTTGTGTTTTCCAAATTTGCTGGCATATGGCATGCATCACCTTGACAGCATCATCTTGCAAGATTTTAAACAGTTCAGCTGGGATACCGTCGTCTCCTGCTGCCTTGTTATTAGCAATGCTTCTTAAGGCCCGTTCAACCTCACTCTTCAAGATGTCTGGCTCTAACTCACAGACCACACCGTCAAAGCTATCCCCAATATTATTATCCTTCCTGTACAGATCTTCCGTATATTCTTGCCACCTTTTCTTGATCTCTTCTGCTTCTGTTAGGTCCTTGCCATCTTTGTTTTTGATCATACCCATTTTTGCCTGGAATTTACCTCCGATGTTTCTAATTTTCTGGAAGAGGTCTCTTGTCCTTCCTATTCTATTGTCTTCTTCCACTTCCGCGCATTGCTTATTTAAAAATAATTCCTTATCTCTTCTGGCTAACCTCTGAAATTTTGCATTTAATTGGGCATATCTCCCCCTATCACTGTTGCCTTTTGCTTTCCTTCTTTCTTGGGCTACTTCCAGTGTCTCAGCAGACAGCCATCTTGCCTTCTTCATTTTCTTTTTCTTTGGGACGTTTTTTGTTGCCACCTCCTGAACAATGTTGCGAACTTCTGTCCATAGTTCTTCCAGGCAGGGCTGCAACTAGGGGAGGGACAAGTGGGGGATGTGCCTCGGGTGCCGCACTGGGGGCTGCGCCAAAATGACACCCAGGGGGCGCCAAAATGACAAAATAACCCATGGGGGGGGCGTGGAATCCATGTTTGCCCCAGGTGACAGAGACCCTAGTTCCATCCCTGCTTCCAGGACCCTATCTACTAAATCTAGTCCCTTAAATCTATTCTTCACCTCCACTGCATATTCCTTAGGAATATTAGTGAGCTCATATCTAACTGATCTGTGGGTCTTCCCTATTCTCTTTGTTGTTGTTTATTTGTTCAGTCACTTCTGACTCTTCATGACTTCATGGACCAGCCCACGCCAGAGCTTCCTGTCGGCCGTCACCTCCAGAATATCATCCATCCATCTTGCCCTTGGTCGGCCCCTCTTCCTTTTGCCTTCTACTTTCCCTAGCATCAGCATCTTCCCCAGGGTATCCTGTCTTCTCATTATGTGGCCAAAATGTGGCTATTCTCTTTAGACTGATTCTAAATTGTGCAATAAGAAGTTTGTGATCTGAACTACAGTCAGTTCCAGGTCTTGTTTTTACCGACTGTATAGATGTCCGCCACCTTTGGCTGCAAAGGATGTAGTCAATCTGATTTCGGTGTCGACCATCTGGTGAAGTCCATGTATAAAGTCGTCTTTTAGGTTGTTGGAAGAGAGTGTTTGTTATGCACAGTGAGTTGTCTTGGCAAAATTCTATCAGCCTATCTCCCGCTTCATTTTGTTCTCCCAGACCATGCTTGCCTGTAATTCCAGGTGTCGTCTGACTACCCACCTTAGCATTCCAGTCTCCTGTAATGAAAATAACATCTCTTTTTGGTGTATTATCCAGTAGGTGCTGCAGATCCTCATAGAACTGATCTACTTCTGCTTCTTCAGCATCTGTGGTTGGGGCGTATATTTGGATCACTGTGATGTTAAATGGCTTACCCTGAATTCGAATTGAGATCATTCTATCGTTTTTTTGGATTGTATCCAAGCACTGCTTTAGCCACTTTATTATTAATTATGAAGGCTACTCCATTTCTTCTGTGGTCCTCTTGTCCACAGTAGTAGATCTGGTGGTCATCTGATGTGAAGTGGCCCATTCCAGTTCATTTCAGTTCACTGCACCCAAAATGTCTATGTTTAATCTTGCCATCTCACCAATTTTTGTTGTTGTTGTTCAGACCTCATGAACCATAGCACGCCACCACATCCAATTTGCCCTGGCTCATACAGTAGATCTTACATTCCAGGTTCCTATGGTGTGTTGATCTTTAGAACATCGGATTTGTTGTTCACCACCAGCACCGTTGGCCGCTAGCCATCCTTTTGGCTTTGAGCTAGCTGTGTCATCACATCTGGGGCTAGTTGAACTTATCCTCTGTTCCTCCCCAGTAGCATTTTGACCATCTTCCGACCTGTGAGTCCCATCTTCCAATGGTATACCGACATATCTCTGGTATTACTGATCCATTTAGTTTTCACAGCAAGAATACTGGGGTGGGTTGCCGTTACCTTCCCCAGGGATCGTATTTAGTCTGACCTCTCTGCCACGACCTTCCCGTCTTGGGTGTCCCTTCACGGTTTAGCTCATGGTTTCATTGAGGTGCTCAAGCTCCAGCACCACGACAAGGTAATGATCTCCTTTGCTGGAGAGATGTCATCCTACAGAATGATATTTAGAATGAAAGATGGGCCATCTAGCCAAAGATCTCTCTTGTCCAGCATTCTGATTTCCCCAATATTTGATCAAATGCCTTAGAAGACCCATAAGCATAGCATAAAGTCGATACATCACTGCTGTTGCTGCTAAAGAGCAGTTTCTATCTTGTGCTGGCTGAAGACTGGGTTTAAAGGTATCTGGCCCTAATAATTTGACAGCTTCCTTCCCCCCTCCAGGGTTAATGAGCATCAACATTTCTTTCCGCAATCCCACCCATTCCAAATGATTTGAACATTTGGTAAGGTAATTTTCTACCTTCCTTCCTAAACTATAAAAATACTTTCAATCCCCACCCACAGCTTGATTTTTCTCATTTTTATTTCATTTTAAGCAAAGCAAACAAACAAACATTTAGGTCAACACTGCTCCCAGCAGAAGATGACCACTATTTTGTCTAATGAAACGTGAGTAAGGGTAACGACGTTGCACTATGGAACTACAAGGTACACAGAAAAGGAGAAGCTTTTTATTATGTTAAAATAAGTCTGGAAGACAGTGGAGAAAGATGAAATTTTAGACTTTTGTTCCCTTTGATTTTTCCCTCTGTATAGTACATGCAACAATTCCCCAAACCACCAAAAAAACAAAACCCCAGTCCTCTTACAATCTTGATAATTTCCCATTCTGCTTGATGATAAAATGCTTTTCCCCCTCTCAGAATAGCTCTAAATCATGGGGAACTCCTGCTGATAGCATTTTTCAGCAAAAAGGGAAATGCTTTTTCTTTACCTCTAAGCTGCTGCTCTCTCTACTGTCTCCTTAACTAAGGGTAGTATTTTGTGTATAATGGATTCTTCCTGTGCAAGATGATGCATTTTCTACCAGTACATTTATAGTTCTGTGTATGGCTGGTGCTAAGGGCTGGCTTCATCAGGCTATTGTCCATTGATAACCTCTTTCCTTCCCACTCCTTCCTTGATATTGCTGCAGGAAATTTACACCTTCTAAACAGCACAAGATGTGCAAAAGGATTCCTTCATACTGGCCACAATCATGCCACAGGGCTACAACTGCATATGAGAATGTGAGAAGTAGGGCACTGGGAATGTCAATGTGTGATCATATCTGAGATATAGCAAAATGAGGTTAGGACTGTAAGGCCTTCATTCTACAGGTTCTGCAGAAACTGGAAAATCTAGAGCTGACAGTAGTCTCTTCAGCCAATGGTTTGGTAAGTGGTGGCCCACAAGAAGCTATCAGAGACAACCAATTGGACATTCCTGGTCTGATATGCATAATATTGGTGAAAATAATGCACAAAACAAGTATATATTACGGGAAACGATTTGCAAAAGTGTGCCTATTCAGAAAAGTTTGTGAAAAAAATATACATATCCTAAGATAAGAATGCATGTAAAGGTTCCTGTGTTACTGTTTTTTAACTCACAAATGGATGTGAAATGGTATGAAATACACTAGAGTTTAGAAAAATGAGAAACTGAGTAAAATTAGACTTGAAAAATTGGTCCCTCCATACGCCTACCCTTTTGAAGAACATAGGCAGGATAAGTGAGTGTAAGTTTCAGTTTGTCTTATTTTAGGGCAGCAGAAGAAGAGGACGACCAGCACCAAAGAGAATGGACTCAGTTGAGTGGTGATGGGGGCACCGTTGGATGACCTGAAAGGCAGGTTAGGGACAGATCGTCATGGAGGAAATCTATCTATCTGGGCTCTAAGAGTCAACACCAACTTGATGGCACATAATCAAATCTCTAAGATCTTGATAAGCAGTGAGTTTTATCTGAGGTAATTGAAGATAGTACACTAGGACTGTCTCCCCCACCCACCCAGTAAACTGCCAGTAAATTGTACTTCTAGATATACTATAGGAGTACATTGTGTTAGTAACTGAACATGGGACCAGTTGGTGTCCACCAGAAGACAAGATTTGGTCCTACACTTCCACTTGCAGATTCTGTGAGAATATCTGGGAAATGAAAATTATAGACAAATTATAGAAAAACCCCACTGCCCCTAAACTACATTTCTAGAGTCAATGATTCCCCAACTTATGTTTATAATAGTCCATCTTCCATCTGTAATAGCTGTATGAAAAATGTTTCTGTGAGGCTGAGCTTCAAACAAGGGTGGGATTAAATAAATAGGATGGAATGTTATTTCCAGCTTCTATGTTTGGAGGGCGGCAGTTAGGAATTTTACAACATGTGACCTTCTGCTCCATAAACCTTGTTTTTGTTTTATTTGGGGCTTTTAAATTCAGCCCAAGCAAGGGAATGAAAGACTATTCAGTAGAAATGTATGTCAGAGGTTTTGTTGCTGCCCTGATTTGGCTTCTGTCACATTTGTTTCCTTCCATTTTCCATTAAAACAGGACAACTTAGGAAACACAATAATTACTTTAATAGAAAGAAAATAATAATTTTGAATAAAATCTTTCAGATGACTTTTTTTTATTTCAAGGTTTTATATTCTTCCCCTTCGTCAAAGTATCACTAGAAAATTGCTATCCATAA